>CAUYUJ010014882.1:891864-931566 GCA_963575745.1 Prorocentrum cordatum
CAGCGGGGCCACGAAGGGCATGCACATGGGGCCACAACGGGCGCGACTCCTGGGCGCCTGGGTGTCGGGAGCGCGGCGCTTGGGCAAATTGCAAGAAATTGTTGGCGCTTCGCGTATCCCCGCCAGCCCATCCAGAAACGAGGCCCAGGGGAGTTGAGGTGATCAGGGAAGTCGGGGGGCATGCAGAATAACAAAAGGCGGGGGAAACTGTCACGTACCCCAAGAGGGGGAAGATGGAGAAGGAATCCTCGTCGGAGCGGGAGGGGGAGGAAGAGGAGGAGGAGGAGGAGGAGAACGAGGAGGAGGAGGATGTGGAGTAGGGAGAGGACGAGGAGGACGAAAAGGAGGAGGAGCAGAGGGAGGAGAAGGAGCAAAAGGAGGAGAAAGAGGAGGAAGAGGGGGATGAGAAATTGAAGGGGACGGCGAACCGAAGAGCCAGAAACGTCTTAAATGCATTGCGGAAATCCTCTTGCGGTTTCTTGGGGGTCTCTTGGGACCCTCTTGGAGGCCTATTGGGCGCCTCTTGGGGCCGTCTGGGCGCCTCTTGGGGCGCTCTTGGGGGCTGTAGGGGCGCTCTTAGGGGCCATCTTGGAGGAGATCGATCAACGAATGGGGGTTCCCTAATTAGCCTTCCCCCCTCAGGAACTCCAAACATCGCCTCTTGGGGCGCTCTTGGGGCGCTCTTGGGGCCGTCTTGGGGTTCTTGTGGGGCCCTCCTGGGCCATCTTGGAGCCATCTTGAGGCCTTGGATGGCCATCGGAAGCGAAATGGGGAAAAAACCAAACACATTGATGTCCTTAAGGTTTTGGGGCGAGTTTGGCCTCTTCGGGGCCTCCTGGGGGAGTTCGCTGGCCACTTGGAGCCGTCTTGGGGCCGTCTTTGGGCCTCTTGGAACCATCTTGGGAGCCATCTCGAGCGATCTTGCGCTATCTTGAGCCATTTTGGAGCTCAACTCGGGCTCGCTGAAGCGCTCTTGGAGCCATCTTGGGGCCAAAAGAGCCGTCCGACCGCTCGCGAAACCCTCCGTCCAGGTCCAGGGGAGGGGGTAGGGGGAGGGGCTAACCCCTCCCCAAGGGGGAAGAGGGAGGGGTGGAAGAGGATCTGTTCTAGACCACCTACGCCCAGAGGGCTGGTGGGATTCCAACGCAAGGCCATTTTTCGGTAAGTTGCAAGCAAGTCTCCAGCGAGAGCGCGACTCCAGGGAAGTCCCAAGCGAGAGCGCGATTCTTGAATTATCCCGGCAAAGCAACCTAACAGCCATGTGTAGGAGCATCTCTGGGTCGAACAGCATCTCGACGAAAAGGCAGCGACAAAAAAGGTGACGTCGACGACGGCGGTGGCGGCGGCGACGGCGGCGGCGGCGGCGCCCCCCCCGCCGCCATCCGCAGAGGTGGTTCGTTCGTGTTCTTCGTGGCCCGCCATACCCGGGCCACATTTTTTGTTTGTTGATAGCAGTGTCTCGTTTCCATATATGCTTCCAGCATGTGTAGAAGCATATATGGGAGCATTCCCCTTGAGATTCAGATGAGAATCCAGTTGTCGAATCGAAATAGGAAAGCCAAGACGTGTCCGTACTGGTGGGAACGACAGTACCTGCAGTAACAATAGTAGTGGCATTGGCAGTAGCTGCAATAACAGCTATCAAACGAGACACTGCTATCAACGCTGGCAGTGTGTCAAACAAAACTTTACTATCAATTTTGGGAGTCGTGTAAAAAGGAGACACTGCTATCAACGCTGGAAGTGTGTCAAAACGAGACACTGCTATCAATAATGGAAGTCGTGTACAAACGAGACACTGCTATCAACGCTGGAAGTGTGTCAAAACAAAACTTTGCTATCAATATTCGGATTCGTCTAAAAAGGAGGCACTGCTATCAACGCTGGAAGTGTGTCAAAACGAAACTTTTCTATCACTAGTGAGAGTCGTGTAAAAAACGAGACCCTGCTATCAACGCTGGAAGTGTGTGAAAACGAAACGTTGCTATGAATATTGGGAGTCGCGTAAAAAGGAGACACTGCTATCAACGCTGGGAGTGTGTCAAAACGAGTCACTGCTATGAGTGGGGAGAGTCGTGTAGGAAGGAGACGCTGCTATCAACGCTGGAAGTGTTTCCAAACGAAACTCTGCTATGAATTTTGGGAGTCGTGTAAAAAGGAGACACTGCTATCAACGCTGGAAGTGTGTCAAATGGAGACACGGCTATCAATAGTGGCAGTCGTGTAAAAAAGGAGACACTGCTATCAACGCTCGCAGTGTGTGAAAACGAAACTTTGCTGTAAATTCTGGGAGTCGTGTGAAAAGGAGACACTGCTATCAACGCTGGCAGTGTGTCAAAACGAAACTTTGCAGTGGATTTTGGGAGTCGTGTAAAAAGGAGACACTGTTATCAACGCTGGAAGTGTGTCAAAACGAGACACTGCTATCAATAATGGCAGTCGTGTAAAAAGGAGACACTGCTATCAACGCTCGCAGTGTGTCAAAACGAAACTTTGCTGTGAATTCTGGGAGTCGTGTAAAAAGGAGACACTGCTATCAACGCTGGAAGTGTGTCAAAACGAGACACTGTTATCAATAATGGGAGTCGTGTAAAAACGAGACACTGCTATCAACGCTGGCAATGAATGATGATGATGAGTGCGATGATGAGTGCGACGATGAGATGATGACTGTCCTTTTTTCAGAGGACCGCGCTGAGGAGCGGCGTGCGAAGCGGAGAAGCTGCAAAGCGCGCAGGCTGAAAAGCATTGCAGACACGCGCAGGCTGAAAAGCATTGCACGACGCGCGCAGGCTCACCGCGCACAGCTGCGCACGAGTGCAGGCTGAGAAGCACCGCGCGCACGCAGGCTGAGAAGCACCACGCGAATGCAGACGGACAGACTGAACAGCACCGCCACAACGCAAGCTGCATCTCATGGCTCCTCAAGCTCGCGCAGGCCATCCCAGTTGCTGTCGGGCCTTCGCGCAAGCGATCTTCGTCGCGGCAATCTTGTCCGTGAAGAGCTCGGCGAAGGCCTTGGCGATCTGTTCCGGGGGGCCGGATTCGATGATGCTCCGGTCAGGCAAGCCGTGGCTCAAGAGTTGGTTGAAGCTTCTGGGGCGCGACAGGCTGACGTAGTAGGCAAGCCAAATGGACTCCTTCTTGAGTCCTGGCGGAAACGTCCAGTGCACGATGAAGCCTGGGTCCGTCGTCTTGCCCTGGACGCCATGCAGAGTCCCCTGCTTCTTGGGCAGCACGGTCAACTGCGTCCTGGACACCGCGATGGCCGGGCCACCTGTCTTCGCTTTGAACTTCCAGGGGCGCGCCTGCGGGGTGATCGCGAGCACTCCGCGCAGGTCGGGGCCGGCAGGCTGAGAAGCACTGCCAGCTGTCACCGGCGCGGCCTTCAAGAAAAGTTCATCGCTGTCCTCGATCTTGACATAGACGGCCTTTGGCATGTAGTAGAGTACGACCACACCGTCCGAGACAATGGACGGGCGGCCCTCCGCCGGAGGCTCCAGAGCGTGCAGCTCTATGCCTACCACTTTGCCTGGCGCGCCACGGACATACTTCGGCGGCAAGACGGATTCTGTCAGGATGACCTCCATGCCAACGAAGAGCGGCAGCAGCCCCGGCATTTTTGCGGTAGCGCCGATGTTGGGCTCCGCGCGCATCTCGTCGAAATCAGGCTTCGCGAGGCGCGCAGCTGGTCTGTCGATTGCTGGGACGTAAAAGAGCAGCTGGCCAGCATCGTGCGCATCAAGCTTGGCCTGTGCATGCATGGCGTAAGAGACGATGCGCCACTCATAGGCCGACTCGTACCAGCCTCGTGCTGCACGCAACCGAGGGCCCCATTGAGGTGGCTGAGCGGCTTCGCTGCTGCTGGCAGCAGGCTGACCAGCACCGCTAGGGCTAACGACCTCTGTTTTGACGATCGCCTGCCAGCTCTCGTCAGAAATCTTTTTTGTCCGCCTGGAGTTCTCATGGCGTGGAGAACCTCGAGTTGCAACGGGTCTGTAAAGCGCTGCATCTGCACGAAATCGATGACGTACTCGAAGTCGGCGAGCAACGTCCTACCCTGTTGGTGTTCGTAGGACTGGACCGTGTGAGGCGCCAGCAGGGAGGCGCTGGCGGGGACCGGCGGCAACTGGTAGAAATCCCCGCACAAGATCTTCACGGCCACGCGCCCCCACGTCTCTTGCGGCCGCATGTACTTCGCGGGGTCGAGGTTGTAGCGCAACGCCCTGCCGTAGGTCGCGCGCAGTGCATCGGCACGCAGCAAAGGCCCCGGCACAGCACCCAGCTCATCGATCACGTCGACGCCGAGTGTGCCTGCGAGGCGGTCCAGTTTTTTCTGCGTCTGTGGCGTCAAGCGCAGCCTGGCGGTCTGCATGGAGTCCGACATGAGCAGCCCATTGGAGGAATGCATTGTCCTGCCGCGCGGGCCGAGGTTGTGTGCCGCGTGGTTGGACTGAGCTTTGCCGAGGTACCCCTGCTCGCCGAATTAAATGATGGCCATCGGCTCCACCACTTTGGAGAGGGTGCGTGTCTTGCCGACACCGCCTCCCCCGAGCCAAATCGCTCTGTGGTTGCCTGTCGCGGACACCACGGGGAGCAGATGCGCTGTCTTGTCTGGTCTGCCGTCAAAACGTTTCTGCAGGGACAGCGCGAACAACGCCACCGCGTCAATCTGCTCCTCCGTGCACTCGGCATCAGTGACCATCTTCCACGCAACAGCCGCCGGGCCCTGCATGGCCAAGAGCTGCGGCACGAGTTCCGGCTGGGCGTCCTCGGCAGCAGGCTGAGGAGCACCGCTGGGTAGCCAGTCGTCCGCAGCATCGGGCAAGATCTCTCCATCCGGGCTCGTTTGCTTTTTCTGGAGCGCTATGCTTTGCCGCTGCAAGGCCAGCATGTCAGAAAAGCTCTCGTCCAGTCGCGTGCCCAGATGCTCCCGCGCGCCGGTGCTGGCTGGCTGTGCAAAGCTCGCGTGCAGCATGCCGCCGTACGCTCGGTTGAGATTCTTCAGCTGCTTATCGGCGTAGCTGAGGCGGCTCTTCTGGTCCAAGCGCTGCAGGTGGTCTTGCTGCAGGGCCAGCTCGGTTGCTCTGACGTGGTCCCGCAGCGGAAACAGGGGGATCTCTGTAATCGCGGCGTCCTCCACATCCTCCTCCACGCCGCTGCCGCCGCCTCCACCCACGTCCACGAGCTCCAGCGGGACTCGCCCCTTGGGCCCTTCGGCATCGCTCGCGGAGTCTTCATCCGCCTCGAGGTGGGCACTCGCCGCTGGCCGAGGCTTCACCCGCGCCTCCGCCGCGAGGTCCACGCGCGCCAACACGTCTCGCGCCACGTACGCGCAGAACTCTGCCAGAGTGCACTGTTCCTGGTAAGGCGAGGATGCGCCGTGCCGCCTCCACTGGCATGCGCCGCGCCAGCTGGGACCTTGCGAAGTGCGCTAGGCTGAGGAGCACCAGCTCGCCCTCCTCGAGGTTCGCCCGGGGCTCTTTCAGCTCGGAGAAGAGGGTCGTGTCCGCGAGCACGAGCATCTTGCGGGCCAGGCGGCATCTGGAGTCTGCGCGCGCCGCCAGCACGTGGATCTCCGCGCACCGAAGCCGCCACGCCCGCTCGAACGAGTATGGGCGCACGGCGGGGCAGTCGCAGTTCCTCAGCATATGGCTGTACTGAGTAACGCAGCCACAAGAGAGGGGACCCTCGCACGCCCAAGGCGTGAAGAGGAGGGCCTTGAAGAGCGAGTTCTGCTCGGGGTCCTGTGCCCAGGTCGGGCACTGGAAGCCATCGATGGTGGGGGCGTGACTCCGCGTCAACTGGACCTCCTGCACGCACCGCTGAGCCATGACGTAGTGGTTCTCAAAGGCGAAGAATCGCGGTCCAGAAGCCTTTGCCCGGCTCGGCTTCAGGACTCGCCGGACGTACATCCTCGTTGTCGTCGTCGTCGTCGTCGTCCTCGTCTTCGTCGTCGTCGTCGTCGTCCTCGTCCTCGTCATCGTCGTCGTCGTCGTCGTCGTCGTCCTCGTCTTCGTCGTCGTCGTCGTCGTCGTCCTCGTCCTCGTCATCGTCATCATCATCATCATCGGCATCATCATCATCATCGTCGTCGTCGTCGTCGTCCTGTAGATGTAGTGCGGCATGGTCTGCAGGCGAGGGCCCCTGTGAGCGTAGTCGTCGGCTGTGTTCGTGCTGGCGGTGCACGCGCGCGTGTCCTCGCACTCCCCGCCGCCAGCCTGCTCAGCATCAGCAGGTGTGTCTCCAGGAGGCTGAGGAGCACCGCTGGTCACACCTGGTGCGTGCTCCTCCTCCTCGTCTGCGACAGGGATCTGGATGCGGACTGCTTGTATTGGCGCCTGATCATTATGCTGCTCCTCGCCTGCACCTTCATGGTTTAGCAAGCGCTTGCACTGCTGGCAGGCCCACTGCAGTTGTCTCGTGAAGAGCCGCACATTGTGGTGCGACTGGAGGCAGTCGCCGCCTGTCAGGATGTGCACCGCCACCTCCGTCGTGGAGAGCCAGAAGCACCGGTTCGCCATCGACGCCAGCCGGATACAGACCCGCCGAGCGCGGCGAGCGAGATCCTCGCGCGTCCGGCTCCGTTTGGCCTGCGTCTGGCCCTCGCCATCAGCGCCGACCTCACTGAGCACCTTGCGGGCTTCCTCCTCCTGCTCTTCCTTCTCCCACTGCTTCAGACGCTGCATGCCGGAGAGCATAGACTGGAAGAGCGGCGTCATGGACTCCATCATCTTTCCCTGGTACTTCGCGATGTAGAAATCCATGGAGAAAGCCTTCTGGAAAGCAGCTTGGAAGCTCTCCACGACAAATGCATCCTTCGGCTGCAAGGAGCCACAACCGTAGAGCCACTTTCTGCGGCCGCTGAGTTGTTTTGATGAGCGCGTTGCGGTTCCCGAGTCCGGGTTCTTCATGGCGTTCGTCTTCTTGGTAAGCCTTCTGCGCTTGGCCGGCTGAGCTGGGGCGGCCGCCGGCGGGTCGTCCTGGGCAGGCTGAGGAGCACCACCAGGCTCAAGCACCTCTGCTGCCTCGGCGGACTCGTCAGGCGCGCACAACAAGAACTGGAAATCCACGTTGCACCGGCTGGTCACTTGAGAGACGTCGTTGCTGGAGCTCCTGAACGGCTGGTCGCGTTTGACCTGGCAGCGGCACCGCTGGTTGCGGTCGTCAGAGAAGTCAATGAACGGAGTCCGGACCAAAGGCTTGCCACGCCGACGCACTCGCTTGGTGCGGCCTGCCAGAAATAGCTGCTGGATGCGGAAGAACCAGAAGCGGCGCGACGGGGTCCTGTTCGAGCGCAGACTCGCTTTGGCCTCGAGCTTCTTCTTGACGTACTTGACGCACGTCTCGGTGCAGTCGAGCTCGTGGTTGGAGCAGATGTTGCACAAGAAGTCATGGCTAAACGCTACTGCCCAAGCCTCCGCATCTGCGTTAATCTCCTCGACCGAAGCCGGCGAGCCATCCTGCTTGAGGACTTCCTGAACCGCTCCATCCTCGTTCGTCTGGAAGAGACTAGTATGGCTGACTGCCATGGCAGGCTGAGGAGCGCCACCGAGCTGCCCGAAGCTAGTTCGCTGGCGGTAGCTTGGAAACGTAGACTGAAAGGCTCCTGTGAGCGGGAGGCCCCGGTACGCTGCAGCGTCGATTGCAGGCATCCGGTTCTCTGCGGCCGCCCGCGCGCGCTCCTCCACGAGGTACGGCTGCTCCACTGGCGGGCCGAGCGGGACCTCGTCGCGCCTGGCGCCGTCCTCCTCTTCGCCTCCGTCCATGCGGCTCTGTCGCTGCTGCCTGGCTGTGAAAGGCTCTGGCGCGACATCAGGAAGCCCCAGCTGCCGTGCGGGCTCGTTGGCAGCTTCGCACTGCACGGTCTCCGCGGTGGACAGAAGCGCAGTGCGCAGCTTCCGAGCCGCGGTGCGCAGCCCCCCGACCACGGCCGAGCGCAGCCACGCCATCGTAGGCCCGATGACGCTGTGGCCTTTGCCGTGGCCATGCGCGAAGCCCCGACCCTGCGCTTCGAAAGGCGCCTGCACATCAGCGGTGCCTGGGGCCACGCACGGCTGCAGAGACGCTGCCACGTCGTCCTCCGCTGACACCGCCTGTCGGGCTAGCGTTGCGCGGCCAACAAACAAGCGCTCTAAGCCGATGATGTAGCGGTAGTGAAGCTCCGTCATCAACAGGAAGAACTTGGCCTGCGCACGCGGGTCTGCTGCCACTATCTGGTGCATCCGCTCCAGAGAAGGCATGGTAGGCGCTGGGCTCCGCAGGTCAGGGCCAGCAGGCTGAGAAGCGCCGCCGGCTCTGGCAACCGCGCTACCCGCGTCCCCGCGAATGTCCAAGTGGCTCCGCTTTCCCGGCCCTTCGTGTAGCTGGAGGACCAACGGGCTGTGCGTGTCTGCGAAGTTCGGTGTGACGAAGAAGCTGGCCGCGCCGAACTTGAGGTTGTTGCCGTGCCCGTCGAAGCGGAATGCCGTTTTCCGCCCCTCGGTGCCAGGCACATCGGAAGTGCTGAGTAGCAACGTCCTGAGGGCAGTCTTGACCTTCGCAGGCATGCCCGGGCGTGAAATGGCGGAGCCGACGCAGTCGCCCGGCTTCGCGATGTTCAGCGCCTCCATGAAATCCTCCGCCGACGCCTCTGACAGGATCTGGAGGTCAATGCCGAAGCCTTTCCTGCCAATCGCCGCTCGCGTGCCTTTCAAGAGCCGCAGCCGGCGGATCACGTCGCCGAGAACAGCGTGGATCTCTGGCGAGTTGAAGCGGCTCTGGCAAGCTGCCTCGTAGGTCTCCTCGTCGGTCGCGAGAAAGTACTCGAGCTCCTCCAGGTTGATCAGGCGTCGCGCGACCTCGAAGGACTACTACCAATACTATCACTACTAATTTCACAACACGGTGCTATCAATAGTGTGAGTCGTGTAAAAAGGAGACACTGCTATCAACGCTGGAAGTGTGTCAAAACGCGACTCTGCTATCAATAATGGAAGTCGTGTAAAAAAAACGAGACACTGCTATCAACGCTGGAAGTGTGTCAAAACAAAACTTTGCAATCAATATTGGCATTCGTCTAAAAAGGAGACACTGCTATCAACGCTGGAACTGTGTCAAGACGAAACCTTTTCTATCACTAGTGAGAGTCGTGTAAAAACGAGACACTGCTATCGACCCTGGAAATGCGTCAAAACGAGACACTGCTATCAATAATGGAAGTCGCCCAAAAAGGAGACACTGCTATCAACGCTGGAAGTGTGTCAAAACGGACCTTTGCTATCAATATTGAAAGTAATCTAAAGGAGAGACGCTGCTATCGACGCTGGAAGTGTGTCAAAACGAGTCACTGCGATCAATGGTGGGAGTCGTGTAAAAACGAGACACTGATATCAACGCCGGCAGCGTGTCAAAACGAAACTTTGCTGTGAATTTTTGGAGTCGTGTAAAAATGAGGCACTGCTATCAACGCTGGAAAGGTGGTCAAAACGAGACTCTGCTATCAATAATGGAAGTCGTGTAAAAAAACGAGACACTGCTATCGACGTTGGAAGTGTGTCAAAACAAAACTGTGCTATCAATAGTGGCATTCGTCTAAAAAAGAGACACTGCTATCAACGCTGGAACTGTGTCAAAACGAAATTTTTCTATCACTAGTGAGAGTCGTGTGAAAACGAGACGCTGCTATCAACGCTGGAAGCGTGGTCAAAACGAGACTCTGCTATCAATAATGGTAGTCGTCTAAAAAGGAGACACTGCTATCAACGCTGAAAGTATGTCAAAACGGAACTTTGCTATCAACATTAGGATTAGTCTAGAGAAGAGACACTGCTATCCACGCTGGCAGCGCGTCAAAACGAATCACTGCTATCAATAAGGAGAGTCGTGTAAGAAAGAGACACTGCTATCAACGCTGGCAGTGTGTCAAAACGAAACTTTGCTATGAATACTGGGAGTCGTGTAAACAGGAGACACTGCTATCAACGCTGGAAGTGCGTCAAAACGAGACACTTCCATCATTAATGGAAGTCGTGTAAAAACGAGACACTGCTGTCAACGCTGCAAGTGTGTCAAAACAAAACTGTGCTATCAATATTAGGATTCGTCTAAGAACGAGACACTGCTATCAACGCTGGAAATGCGTCAAAACGAAACTTTTCTATCACTGGCGAGAGTCGTGTAAAAACGAGACGCTGCTATCAACGCTGGAAGTGTGTCAAAACGAAGTGCTGCTATCAAGAATGGAAGTCGTGTACCAACGAGACACTGCTATCAACGCTGGAAGTGCGTCAAAATGAATCACTGCTATCAATAGGGAGAGTCGTGTAAGAACGAGACACTGCTATCAACGCTGGAAGTGTGGTCAATGCGAAATTTTGCTGTGAATTTTGGGAGTCGTGTAAAAAGGAGACACTGCTATCAACGCTGGAAGTGTGTCAAAACGAGACACTGCTATCAACAATGGAAGTCGTCTAAAAAGGAGGCACTGCTATCAACGCCGGAAGTGTGTCGAAACTGAACTTTGCTATCAATAGTAGGATTGGTCTAAAGGAGAGACACTGCTATCAACGCTGAAAGTGTGTCAAAACGAGTCACTGCTATCAATAGTGGGAGTCGTGTAAAAACGAGACACTGCTACCAACGCTGACAGCGTGTCAAAACGAAACTTTGCTGTGAATTTTGGGAGTTGTGTAAAAAGGAGACACTGCTATCAACGCTGGAATTGTGTCAAAACGAGACACTGCAATCAATAATGGAAATCGTGTCAAAAAAACGAGACACTGCAATCAAAGCTGGAAGTATGTCAAAACATAACTTAGCTATCAATATTGGCATTCGTCTAAAAAGGGGACACTGCTATCAACGCTGGAAGTGTGTCAAAACGAAACTGTTCTATCACTAGTGAGAGTCGTGTAAAAACGAGACACTGCTATCAACGCTGGAAGTGCGGTCAAAACGAAGTGCTGCTATCAAGAATGGAAGTCGTGTAAAAACGAGGCACTGCTATCAACGCTGGAAGTGTGTCAAAACGGAACATTGCTTTGACTAATGGTAGAATTGGTAGTATTCCTGGGGAAGACCTGTTCGAACAACATGGGCCGCTCCCGCTCGAGGTTCGGCGCGCCGTCCCCGAACCAGAACTCCGCGTAGCACGCCGGCCAGGACCTGCTGTCGAAAGAACTCAAGGGTTTCTGCGTAGGCACCGATAAGGAGTGCGGGCCCACCGCCCTGCGCGCGCCTGCCCCCGCTTGCGCTTTCTCCAGCACCACCTGCGCTCGCTCGTCGAACGAACGAGCAGCACTCTGCACATCGAGAACCATGCTGCGCATAGTATGCCTGCCGCCTTCGTCGGCAACAGGCTGAAGAGCACCGCTGCTGTCTGCCACTGTCGGTGTCGCCTCGTTCTTTGCGACGCGTGCTGCCTGCTCCTGCAGCGCCGCCAGCGTGCCTTGCAGCGCTTGCATCATTCGGACTGGAGCCACCTCATGCACTGGATCCACTGCAACTGTGAACTCTGCCACATTCTCATGCAGGTAGGCCATGTCAGGCTGTTCTGGTGGTTGTCCGTCTTTGTCTGTCTCTTTCTGCTCGTCAGAGTCGTCCTCCTTGTCAGACTCGTCTCCCGCTTCGTCGTCTCTGCCCACCTCCGGCGCTCTGGATGCTGGCCCCAACAGACGTACCGGAGCTTTGTCGGCACCGTCCACCGGTTGCAGGCAGGCCTGGATGCGGTCTGGCACGCCGTCCTCCGGCAGCCGCGTCGGGGCGACGTCCTCTCGGATGGACACCTCGGAAAAAGTTGCGCACTGCTGCTTGCGATCCCTCACGATCTGCCTGTACTCGCCGCGCTTGACTGTTGCCCAGTGCGCCTCGTTGAGTTTGTGCGCGGCGCCCGAGAAGACGACGTTCAGAGAGTCCACGGGCGCGCCCTGCTCCGGGGGCAGCTCCATGGTCGGGATTTGCGCCGTGGGCTGGGCGAAGAGGATGGCGTTGCCCGAGATGCCTCTCTGCTGGACATCCGGAGCGCCCTTGCCGAGGCGGACTTGCTTCCAACAGCATCGGCCAAGGGACGCCAGCATCTTAGTAGCTTTCGAAGCGTTGCGGACGAGCATGAGCTCCCGGCCGATCCAGTTGTCGTTGACCAGGGCGTTTAACGGCATCTTCGGTTTCTTGGCGCACAGGTCATTGAGGCAATCCCAACAGACCCACACCAACGCGTTGGCATCTCCCACCCCTGCGCACGGAGGCCTCTCGTCCGCAGGCTGAGAAGCTCCGCCGGACCTGTCGGCAGCAGGCTGAGAAGCACCGCAGGTTCCCGCCGTTGCTTCTGGTGGTGCAACCACAGGGACTCGGCGGGAGTGCAGCAGCCACCGCCACTCTGGGTGCTCCGGATGCTGAACGCTGGACGCGTGCAGCTGTTCGCACGGGATCAATGGCCACCGCTGCCTGTACCTGTCCACGTCCAGGAGCTTCTGCACGAGCTCCGGGGACTGCAAGTAGTACACCCCGCGGTGCTTCACCAGAGTCCGCGCGGGTCGAGCATCTGCCTCGCCCTCGGGCAGGTCATCATGGTCGCTCGCAGGGTCCGCGCAGTGCTCGGAGACACGCTCCTTCGGCACTGCCCCGAACAGGCTCAGTTTGTGGCGGTGCTCCAGGCAGTCTTTCTGCGCACAGACTACGCAGGCTGCCTCGCATCGGGGCACCGCCTCGCCGCCCGAGAAGCGGTTGCCCTTGCTGCCCGGGTGACAGAACTGCTGGAAGTGAGCAAAATTCTGCACCATGATCCTCTTCTCCTGGGCGGTTATCGGCCTGCAGCCGGCCTCTGCCATCAGGAGCAGCACCCGTTCGCGGTATTCCGCCACGCCCGCGTGGCCCTGCTGCCTGTGCCGCGCAAAGTCCTCCTCTGTAAGAAAGTCGCACTCGCAGAGCTGGCACACGAGCGGCCCCGTCATGACGGGGCTGGCGGAGAAGACGCGCAGCTGGCCCCCCTCCACCTCACCGCCGGGAACGCAGCAGGTCTTCCCCGCGGAAGCGGCCGACGCCCTGCGCACCCGCTCCGCGTACCGCGGGCTGAGTAGCGCCGCGGCTGAGTAGCGCCCCGGCCGACGCCCTGCGCCGGGCTGAGTAGCGCCGCGGCTGGACACCAGCTCCTTGTAGACGGCAAGGCGCCGCAGGATTGCCTTGGTCCGGACGCCGCTCTCCAGCATCAGCAGGTCCTGGTCGATCCTGTTCTGCGCCTCCTCAGCGAACCCTTCCATGGGGTTTGGGAGGGCCTCCGCCTCCGCGATGCGAGTCGCTGTTGTGTCATCGGTCTCCGACTGCTGGAAGGCCTGGAGCTCGGCCTCCTGCTCCGGGGAGAACTGCTTGGCCTTCCGTGCTTTCCGGACTTTCTCGGCGAGCTGCCGCTCTGCGAGGCTACGCCCGGCGTACTCCTTCGGATGGCGGCCGAGGTCTCGCACCTGCTGCATGAGCTCCTCGGTCTTCTGCTGCAGGAGCTCGTCGGTCTTCGTCTCCGCCTCCTCCTGCTCGAGCTCGTCGGTCTTTTGCTGCAGGGCCTGGAGCTCGGCCCCCTGTTCTGGCGAGAACTGCTTGGCATGCCGTGCGGCGCGGATTTTCCGGGCCAACTGCCGCTCTGCAGGGCTACGCCCGGCAGACTCCTTCGGGAAGCGGCCGAGGCCCCGCACCTGCTGCATGATCTCCTCGCTCTTCTGTCTCCGCTTGAGGTCTGCCTTCTGCTGCGCCTTCTGCTTGGCGAGAGCTCCTGCTCCCGCTGCCAGAGCTGGCTGAGAAGCACCGCTGCCTGCCGCAGCAGTCTGAGAAGCACCGCCGCCTGCGTCCTCCCTGACCTCGCTGGTGCTGGCTTGCGCCTGTCTGCTGGGGCCGGCGCAGGCACCAGAGTGTTCGGGGTGGACCCTCGTGGCAGGCTGCAGCCCGCGGAGCTACGCCTCCTGCTGCCAGCTCAGCGCCTCTGCTTTGCGCGCTCTGATGAGGCCCGCGGCAAGCCGCCTCTCCTCCGCGCTCGAGCGGCTGGATTGGGTAGGCAGGTGGCCTAGCTGCAGAATCGCATTGACGAGTTCCTGCGTGGCGGGCTGAGAAGCACCACCATCACCACCGGCCAGTGCGGCTCGCACACGGTCGCCGCCACTGCCACGGCGAGCTCCGCCTGGGGCGGCCATGACTCCGGCCGCGCGCAACCAGACGCCGCCGCGGCACAAGTCGGGGCGAGCAACGGGGGCACACTCGAGCCAGCGCAGCAATCGTCATGATGTTAACGAGGCAGATGATGACGATGGTGAGGGTGATGCCTGCTGCGCGCCGGCGCGGTGCTCGTGGGTGGGCAATGAACGTCAATGACCAGCCTTTGAGTCGCGCCTTCCCGAAGCGGGCGCCTGAGGGGCGGAGCGGCGGAGCCGCTTACATAACTAAACGCAATTGTATAAAGCCGTGGGCCCCGATCACATTTACTTCCTCCAACAACCAGCAGATCTCGCCAGACTACCGCCAGGAAAGCAAGGTCGGTCCCCAGGATGTCGATGTATCATATGCACTAACTTAAAGCGGGCGCGTTACGTTAGGAGGAGGGATCAAAGAGAGGAGGCCGGCGAGGGGGGGGCTGCGCCCATCCGAGGGAACGGGGCAGCCCCCCCCGCCCCAAAAAATATCTCGGCCTCTCAAGGCCCCCCCCGCTCCACGAATCCCATTGGGGGGTCGAGATCCCCGCTCTGCAGTGGGATTCGCGGAACGGGGCGCCCCCCAGGCGCTTGTTATCTGCGCGCTGGCGCCGGCAGTGTGCACCTGAGGGAGCGAGGGATCAGAAAGGATGTGGAGGGGCGTTCCGCTCTGAAGCGCCCTCACAATCCGGCAAAACCGCAACCCCTCCCCGGGGGCACCGCGCGTGCTGGACCAGGCACATGCGTCGCCCCAAGTCGGCGCGCACATATGAGAGGCCCATGTTCGTGTGTCTGCCCCCCAGGAAGGCCCGACATGGCGAGCAGAAGACCCGAATAATTCGTCCGGTGTGTCTGTCCCCCAGGAAGGCCCGACATGGCGAGCAGAAGGCCCGAATAATTCGTCCGAGGGGCTCCCCAGAGGGGCTCCCCAGAAGGGCGCAGGGAGCCTTCCTCAGAGCCCTGGTGCGCACGACCTTGGCCGAAGGCCATCTGATATGCAAGTACAACAGTTCATGCAGGAATCTCTTGTGCATGTGCTGGTGCCACTGCTGCGAGCAGGCAGTGGAACGAGCGAGGAGGGGGTATCAACCTTGACCGCCCGCCCCCGCCCCCTTCCCTTGACCGCGCTCCGCGGCCGGGCGCAAGCGCGGCCGGTCGGGGCAGCCGGCCGGGGCCGGCCGGGGCAGCCGGCCGCCCTCCCCTCCTGCTCGTCCTCCTCCTCCTCCTCCTGCTCGTCCTCGTGCTCCTCCTGCTCGTCCTCTTTCTCCTGCTCCTCCTCCTCCTCCTCCTCCTTTTTCTCCTGCTCCTCCTCCTCCTCCTCCTCCTCTCCTCCTCTCTCTCTCCTCCTGCTCGTCCTCGTTCTCGTCCTCCTCGTCTTGCTCGTCCTCCTCCTCCTGGTGCTCTCTCTCCTCCTCCTCCTCCTCCTCCTCCTCCTCCTCCTCCTGGTGGTCCTCGTTCTCCTCCTCCTGGTGCTCTCCCCCCCCCTCCTCCTCCTCGTCCTCCTCCTCCTCCTCCTCCTCGTCCTCCTCCTCCTCTTCCTCCTCCTCCTCCTCCTCCTCCTCCTCCTCCTCCTCCTGGTAGTCCTCCCCCTCCCCTCCTCCTCCTCCTCCTCCTTTCCTGGTCGTCCCTCCTCCTCTCTCTCTCCTCCGTCCTCGTTCTGGTCCTCGTCGTCTCCTGCTCGTCCTCCCCTCCTCCTCCTCATCCCTCCTCTCCTCCTCTCCTCCTCCTCCTCCTCCTCCTGGTACTCCTCCCCCTCCCCTCCTCCTCCTCCTCCTCCTCTTCCTGGTCGTCCTCCTCCTCCTGGTCGTCCTCCTCCTCCTGCTCGTCCTCCTCCTCCTCCTGCTCGTCCTTCTTCTCCTGCTCCTCCTGCTCCTCGTCCTGCTCCTGCTCGTCCTCGTCCTCCTGGTCTTGCTCGTCCTCCTCCTCGTCGTGCTCTTGCCCCTGCTGAAAATGTGGCCCAGGAATGGGAGTTCTGGGAAGTCGAAAAGCACGAAGTTGCCTACAGTTGGCTACGGGCATTCAAAATGTGGCCCGGGAATGAAGTTCTGGGAACTCGAAGAGCACGAAGTGGCCTAGAGTTGGCTCCGGGCATTCAAAATGTGGCCCGGGAATGGAGTTCTGGGAACTCGAAGAGCACGAAGTGGCCTACAGTTGGCTCCGGGCATTCAAAATATGGCCCGGGAATGGAGTTCTGGGACTCGAAGACCACGAAGTGGCCTACAGTTGGCTCCGGGCATTCAAAATGTGGCCCGGGAATGGAGTTCTGGGAACTCGAAGAGCACGAAGTGGCCTACAGTTGGCTCCGGGCATTCAGAATGTGGCCCGGGAATGGAGTTCTGGGAGGTCGAAGAGCACGAAGTGTGTGACTGTTTGCTTAAAACGATATCTGCGGCACCCTGTCCGGCACCCGCCCAGACCCCCCTGTGGAGTCATCTGCTGCTCTCTTTTGACACCATTAGAAACCTATCAGAACAAGCTGTTAAGTAATAAAATGCGAGGAAATCTCTGGCGGGAGCGGGGGCCCTGGCTAAATTGTTAGCAAGTCTCTGGCGGGAGCCGTTGTTGTTGTAACTCGGGGGCCAGGGGGCCAGTTTGAGCAGGAAGACTTTCCCTGTCAAAAAACAGAGTGCGAGTGTCAAGGGGCACGCTTTGATTAAGAAATTATCCCGGCAAAGCAACCTAACAGCGATGTGTAGGAGCATATCTGGAAACATTCCCTTTAAGATTCAGATGAGAATCCAGTTGTAGAATTGTGCTGTTCTCGCAGTCGCAGTCGCATTCGCGATGACAGTCGCAGCGGCAACGGCAGTCACAGACACAGCCTCAGCCTCAGCCTGCCTCAGCCTCAGCCTCAGCCTGCCTCAGCCTCAGCCTGCCTCAGCCTCAGCCTCAGCCTGCTTCAGCCTCAGCCTCAGTCTGCCTTCAGCCTCGGCGTCAGCCTCAGGCTGCATCAGCCTCAGCCTGCATCAGCCTCAGCCTCAGCCTGCCTCAGCATCAGCCTGCCTCAGCCTCAGCCCCAGCCTGCCTCAGCATTCAAAATGGCCCGGGAATGGAGTTTTGGGAACTCGAAGAACACCAAGTGGCCTACAGTTGGCTCCGGGCATTCAAAATCATGCCCAGGAATAACGTCCTGGGAACTCGAAAAGCACGAAGTGGCCTACAAGTGGCTCCGGGCATTCAAAATGTGGCCCGGGAATGGAGTTCTGGGAACTCGAAGACCACGAAGTGGCCTACAGTTGGTTCCGGGCATCCAAAATCTGGCCCGGGAATGGAGTTCTGGGAACTCGAAGAGCACGAAGTGGCCTACAATTGGCTCCGGGCATTCAAAATGTGGCCCAGGAATAGAGTTCTGGGGACTCGAAGACCACGAAGTGGCCTACAGTTGGCTCCGGGCATTCAAAATGTGGCCGGGAATGGAGTTCTGGGAAGTCGAAGACACGAAGTGGCCTACAGTTGGCTCCGGGCATTCAGAATGTGGCCCGGGAATGGAGTTCTGGGAGGTCGAAGAGCACGAAGTGTGTGACTGTTGGCTTAAAACGACTTCTGCGGCACCTGCCGCCCGGCACCCGCCCGGACCCCCCTGTGGAGTCATCTGCTGCTCTCTTTTGAGTCTTGTAGAAACCTATCAGTCTTCGCTGTTAGGTAAAAACAATACGCACCGGTGGGGGAGATCAGCGATAATTATTCTTCAGAAGTGAGAAGTCAACAACAACAACAACAACAATCATTTAAGACTGGGGACACTCCGTTCTCACCAGTGCCAGGGTTTTCATAGGAGGCGGGCAATACCCCCACTTTGTGGGGGGGCCGGTTCAAGCTCTACCAAATTTCCAAACGACTCTTCGCCACCACCCACACCCAGCTTCCCGCCCTATGACGTTCGGACACTTCACTTCGTGGCATGCGGACGACCGTGGCTACTATTCAGGGCCCCGCGGCCGACGACGACGGCGTGCGCGCGCGAAGAAAAAACGAATGTGTCCCGCATGGTATTATTTGACAGGGATGATGGCCCTGGCAGGTGCGCAACCGTTGTTGCAGAAGTTCGAAAAAGTTGCTCGCAAAAGCCCGTTTGACAGAAATGTTTAAAAAGTGTTGGGTTTCCTACGAATCCGCAAGAGCGCGCGGGATGAGATTTTGACATTTTTTTGTTGAAAAACCATTGGTTTTTTGATGTTTTTATGTTAAAATCGCTCCGAACACTAAGCTTTTGGAAGGATTTCGTCTTGCGCGCGCGAATGTCCACTTTACCTTATTTTTTGCAAGGGATTCTTGAAATTTGATTATATTAGAACAAGAAATGTCATTTTATAGTGTTTTTTGCAAGGGAAAACGGATTACAACAAAACAACCGGATCTGGATCACATCGTTTTACCTGAGGCTTCCTCACGAAAATGATGAAAATGTAGCTGCGGCCTAGGCGGCGCAGGGGGGGCGTGCACCAGGGGGCCCAACAATAATTATTCTTTAGAAGTAATAATATTCAACAACAACAACAACAACAACAACAGCAACAACAACAACAGCAACAGCAACAGCAACAGCAACAGCACCATCAACAACAACAGCAACAGCAACAGCAACAGCAGCAGCAGCAGCAACAACAACATCAACAGCAACATCAACATCAACAACAACAACATCAACATCAACAACAACAACAACAACAACAACAACAACAACAGCAGCAACAACAACAACAACAACAACAACAACAACAACCACAACCACAACACCAGCACCAGCACCAGCACCAACACTTACAACAACAACGCAAGGACAACCTCTCAAGCCACCCCGGCGGGGCCCGTGGTTGTGTTCTCGCCCACGGGGCGAGCGCACTCCCCCAGGCCACACGTTGCAGTTGTTGCCCCCGGGGGGGGAGCAACGCGCAACACCTCTGTCATACGCTGACGTTACTCTATATGTGTTTCCGAATCTCCGTGGGCTCCCTTCCTGTTCCCCGCGCACTCCTGTGTCCGAAAACCGACCGCGCGCCAGCGAGGCCAGCTCCTCCTCCCGATTGGACTCCTATGGAATCCTGTAGGACCCTGTACGGATCCTATAGGATTCCTATAGGAACCCTACGGCATCCTGTAGGACCCTGTAGGGATCCTATACGGCCCCCCTCGGATTCCTATAGGGTTGCTATGGAATCCTGTAGGGGTCGTATAGGATTCCAATACGAATCCTACGGCATACTGTACGACCCTGTAGGGATCCCATAGGAATCCAATAGCATTACAATCGAATTCCCATGGAATCCTGCAGGACCCTGTAAGGATCCGATCGGATTCTTATAGGAATCCTACGGCATCTTGTAGGACCCTGTAGGGATCCTATCGGGCCCCCTGCGGATTCCTAGAGGGCTGCTATGGAATAATCATGTAGGGGCCCCTAAGGATTCCTATAGGAATCCTACGGCATCCTGTAGGACCCTGTAGGGATCCCATAGGAATCCTATAGTACTACAGTCGGATTCCGATGGAATCCTGCAAGACCCTGTAAGGATCCGATAGGCTTACGATAGGAATCCTACGGCATCCTGTAGGACCCTGTAGGGATCCTATAGGGCCCCCCGCGGATTCCTATAGGGTTGCTATGGAATAATCATGTAGGGGTCCTATAGGATTCCTATAGGAATCCTACGGCATCCTGTAGGACCCTGCAGGGATCCCATCGGAATCCAATAGTATTACAATCGGATTCCTATGGAATCCAGTAGGGCCCTGTAGGGACCCTATAGGATTCCTGTAGGGTTCCTATGGAATCCTGTAGGACCCTGTAAGGGTAGGGGTCCTATAGGGCCCCCCATCGGATTCCTATAGGGTTGCTATGGGATCCTGTAGGACCCTGTAGGGATCCCGTAGAATTCCCATAGGAGACCTATGGGATCCTGTAGGATTCTGTGGGAATCCTATCATATTCAAAAAGACTTCCTACGGAATCCTTGACAGGGGTGCGCCGAAATCAAATTTCGGTGGGGTTCCCTGAGCCACGATCCTCGAGAGGGGTGCGCCGAAATCGAGCCTCGGTGGAGCTCCCTGTGGGGCCATGGCCACGATCCGTGAGAGGGGTGCGCCCTTTAGGGCCTGTATGGGACTCCGCAGCAGCCCCGAAAAGACCTTTCGAGCAACGCCGCCGGGCCCTGCAGACCCCCGCAGTGGCCTGGCGAGGCCTCGTGGCGTTGCTCGGACCAGGGGCCCTGCGGGGCCCGTGCGTGGCCCCGTGGCGTTGCTCGGGGGGGGGTCGAGCAACGGGCCTCCAGTAGTGTCCTCGCGAACAACAGCAACAGCAACAGCAACAGCAACAGCAACAGCAACAACAACAACAACAACAACAACAGCAGCAGCAGCAACAACAACACCAACACCAACACCAACAACAACACCAACACCAACACCAACAACACCATCAACAACAACAACAACAACAGCAGCAACAACAACAACAGCAGCAACAGCAACAACAGCAACAACAGCAACAACAGGAACAACAACAGCAACAACAACAGCAACAGCAACAATAACGAACAAGCCGAATTCTCACTACGAATTCCATATTCACCCACGCACCCAAGGACAATGAATGACCGTTCGGCCCCGTCACTCTGACAATAGCAAATACGGATGAGGCAGGGTGGAGTGAGGAGGCAGGTAATTAGAAGAGAAGGTGAGTAAAGCGGTTGGGCAGGATGCGGAGGCGGCGGCAATCAAGGATGGGCCGAAAAGGGATGAGTACGACAGAGCGGCGAAAGTGCCGCCCCAGCCACAGGAGGAGCAGAGGGAGGGGGGGGGACGAGGAAGAAAGAAAGAGGATGGCACGACGACGAAGGAGGGGATGACGGGAAAACGACCCCCGTCCATTCTTGAAGCTGCTGCAGGCGTGACGCACGAGTGTGCGCGGCGTTCAGGCGAGAGCCTCGTGAGCGTCGTTTTGACTACTGCAAACGTTTGAGACGAATGTGTGAAGCGCCCAGGCGACAGGCCCCCCCATCCACCCCTGCAACTGATGCAAAGTTCAAGTTTCAATACCATGGTACCATGATCGGCGGTGGACAAGCCTCCCTTTAGTAAATCTCCATTTAGTGAAAACGGCCTAGGGCCTAGGACCGAAACCGACGGACCTGGACCCGCAAAGATGACGGCCGCGACGCCCTCTCGCGATCCGAAAACGGCCAATTCGCTAATCGACGTGTCAGGGTAGGAGGTCTGTCCCCCCCCGGCATGAGTTGAACGAACGCACGGCCCGCCCCACCAACTGCTGGTCGCAACAGCGCGGATCCACGCCGCGGTCGGAGGCAGCCAAGGGTCGCCCAGCCAAGACGTGCAGGGGTGCAGCAGGGAAGGCGATCCATGAGGACGAGGGATGGAGAATCGGGGGGGGCGAAAGGGTAGGATAGCAAGGGTAGTGTCGAGAATCAGCTCACGTAGCTGATTTTCCTGGTGCCTCCTGGCGCCAGGAGGCGCCCGATGCATCGAGGAAAAAGCTAGGCGGCGGGGCCGAAAACATCTGCGTGCAGCAGATGTCGTAATCCCACCTTGCCCTATCCCCCCCGTCTGGTTCGGCGCGTGAGAAGGAGCAGGCGGGGATCAGAAAGGGGCCCTGGCGACCCACAAAGGCAACAGAGGGAGGGGAGGCGGTGGCTTTCTGAGGGGCAGGGAGGGGGAACAGCCTCGCAGTGTAGGGCGAGGCCACCTTCGGCCAACGTCTCGCGCGTCCGCCAGCAGTGTGACACCCATGACGCCAACGTCGCGCAGCGGCGCCAGAATCGAGGAAGGGAAGGGCGAGACAGCCTCGGAGAAGGATGTCTGTCAGGGGCCGAACTCTGCTTCGGGACCTGTCCCGGGGTGCGCTCTTGAAGGGGTCCTGGGACACACACATAAATAGGCACACCTCCTAGGGAGTTCAACCAGCCCTCTAGGGCGTAGGTGGTTTAGGGTGTTTCCTCTTCCACCCCCTTTTTCCCCTTCGGGGAGGGGTTTATCACTGATCCCTATTAATATGCACCCCCTCCCCCAGGCGACTGGGAGCCGACCCGAGACCATGCAGGCCCCCCACCACCATCCCTTTGTAAAACGCAACGCGCAACACCACACTCTGCCTCCAAGTTCGGAGCATGCGCAACGAACCACCCGATGCGGCCTCCCCCCACCATCTCTGTCAAAAAAATAATACAGAGTACACTTGGCGGGGGCGGCGGCGGCTGCGGCGGTTGCGGCGGGGGCAGCGGTTGCGGCGGCTGCGGCGGTGGCGTCGGCGGTGGCGGCGGCGGCGGCGGCGGGGGCGGCGGCGGCGGCGGCGGTGGCGGCGGCGGCGGCAGCGGTGGCGGCAGCGGCGGCGGCGGCAGCGGCTGCCGCGGCGGCGATTCGGCAGCGGGGGCGGCGGCGGCGGCGGCGGCGGAGGCGGCGGCGGCGGGCGGCGGCGGCGGCGGATTCGCCCCCAGTAGTTGCCCATCCAAAGACGACTGCTGCATACGCTGCGGCTCGGGCCAGGCTCGGGTGCTACGTGTGTGTTGGGCGGGCGGGCGGGGGTGAGCGAGACGGCTTGCGGGCGGGGGGGGGTCTTGACCCGGACCTGGACAGGGCGTCTCGCGAGCCGTCGGAATGTCCAAAACGGCCTCGGCTAGGAAACCCGAATCATTGGTTCTACTAGGGTTTGGGCCCCATTGTGGCCTCTTGGGGGGGGGCAGCGCTTATTGAGGGGCCCCCCTTCTTTGATCCCAAGGGTGCCCGAAGAGGGCTCAAAGGTGGCCAGAAGGCCCCAAGAGGCCCCCAGAATGCCCCCAAGAGGCTCCCAAGAGGCCCCAAAGAGGCCCCCAAAGGCCCCCCAGAGGCACCCAAGACGGCCTCGGCGACAATGCCAAAATCACTGTTGTTACTAAGGTTTTGGCTTAAGGTTTTGGCCACATGTTGGCCTCCTGGGGGGGGCACTGCTTAAGATGACTCCAAGAGCGCCTGGGGGAACCCAAGATGACCTCCAAGATGGCTCAAGATATCCCTGGATGCCTCAAGATGGTTCCCATGATGCTCCAAGAGGCCCCACGACCGCTCCAAGACGGCTCCAAGTGGCCAAAGAGCTCCCCCAGGAGGCCCCGACAGGGGCCAACATCCTTCCAAAACCTTGCGGAAATCAGTGTTTTTGGTTTTCTCGCCTTTTCGCTTCCGATGGCCATCCGAAGCCTCAAGATGGTTCCAAGATGGCCCAAGAGGGACTCCAAGAGCGCTCCCAAGGCTCCCAAAAACGCTTCAAGAGGGCCCCAAGAGGCGCCCAGGAGCCCCCAGGAGGCCTCAACAGGCGCCTTAAGAGGCTCCCAAGAGACCCCCAAGAGGCCCCAAGAAGCTCTCCGAGGCACCCAAGACGCTCTAAGAGGCGACCAGGACCGCAAAGAGGCCTCCAAGAAGCTCCAAGAGGCCTCCATTGGGGGACCCTTCCTGTGTGCTGTCTACTTCCCCAATCGAGGCAATTCCTCTGGGCATCTTTTCTGGATGGGCTGGTGGGAGTACTTATTTTTTTCGCAGCAAGAGGCGAGCGCGTCAAAAGCGTCGGTGGAGTAACACGGGCCGCGAGTACCCTAATTGCCGGCGCGCGAGCGAAGCAAGCAGCCGAATCCTACCGCTGAGGGAGCTGCGCTGGAACTGGGCTGCGCCGGGGGGTGGAAGCTGCCAGCTGCGAGCGCGGCTGGGATGCAACGTGCGAGTACCATGGGAGCGAGATCGCCAAGTACAGGAATCATCTTGTCGCCACTGGGCGCCAGTCGAGGCGGACAGAGTGCACGGCCAAGTGACGGGCGCCTCCACCACTGTAGATGAGGACGAGCCACAGCGCCAGTGTCGGAGAAAGGGCTAGACGCGTCAGAACCGACGGTGTCTGGGGACCAGGGTCCGGAGGAGCGCAACCACAAGCGCCGGAGCTGGTCAAGGCGCGTGAGCCGAGGGCGCCACGCGGGGGCCAGTGCCAGGGAGACCACGCCAGGCCATGGCAGGGTCAGGGCAAAGGCCAGAGGGACAAACACGGTCGAGCCGACCGGTGCCTGGGGACGAGGGCCCGGTGTGAACGCACGGTAGACGTCACGAAAGGGCCAGAGCCGGGGAACCCACGCCAGGCCTAGCTGGAGGGGTTCACTGATGGGGTTGCGCGAAGCGTCTAGAATTTGTCGTTCTTTCTGGATTTTCGTCTTCCCTCCCACTCCCCAAGTTTGCCCATCTTTTCCTAGGAGTCGACGATTACTTGCGTCGGTGTGTTTGTGTCCCTTCCTGAGCTTTCCAGAACTTCGACGCGGATCCAGCTGTGGCGACGAGAAGCCGGGGCGACAAAACGCCCAAGAACTTTCGAGCCCCGAACTTCGAACCCTCGAGGCCAGAAACGGCGCGCGAAGGCGGCCGGGGCGGCGCGGCCGGGGGCAGAGGCTCCAAGTCCGGCTTGCCCCCGACGTCGGTGCACTTCCAGTCCTGCCGGCGCGCGCCAGCGCCAGTGCGTCCGCTGGCACCGTTTCTGCCCGCCGCCCCTCATCGCAGGGGGGCGAGGTGGGTTGGCCCCAGAGGCGGTCAAAAAGGCTCACATGAAGCCCTCGGGGTCGGGCTCTCCTTCAAAGTCGGAGTCCGACCCAGCAGAGGCTCGATGGATCGCTTGACGCCCCAGCATCTGCACTCGTGGGCGATCGGCAGGAACAAGGACCAGCGACACCGCCACCACCGCCGCGACCCTCCCCGCTCAGGGCATCCCCGATCCCCAGCAGTGGGGAGGGAGGGGGGGGGCGGAAGGAGGGGCCCAGACATCTGACGATACTGTGCTTTTCACCTCGGCGTTCCTCCTCGATTTTGGCCTCTGGGGGACCTCCCAGGGCCACGGGACCACCAAGATGGATCCAGGGCGGAAAACTATCCCTGGAGAAGAGGTCGGGACCTCGGGGGCCGCGCATTGAAGCATCATATGGTAGGATGTCTGGGTGGGAGGAGAAGGTATGGGGGGAATGGAGGGACGGGGAGGGAGTGAGCGCCTCTGGTGCACATCTCTCGGGCGAAGGGATTCGGATGCAAGGGCCTCGAAAGGCCATGTCGACCCTTTTCGAGCGGGGCGCGGCCAGCGAAGGTGGTCACGGATGGGCCGACAAAGAATACTGCGAAAAGACCCTTGGAACATTGATCATCCTTATCATCCGTGTAGAGCTGTGGGGGAGCGGGGCCCGGCGAACACCGTCACGAGTTCGAAAGCGGGGGATCAAGGATAGCCACGGTGTCGAGGTGCCTGGTGTGGACCACACGGCGATGCTCTATCTCTAACTCACCGCATCCGCTGGCCAACCCCCCCTGCTCACCCCATGCCCTTTGATGATCTGGTCGCAATCTGGGCCCCACGGGGTGGCATCCAAAAGAACCGCGGACATGCTGGTGCAGTAGTCCGCAATTGACTTCTCGCGAATTGCCAGCAGTGTCCCTGGCTGGAGGTGCACCCGAGATCTCCAGGGAGGCCCCCACGGCCTCCAGAGCACCCCCCCAACGAGCCCAGGGAGCCCAAGGGGTTCCAAGCATGGAGGGGAAAGCTGGGGGTACCTTCGGCCAGAAACACCTTCATGGAGGCCTCTTATAGGGAGCAGAAAATCCACCCTTCTAATAATCATCCCGACACGCGAGGTCGTTTAGTAAACGCACCCAAGGAAGGAATCGAACAAGACAGGGTTGTTTAGCAAACGCCCAAGGCCGTTTAGTAAACGCCACTTATCGGATCCTGGTGGTTCTTCCTCCCTTGATGCTAGATGGGGTCGGAGTAGATGTGGTCGGAGGATCGCGACGCATCGTCATGCATCTGCAATGCATCGACGATGCGCGGGCGACGTCGGCGATGCAGCGGCGACGTCTGCGCGAAGCAAACCAGGCTCCACATCATGCCGAATCGGCGATGCATCGGCAATGCGGCGCGATCCTCCGACCCCATCTGCTCCGACCCTATCTGGGAGGCCTGGACTTCAGCAGCCTCCGAATCTTAAGAACTTAAGACGAAGTGGAAATCCGGACGAAGATCTATTCGGGCGAGGAGATATCGAGAATCCCCGAGATCTGGCGGCTCTGAAAGATGTTGTATCGGACGCCGCGGCCCTTTCAGAACCTCGGAACGCTCTCAGAGCGTTCCGTAACGCTTTGGAACGCATTGATTTTCGTTTCAGCACCGTTCGAAATTTTCTGCACAGAGGTTGGCGACACCCGTCTCCGGGACAGGTGCGCAGTTCGGCTTAGGTCAGGCATGTCCTCCTACGGGTGGACCGTGAAGAAACATAAACAGTCGTCAAACATGACCAAACATGGTCAAAAGAGCACGAAGAATCGCCACCAGACAATTTCTCTACCACTCTTGAAGTTCCTCATGTAGAGGGACATGCCCGACTTAATGCGCTAGGCTGCAGAGATCGGCTCGGGCGGCTCCTCACGAGGATTGGGTCGGGCGTGTCCCCCGACAGGGGGATTTTCGACCACAAAATGCTCAAAATGTCGTCCCCTGACTATTCTTTACCATTCTTGAAAATTCCTCCTGTGGAGGGACAGGCCCGGCTCAACACGAGGAGACGGGGTGGGGCCGCTCCCGCGGCGGCCTCGGCCTCGTGTTCCGATGCCTGGAGGGCGCGAGAGCTCCGCCCCCTCGCGGCGGCTTCTGGAGGGAACGCCTCCGGGGACATGTGCCTCGAGAGCGGCTCGGCGGCGAGCGAGGGAGGGGAAACGAGAAGGAGAAGGCCTTCTCAGAAGGCTCGGAAGCCCCCCGGCCTTCTGAGAAGTTTGCTGGGCCTTCCCCGAAGACGCAGAAGACTTCTCAGAAGGCGCGGGGGCTTCTGTAAAGTCCCGCCGCCTTCTGAGAAGGCCTTCTCCTTCTCACTTCCCCCGCCTCACTCGCCGCCGAGTCACAGGAAGCGTACCCGAGAAACCAGAGGGGGGGCACTCCGCCCTTTGCCGCGAGGCGAGACTGGGGGGGTCCTTCTTCTCCCTCCCGCTGAGTCATGAGGAGGCGTTCGACCATCCCCTGCGGGATCCGGCATTCGCGACTGGGTCTCTTACTCGTCGCCCACTTCCCCACCCCCCCCACACCCCACCTCGCCTCCCACCGGGGTGCCCCGAGGGGGCCGCAGGGTCCGAAACGCCACCAGGCCGCGGCCATAATGCACTGCCGCCTGCTGCGGAGGGACACATCCCGAGGCTCCTCCTTCCGGGACGCCCCTGTGCGCCTCCATTCCTCTCCAGGGCAGGTGGGGGCGGGCGTCAAAGGTCGAGCCCTCCACCGGGGGGGGGGGAGGGGACGCGGCCAGTGCAGCTGCCAGTGGCGCAGGAGCCCTCGAGGCGCCAGGCTGGCGAACGCACTTTTGTTTCGAGTCGGATCCACATCCGAGCGCGGGGAGTGAGCCTCAAGAGAGACAGACGGACTGCCCGTTGAGCTGCTGTGATCGAACCCGCGGGTCCTGGCAGTGGTCCACAGCCCCTGGCCCTGGGAGGAGCGGAGTTGGCGGTCACTCCCAGCATCACGGGAACGTAGTTCCTGTCAAACACATCAACCGCATGGCAAGAATACCTGCGATTCGCATGGCAAGTGGGTCATGGTCGTATGTTTTTTGTTTGGGGAAGAGGGTGGTAGAGGAAAGGAAAGACCCGAACACCTGTCGAGTAAACCATGCATTCCATGGCCAACGCGGTAAAGACTAACCAATTACACTATTTACAACAACATTCCAGAAGCAAAACAACGACGGCGAGAGGAGGAGAGCGGAGGAAAAGGAGGAGAAGGAAGGAGAGAAACGAACTGGCCAGGCCTCAGATCATGGTCGTGGGCTGCCTCTGCCTCTGGGGAAGGCTTCAGCTGCCAGAACATAGGGCACACGTTGCCTGATGCATACAGCCACATTCCACTTCTATCCGACCTCCCGATTCGATGCTGACTGATCTTTCTCGCATAGAACACCCGTCTGCGGCGAGCCCAAGGGGGAAGTGAGAGGGGGACGCCTCCTCAGAAGGCGGCGGCACTTCACAGAGGCCCTCTGGCCTCGTGAGAAGTCCCCTGCGGCTCCAGAGCAAGCTCGGAAGGCTCCTCAGAAGGCCGCAGGCCGTCTGAGCTTTTATGGGGAGGCCCCCTCAAGAGGCGCTCGGGGCTGGCGGCCCTCCGATGTGCCAGGACGGCCCGCCCGCCGCGCCAGGGAGCCGAGGAGGAGGAGGGGAGGAGGGGAGGAGGAGGGGAGGAGGGGGAGGAGCCAGGAAGAGGAGGAGACAGGCGTGCCGGCCGTGTCAAGCAAAATTGTCTGACAGACCCGTCTGCCGTGCCCAAGAACTCGTCAAGCAGACGCGCCTGGCCCAAAAGCGAAGGAGGAGGAGGAGGAGAAATGAGAGGAGGGAGGGAAGGAGAAATGGAGGGAGTCGCCTAAGCGACCACGCGCTCCTCCTCCTCCTCCAACTCCTCGTCTTCGTCCTCCTCCTCCTCATCCTCCTCCTCCACCTCCTCCTCCTTCTCCTCCTACTCAAGACTGGTTATTCTTATATCCTCTTGTGCTGATTTTGTGACGTCCGCCACCGCATTGGCGTGCGTTGGCCTCCCAAGCTGCACCGAGGGCCGAATCCGTGGGGGTCTCAAAGTTACGCACTCCCTGCGGGCACCTCCCGATCCCAAGAACAAGCCCTGTCCAGTCCTCCTTCTGGCGCCGCCGGGGGGGGGCAAGCCCGGGGGTCCTGCCCGTCCGCCTGGTCGACGCCTGCGCGGCGCGCGCGGGTCGATGACGCTCGACGACTGCGATGACAACAACAGCAGCAGCAGCAACAACAACAATCATTCTAAGACTGTACGCTCTTACTGGCACGCGTGTTTTTCATTCTGTATACCCAAACCCTCGATACCCGCCCACTTGTCTTCGATCGCACTCCAGTTCGGGGGGAATATCTTCCTTGTCGGCCACTGGCTGAAGTGCGAGGAACTCTCAAGCGAGAGCGCCGTTCCTGAGTTCAGGGGCCTTCCTCGCCAGGGACTCTCGGAGTACATCGTGAGGAAGTATCGAGGCCATTACTGGGTTCGGGAGCCTCTCTGGCCAGGGTGTCTCGGGGTAAAATATGAGGAAGCATCGAGCGGGAGCTTGTCGTCGTAGCTGGGCCTCCAAGGGCCCACTTTCACACGCAAGCCAACGCTTGAGCGGGAGCCTCGTTTTCAGAGAAAATGAAGCCCCCCTCGAAGCGAGAGCGCCCGGAACCGTTTCCGGAGATCAACAGTAAATGATTCTCTAGCAAGGAGGATTTAACAGCGGCCTCTCGGGGGCTCGGGGTTCCCGCGGGCCGCCTGCAGGCCCGTTCCAGCGTGCTGCGTGCTCCTGACCTGGACGAAGGGGCGCTGCCCTCGGTCCAGGACCTCGGCAGGCTTTGGGCCCAGAAAGCGGCCGAATCTCATGCCGAGGATGATTCCCAGGCTTCCGACAACGAGGGGGCGTGAACTCGTTGACTGGCTTTAGCCCACCGCCAGACCATACCTCCTCCTCCTCCTCCTCCTCCTCCTTCCTCCTCCTCCCTTCCTCTTCCTCCTCCAAATCCTCCTCACCCTCCTCCTCCTACTCCTCTTCCACCTCCTCCTCCTCCTCCTCCTCCTCCTCCTCCTCCTCCTCCTCGTCTTCCTCTTCCCTTCCCCCCCTCCTCCTCCATCCTCTGGCTCCTCCTCCTCCTCCCCCTCCTCCTCCATCCTCTGCATCCTCTTCCTCCATTCCTGTTCGTTATAAATAATTTCTTCCTGTCCAAACCCAAGGCCAGTCTTTAGGGCGGGCTGGTCGTTTCGCCTGAGACTCCTTCACTAGTGATGACCCTGAAGCTTAAAAATAGGCAACAGTTGCACAGATGGAGGGCGGGCCGTTTTCAAAATGTGGCTCTCGCCGTAGCGCATCGTACAGTGGTTTTAAAGATTTGCACGAGTTTCATGGATTGAGGGCGGGTCGTTTTCAAAATGTTGCTCTCGCCTTAGCGCCGCGCACATTCGTTTAAACATGTGCAAGAGATTCACGGATTGGGGGCGGTTCTTTTTCAACATGTAGCTCTCGCCTCAGCGCCGCGCACATTCGTCCTGAACATTTGCAAGAGTTTCACGTACTCCCATGATCAACATTCTTGAAATGGCGTTTTGGAAGGATTGCGGATTTTGAGGGTGCAACAGTTACGTTCATTCGCGGTGTTGAAGTCCCAAGAGTGGCGTTCTGGCACGACTCAAGGTCGTCAAGACGCAACAGTCAAGTGAATCCGCGGCATTTAAATTTCGAGAACAATGTTTTGGCATGCGTCAGGGTCTTCAAGCGGTTGCCTTCCAACGAGGCAGTTCCCTCAGTGGAAATGAACCACTGTAGAGGCCTATGAAGAGGGAGCTTGGCGGGAGGGTTTATTCCAACATCGTTGATGATTCTTGGGTTTACACTGGTCCTGCTCCTCTTCCGCCTCCTCATCCTCCTCCTCCTTCGCGCGCGCGGCAGGAGGGGGGAGGATAAGGATAAGGATAAGGACAAGGATCCCCGGGAAGCGGCAGTCGCGGCGGCTGGCAGGAGGTACGGCATGGCATTGCATTGGAACAAATTTCAGGCATTGGCCGTGCAATCGCCTGGTGTTGTTCGTGTGCCAGAGGGGGATCTACTACCACACGCAAAGTGCATGCATTATCGTGGAGCTCACATTACGCCAGACGCTGACTTGGGACACGAGCTGAACAGAACCATCGGAGAAGCGAAGAGGCTGTTTTACGTGCTGAAAAAGCTGTGGTCGCATCCGTCTCTGACTTGGACAAGAAAGCTTCATAGTTTCAGCGCCGTGGTGGAATCAAAGCTGCTTTACGGCCTCTCAGGGGCATGCTTCACGAAGGCTCAAATCCAGCGTTTGGATGGTTTCCCAAACAGGTGCATACGACAAATAATTGGCATGAAACATTCATTCCTCGAATATCGAATGCAGATGTGATCGCTCGCGCAGGACATGCGCCGGCCAGCACGCAGCTGTTGTTCAAACAGATGATGCTGTTCGGCCAGGTACTCCGGAGCAGCTCTGGACATCCTCTGCGGGCAAATTCTTTTGCCAGCGGTGCGTGCGCACCCCTCACTGGGGCAAGAACGCGCCGCATCGGCGCCCCTCACAAGGAGCTCGTGCCCGAAATGATGAAACATGCTGTGAGCTTCTTCGGCGTCTTAGTTGTTACCATCCTCTCCCTTCTCCTCCGCCTCCTCCGCCTCCTCCGCCTCCTTCCTGTCCGCCTCCCTCTGTGGACGATAAGAGCTGATGGCGCGGCGTCTGGCCGTCTGCGATACACATGCCAGTCTTGCCGTTTTCATCCACGCACCGCCCAGGTGTCTGATGTGCCGTCCGTCCGTGTCGGGTGGGGCTCGTGGCTCTCTCGTCCTCGGAGGTAGGAGTGCCCAGAACCGAATCGACAAGCTGGATCGGCCATCGAAATGAATCCGATGGGCGGAAGTCGGCAGCTCGGACCGGGGGAATCGGCGGGCTAATGAGGCCAACATTGAGAAACCAAATGCCAACATGGATACACCGACAACCAAATCCATATCGAAATCCGACATCGGATCGACTCGAACCAAAATCGATCGAAATCGAATCGAATCGAGTCGGAAGAGTCGAGATGAGCCCTGTTAAACGAGGAAAGCCGCCAAAAGTGTATGTTTATGGCCGGTGGGGATGAGGGAGAACCCAGGAAAACTCAGTCACGCCGCTGTCGTGCAGGCAGTTCCACGGGCAAGCCCATCGCAGTCTGGCCGCTGCAGACTGGCGCGGCCACGCACACCCAGTTTGGGGTCCTGAGGAGGAGGACGAGGAGGAGGAGGAAGCGGGCCCAGGGAAGGAGAAGGAGGAGGGTGGAGGAGAAGAACGAGGAGCACAGGAGAGGCAGGGAGCCAACCTCGACCCCGACCCCATCTCCAAAGGCGGCTTCTCGTCCTGATGGCCCGGGCTGGGCCCGCCGAGGCCCGCGACGACGAAAGATCCCCGTCCTGATCTCGTCACGACGCCGGATGCCTGGGCAGGTGCCCGGGCAGGGCGGGCCGAGGGAGAGGCGCCGCATTTCTGTGGCGGCCCGCGAAGGGCCAGCCACTCCGCGCGGCAGGCTGCGAGCGCGCGGCGGCGGCGAGCCAGGACCGCGACTGGCGGGGCAGAGAAGGCACTCACGTACGGCAAGCTCGTGTCGTTGCGACGTGACGACCCTGGCGCTGGTTTCTGACACCGCGTGGATCGCTCAACCTGGAAGGATTGTCGGCGGCTCGATCGCCAAGTCGTTCCATGTTGGCCGATTCTGGACCTCTGCTGGCGTTCAACCTCGAACGCCCACGGCGGGGTCGCCCTCGCGTCGACACGACGCGAATCAGCCGCAATTTCTTCTCCCTGGCGCGCGGAGCGCACCGGGGGCGGCGCCCGAGGCGCCGCCAGGGGGGTCCGGCGCCGATCCGAGATCCGCGCGGACCTCCCAGAAATGAATTATACGCCCGGGCCGCGCTTTGCTCCTCGCAGCCACGGGCGACCTATGCGACACCCGCGGGCCGCGCCGCCGCCGGCGGGGCACGGCGCGGCGGCCGGCCGCCGCGCGGCGGGCCCGGCATGGTCAGCCGCCGAAGCCTCGGGGCGCGGCGGCGCGGCGCGGCGGCGCGGCGGGCCCCAAGGGGCGCTGCGGGCTGCCCCAGCAAAGAAAAGAGCATTCCTTGCGAGCATGAGACCCTCCGTCGGCCAAAACAAACAGAACATCCGAGGGCAGCCTCCCCAGGATGCACAAGAAAACAAACACGAAGAACATTAGGGAGGGCGACCACGACGACAACGACGACGACGACGATAGCGAGCGACCACGACGACAACGACGGCGACAATAGCGAGAGACGACGACGACGAAAGCGAGCGACCAATACGACGACGACGATAGCGAGCGACGACGATGACGATGACGACGACGACGACGACGAGCGACGCGCGACGACGACGATGGCGATGACGACGCCGCGGGGGTCCCCCCTGTGGGGTGCTCCCCGCCTCTCGCTCGAGACATCGTGGACCTCCTCGTTGGCCCTCGGGGGCACATCGTTGGACATCGCGGACCATCGTTGGACATCGTTGGACCATCGTTGGGCATCCTGGACATCGCCAGCTCGGGTAGACATCGTGGATCTCCTCGTTGGAGGTGGTCCCCTGGCGGTGGTGGTGGTGGTGTTGCTTCTCCATCCCCGAGGACGGAGGATACAACTGGGACAAGGTTGGCAGCACGGCCATGGGCGCCCCAGCGTGTGTTTTACAAGGGGTCGTGGCCGTCCGCACCAAAAATTGTAGCGGGCACTGAGGCGAGAGTACCTATACGACGACCCTTCGGGTCTTCGGGTGATAAGGAGGTTGTGGTGGGGGGGGAGAGCGGGGGGAACCAACATCTGACTCAATCGATCTCACTGTCGATCTCACTCAACGGGACGCCACGGGACACCACGGGACACTTGTCGATCTCACTATCGATCTCACTATCGACTTCACTCAACGGGACACCACGGGACACCACGGGCGGTCACCACGGGACACCACGGGACTCCGCGGGACACCTCTCGATCTCACCATCGGTCTCACTATCGATCTCACAATCGATCTCACTTTTTGGGACAACATAAGACACCACGGGACACCTCGGGGCACCACATCGATCTCACGATCGATCTCACTATCGATCTCACTCAACGGGACACCACGGGACACCACGGGACACCTGTCGATCTAACTATCGATCTCACTTTTTGGGACGACACTGGACACCACGGGACACCTCGGGGCACCACATCGATCTCAGTATCGATCTCACTATCGATCTCAGTATCGATCTCACTATCGATCTTACCTATACGACCACCCTTCGGGTGATAAGGAGGTTCGGGGGGGAGGAACCAACGTCTCACTCGATCGGTCTCACTATCGATCTCACTATCGATCTCAGTATCGGTCTCGCTCGATCGATCTCCCTCGATCGATCTCACAATCGATCTCACTCGATCTATCTCACAATTGATCTGACTATCGATCTCACAATCGATCTCACAATCGATAACACATTCGGTCTCACTATCGATCTCACTATCGATATCACAACCGCTCTCACAATCAACGTCATCATCATCATCATCATCAGCAGCAACAACATCAACATCAACATCATCATCACCAACATCATCATAATCGGGACACCGTCCTCATCATCAACACCAACATCATCACCATCACGGTCATAAACATCATCGGGACACCACCACCATCATCATCATCATCATCATCATCATCATCATCATCACCATCATCACAATCATCATCATCAGCATCATCATCATCAGCAACATCGGGACACAGTCATCGTCATCATCATCATCAGCAGCAACATCATCATCGGGGCACCATCATGATCACACTCGTTATCATCATCACCATCATCATCATCAGCATCATCATCGGGACACCATCATCATCTCATCCTCATCATCGACATCATCATCATCATCAGCATCATCAACATCATCATCAGCATCATCATAATCGTCATCATCTGGGCACCATCATCATCATCATTACCAACATCAGCACCAACATCATCAGCATCATCATCATCAGCATCATCATCATCATCACAATCATCATCATCACCATCGGGACGCCATCATCATCATCAACATCATCATCATCACCATCATAATAATCGCACATCATCGGGACGCCATAATCATCATCAACCTCATCATCATCAACATCATCATCCTCGGGACACAATCATAATCAGCATCATCAACATCAACATCATCATACTCATCATCATCGGGACACCACCATCGTCATCATCATGATCATCAACATAATCATCATGATCATCATCATCCTCATCATCGGGACACCATCAGCATCATCATCACCATCGTCATCATCATCATCATCATCATCAGCAGCATCATCATCATCATCATCATCATCATCATCATCATCATCATCATCGGGACACCATCATCCTCATATCATCATTATCATCATCGTCATCATCATCATCAGCAGCATCATCATCATCATCAGCATCACCATCATAATCATCATCATCATCATCATCATCATCATTATCATCGTCATCATCATCATCATCATCATCTCATCATCATCAAAATCATCATCATCATCATCATCATCGTCATCATCATCATCATCATCATCATCATCATCATCATCATCATCATCATCATCATCATCATCATCATCATCATCGCGGGACACCGCGGGACACCGGCGGGACACCGCGGGGCACCGCGGGACACCGCATGGACACCGGCGGGACACCGGCGGGACACCGGCGGGACACCGGCGGGACACCGCGGGCCACCGGCCGCCCGGAAGGGAGACATTTGGTCCGGCCGCGCCTCAGCCACACGGGACACCGGCGGGACACCGGCGGGACACCGCGCGCCACCGGCCGCCCGGCGGAGAATCATGTGGTCCGGCCGCGCCTCAGCCACAGGAGACTTTCCTCTCGCCCGCCCACGCAGCTTCGCCTCGCCCGCACGGCACGCACGAACACGAAACCGAAATCGATTTCCCGGTAGGGGGGCTCTCCGTTCCACTTCGATCTCACCCCCTCACCTCCGACTATCGATCGTCCTCAACGTACACCACGGGCCACAGACCAACCCCCCGGGGGGACACCAGGGGACACCGCGGGACACCGCAAGCCACCGGCCGGACGACGAAACGGAACCTGGGAGAATCATCTGTCTTGACTTCGCCCTAGCAACAGCGGACACCACGGAACATCACGGGACATCACGGGACACCACGGGACACAGCGGGACACCGCGAACCACCGCCAGACGGACGGATGGGAGAGAATCATTTGACTTGACTTCGCCCTGGAAACGGCGGACACCACAGGACACCAAGGGACACCACAGGACACCGCGGGACACCGCGAACCACCGCCGGACGGACGGCGGGGGAGAATCTTTTGTCTTGACCTCGCCCAACTACGGCGGACACCACGGACAATAAACCACGGGACAACACGGGACACCGCGGGACATTGCGAGCCACTACCGCCGGACGGACGGACGGGGAGAACCACTTTGTCTAGACTTCGCCCTAGCACAGCGTGTTCATTCATCCGCGGCCCAAGCAGCTTCGCCTCGCCCTCACGCAGACACGAACGAAACGAAAACGACTAGATCCCCGTTGGGGTCTTCCGTTTCCACTGCGATCTCACCCCCCAACCTCCGATCGCTCAACGGGACACAATCGATCTCAATATCGATCTCACTATCGATCTCAGTATCGATCCTCACCCAACGGACACCACGAGACACCACGGGATCACCCTGGCAGCACCAAAGGACACCGCGGACACCGCGAGCCACTGCTGACGGGGGAACGGACGGAACGAGGAGGATCCATAGTGTCTTGACTTTCCGCACTTCGCCCCTAGCAACGGCGGACACCACGGGACACCACGGGACACCAAAGGACACAGCGGGACACCGCGAGCCACCGCCGGACGGACGGACGGACGGGGGAGAATCATTTGTCTTGACTTCGCCCTAGCAACGGCTGACACCACGGGACACCACGGGACACCGCGGGACACCGCAGGACGAACGGACGGGGGAGAATCACTTGTCTTGACTCAGCCCTAGCAACAGCGGGTTCATTCATCTCGCGCGCCCACGCAGCTTCACCTCGCCCGCGCGCACGACACGAACGAAACGAAACGACTTCCCCGTTGGGGGTCTCCGCTTCACTGCGAATCTCACCCCCCGACGTCCAACGACATCCAATAGAAAATTGTGCGAAGTCTCTGGCGGGACGGCCGCTAGGTCCTGGCCGTCCAATGCACCCCGTCCCACCTGTAGGATTTCCTCTGATGTCCTAATTTCGAAACGATATGGTTTTCGTTGCTTTTCTTCCCCACATACTTAGTGGGGTTATGGTTTTCTTCCCTGCCGCGTCGCACCCGCGTCTCACCTCACACCTCCCCTCCTCCTCACAGCACTGCTCGGAGGGCACTTCTCGACACCAGAGAAGGTGCGCAGGGGTGGTCTCCGTCAACCGCGGCGTCTATCGATCCAGGGTCGGAAGATCGTGGCGGCCGCGGCAATTTTCACGACAACCGAGGGGGGTGGCGCAGGGGGTGGTCCTCTCACCGCGGCCTCTATGCGAGCCAGGGTCGGAGAGCGTGGCAGGCGTGGCACTTTCTCGACAGCAGGGGGGGTGCGTAGGGGGTGGTCTATCACCGCGGCCCCTATGCGTGCCAGGGTCGGAGAGCGTGGCAGGCGTGGCGCTTTCTCGACACCAGAGAGGGTGCGCACGGGTGGTCTCTCACCGCGGCGTCTATGCGAGCCAGGGTCGGAGAGCGTGGCAGGCGTGGCGCTTTCTCGACAGCAGGGGGGGTGCGTAGGGGATGGTCTCTCACCGCGGCCCCTATGCGTGCCAGGGTCGGAGAGCGTGGCAGGCGTGGCACGTTCTCGACACCAGAGAGGGTGCGCAGGGGGTGGTCTCTCACCGCTGCCTTTACGCGTGCCAGGGTCGGAGAGCGTGGCAGGCGTGGCATTTTCTCGACACCAGAGAGGGTGCGCAGGGGTGGTTTCTCACCGCGGCGTCTATGCGAGCCAGGGTCGGAGAGCGTGGCAGGCGTGGCACTTTCTAGACAGCAGGGGGGGTGCGTAGGGGGTGGTCTCTCACCGCGGCCCCTATGCGTGCCAGGGTCGGAGAGCGTGGCAGGCGTGGCACTTTCTCGACACCAGAGAGGGTGCGCAGGGGGTGGTCTCTCACCGCGGCGTCTATGCGTGCCAGGGTCGGAGAGCGTGGCAGGCGTGGCACTTTCTCGACACCAGCGAGGGTGCGCAGGGGGTGGTCTCTCACCGCGGCGTCTATGCGTGCCAGGGTCGGAGAGCGTGGCAGGCGTGGCACTTTCTCGACACCAGGAAGGGTGCGCAGGGGGTGGTCTCTCACCGCGGCGTCTATGCGTGCCAGGGTCGGAGAGCGTGGCAGGCGTGGCACTTTCTCGACACCAGGGGGGGTGCGCAGGGGGTGGTCTCTCACCGCGGCGTCTATGCGTGCCAGGGTCGGAGAGCGTGGCAGGCGTGGCATTTTCTCGACACAAGCGAGGGTGCGCAGGGGGTGGTCTCTCACCGCGGCGTCTGTGAGTGCCAGGGTCGGAAAGCGTGACAGGCGTGGCACTTTCTTGGCACCAGAGAGGGTGCGCATGGGGTGGTCTCTCACCGCGGCGTCTATGCGTGCCAGGGTCGGAGAGCGCGGCAGGCCTGGCACTTTCTCGACAGCAGGGGGGGTGCGCAGGGGATGGTCTCTCACCGCGGGTCTATGGCGTGCGAGGGGGTCTTTGGGCTTCGGAGAGGGCGTGGCAGGCGTGGCATTTTTCTCGACACCAGGGGGGGTGCGCAGGGGGTGGTCTCTCCCTCGGCGTCTATGCGTGACAGGGTCGGAGGGCGTGGCAGCGTGGCCTTTTTCGACACCAGAGAGGGTGCGCAGGGGGTGGTCTCTCACCCCCCCGCGCGCGTCTATGCGGGCCAGGGTCGGAAAGCACAGCAGGCGTGGCACTTTCTCGACACCAGGGGGGGTGCGCAGGGGATGGTCTCTCACCGCGGCGTCTATGCGTGCCAGGGTCGGAGAACGTGGCAGGCGTGGCACTTTCTCGACACGAGGGGGTGTGCGTAGGGGGTGGTCTCTCACCGCGGCCCCTATGCGTGCCAGGGTCGGAGAGCGTGGCAGGCGTGGCATTTTCTCGACACCAGAGGGGGTGCGCAGGGGGTGGTCTCCCTATGCGTGCCAGGGTCGTCCAGGCATTGCAGGCGTGGCATTTTCTCATCACCAGAGGGGGTGCGCAGGGGGTGGTCTCCCTATGCGTGCCAGGGTCGTCCAGGCATAGCCTCTAGTGCGGGATTGCGTATTACCTCTCGTATCCAAGTGCCAGGCGACGCCGGATATGACCGTCACAGATGACTCCTCAACCCCTCCTCTCCCCCCACACGTCCTCCCCCTCCTTTCAACGACCGCAAGGGGCACCTGAGAGCATGACGGCGGTGGTAGTGGTAACGCGGTTCACACAAGACATACAATCAGTATGTGGGGTTCCTCGGTAGCGTAATCGGTTTTGCTGCGGGCGGGCTGGCGTGCCTGGACATCCACTAGCTGGATGAACTTGGAGGCCACCTTCCGGCCGCCTGGGATAACAAGGTCATGCGAAGTGAATTGCTCTGGGAATTCCGGCATCACCACGTCCGCCCCAACCTTCAGCAGCACGAACATGAAATCTTTGAAACGAGTCCTTCATTGTGCTATTAGCGTGGTGTCGGGCCCGCCTGAGAAACCCTGTCCTGAATGGTTGCGGTGGTCGGGGTCGCCCACAAAGTGGCGCTGCTGGCGAGCATGGTCTGCTGTGCGCTTCATGGAAGCATGGCCCGTACACGGCCCTGGTGAGCTCCCGCTTGTCTTGCCATGATGTTCTTTTTGTGACACCACGTGCATCACTGCGGGGCAGGTCCTGTGCTCGTGTCCGAGCACGCTCGCT
>CAUYUJ010014882.1:931666-943426 GCA_963575745.1 Prorocentrum cordatum
AATTACCCTGGCGACGTACCCAACCCCTTCGCAAAAGCGGGGCGCAAATAGTTTAGGATATTTTATAAGGGGGCGATGACGGAGCGAGGGTTACATATGTCTGCAGACGGAATTCGGGAGACTCGCAGGACACTGGCTACAGGAAAAGGGCTTGATAAAGCTGATGATTTACAATTCCTGAGCACTCCTAGCCACTTCGAAAACGGGGATCACAGCAGGCCCTGAAAGTGGCGACAGGTTCACAGATCGCAGCCCCGCAGGGACGGCGAGGTCTCATTTGAATCTGCCCGTGGCCCTCACTGTGCTGGGCCCCCCAGCAGGCCTCGAAAATGGCGGCACTTTCGCAGATCGCAGCCCCCCAGGGATGGCGAGGTCTAATTTGAATCCGCGCGTGGCCCTCACTGTGCTGGGCCCCCCAGCAGGCCTCGAAAATGGCGACAGTTTCGCAGATCGCAGCCCCCCAGGGATGGCGAGGTCTGATTTGAATCTGCCCGTGACCCTCACTGTGCTGGGCCCCCCAGCAGGCCTCGAAAATGGCGACAGTTTCGCAGATCGCAGCCCCCCAGGGATGGCGAGGTCTAATTTGAATCCGCGCGTGGCCCTCACTGTGCAGGGCCCCCCAGCAGGCCTCGAAAATGGCGACAGTTTCGCAGATCGCAGCCCCCCAGGGATGGCGAGGTCTAATTTGAATCCGCGCGTGGCCCTCACAGTGCTGGGCCCCCCAGCAGGCCTCGAAAATGGCGACAGTTTCGCAGATCGCAGCCCCCCAGGGATGGCGAGGTCTAATTTGAATCCGCGCGTGGTCCTCACTGTGCTGGGCCCCCCAGCAGGCCTCGAAAATGGCGACAGTTTCGCAGATCGCAGCCCCCCAGGGATGGCGAGGTCTAATTTGAATCCGCGCGTGGCCCTCCCTGTGCTGGGCCCCCCAGCAAGCCTCGAAAATGGCGACAGTTTCGCAGATCGCAGCCCCCCAGGGATGGCGAGGTCTAATTTGAATCCGCGCGTGGCCCTCACTGTGCTGGCCCCCCAGCAGGCCTCGAAAATGGCGACAGTTTCGCAGATCGCAGCCCCCCAGGGATGGCGAGGTCTAATTTGGATCCGCCCGTGGCCCTCACTGTGCTGGGCCCCCCAGCAGGCCTCGAAAATGGCGACAGTTTCGCAGATCGCAGCCCCCCAGGGATGGCGAGGACTAATTTGAATCCGCGCGTGGCCCTCGCTGTGCTGGGCCCCCCAGCAGGCCTCGAAAATGGCGACAGTTTCGCAGATCGCAGCCCCCCAGGGATGGCGAGGTCTAATTTGACTCCGCGCGTGGCCCTCACTGTGCTGGGCCCCCCAGCAGGCCTCGAAAATGGCGACAGTTTCGCAGATCGCAGCCCCCCAGGGATGGCGAGGTCTAATTTGGATCCGCCCGTGGCCCTCACTGTGCTGGGCCCCCCAGCAGGCCTCGAAAATTGCGACAGTTTCACAGATCGCAGCCCCCCGCGGGCAAGACAGGAAGAGGCTGGAGGGGAGAAGGAGGAAGGGCGGGAGAAGGGACGCGACCACACTGCTCTATTCAAAACGAATACCCAACCAAGGAGGGTTGGGAATAAGAAGAAACCAGCACGAGGATTCACATCCGGCGAGGCTTTCATGCGTGTTTGGGCCGCCAAGACCCCAAAAAACTGCCGAACAAGAGCGAAATCTCCAACTCCTTCTTTCCCGAAAGTCGCCTGCATCTCGACGCTGAACCATATTGTTGGCTCCGTGGCCATCTGCCAACAACCAGCACCAAACATGCGACTACGCTCAAAGAATTGCAGGCTGCAGGGTGCCTTGGCGACCTGTTCCCCATAATGCAACGTTTGCCTGGGTGGGCCCCAAATCAGTGAATCATTGCACCCTGGGTGTGCAAGGTACGTGGTGCACCATAGGTGGTACAAGCTACGCGTGCTGCAAGCAATGAGGTGCACACTGTGTGTGTGATGCAAGGTATGTGGTATGAGAAATGTGGTGGATGATATGTGGTGACACCCATGAGGTGTAAGCTACGCGGTGTCAGCGCAGTGGTGTGAGCTGAGCTGCGCAAGCTGCTCACGTTCTGCAGGAAGCACGACGTGCCTACGAGGCGCCCACAGCGGTCCACCATGCGAAACCTCGGCAGACCCAGCCAGCGCACAGGGCGCCCACGAGGCGCCCATGTCCTCCAAGAGACCCCCAAGAAGCCCCGCAACCGACGTGGACAAAGACGAGAGCACATCAGTAACAACTACGCACAGGCAGCACAACGGGAAGAGGCAAACGACCCATACGAAAGTGGAATCAGCACAGAGCCTCTTCTGTGGGTCAGCGGAATAGCGTAAGCCTCGACTATCGGGGCCGTCGGCCGTTCTGCAACGTTTTTCGAGCCAAACCGACCCGCAGGGGCCGGGGGGGCCCGAGGCGGGGCGAAAACGCCTGCCGCGGTCTGTTCTGCCGCGCCCAGCTCTGAGGGGGTGAACCACGACGACGCCGACGACGACGCCGACGACGACGACAACGACGACGACGACGGAGACGGCGGCGAGGACGACGGCGGCGGGCCTCCACGGGCGCCAGCCGCTCCACGAGCACGCTCGGGGGCACGGCCTCGGACTGCTCCAGCAGCGCGGTCAGGCTCTCCATGGGCGAGCGCTCGCGATCCAGGCGGGACGCCAGCTGCACACGGCCAGGCCCGGCTTAGGCCTGGGCGCACTTACCGACCCTGGCCAACCCCCCCTCCTGGGCACAGGCTGGTAGCCACGGAGGCGCGGCGCCACGCTCCGTCGCCCGGGCGTGGGGTGGCCTGGGCCGGGCGGCAGGTGCTGCGCAAAGGGGGGGGAAACGGGCCCCGAGGGAAACGGGTCCTGGACCCCGGGGCCCTCCCCCAGGACCCGATCTTCATCCCTCGGCCCGAGTCGTTTTCTGACGGGGCCCGTGGAGGGCCCGAAGAGCCCGAACACGGCGAGAAACCTCAGAACCCGCTTTCCCCTATGGTTAAGTCGGGCCTGTCCCTCTACAGGAGGAATATTTAAAGATAGTTAAAAAGATAGTCTGGGGACGAATTGTTGAATACTTTTTTGACCATTTGGGAATATTTCCCTACCTAGGCTCTGCCTAGAAGGGTTCTTACTCTCTAGCTTAAAGGGGCCGGGCAGTGGAAAGCGCCCCGGGCGGTTCCCCCAGTCCCCGCCCCGCGGTTCCCCCAGTCCCCGCCCCCTGGGTTCACCCAGCTTAGCTTAGCTTAGCTTAGCTTAGCTTAGCTTGGCGTAGCTTAGCTTAGCTTATCTCATATCAGTTTAGCTTAGCTTAGCTTAGCTTTGCCTAGCCTAGCTTAGCTAAGCGTAGCCTAGCTCATCTTAGCTTAGCTTAGCTGAGCTTACCTTGGCTTAGCTTAGTTTAGCATGGCTTAGCTTAGCTTAGCTTAGTTTAGCTTAGCTTAGCTTCGCCTAGCCTAGCTTAGCTTAGCTTAGATTAACCTACCTTAGCTCAGTGCAGCTTAGCTCAGCTTAGCGCAGCATAGCGCAGCGCAGCATGAGCACAGCATAGCATAGCATAACATCGCCAAGCATAGCATAGCATAGCACATCATAGTTCTGCATAGCTCTGCATAGCATATCATAGCATTGCATCGCATATCATAACATAGCATTGCTCATCATAACACAGCGCAGCATAGCATTGCATAGCACAGCACAGCACATCATATCATAGCATAGCATATCATATCATAGCGCAACATAGCATAGCACAGCATAACATAGCGCAGCATATAATGTCATAGCATAGCCTAGCATAGCATAGCCCAATATAGCATAGCATAGCATAGCATAGCGCAGGATACCATAACATAGCATAACACTACTACTACCGCTACTGCTACAACTGCGACGATGAGGAGAAGGAGGAGGACTGCGTTTACCGTTACTACTAATATTGCTCTCCTAGGGGCTCCAACTCCTAGGTAGGGTCGCTCTGGGATAATGTTTGACTCTTGGCGATTTTTCGTCCAACTCCTTCTGTAGGAGGACAGGCCCGACTGAACCCTGTGGCGAGGGCGTGCAGTCGGCGTCTCCCCTGCGCCCGGGTGCGGAGGGGGGGCCGCGGGCGCCCCCGTCGGGGGCGCTACGGGCGCATGGCCCGGCGCGCAGGGCGGGCGGGCGGCAACGCACGGGGGGCGGGGCCAGTCCCTCCAGGCGGGGGGAGGGCGGACCCCAGCGGCGTGGCCTGGGCCCCACTGGCCGAATTACCCCCTAGATGGGGACATAGGCCGTTCCCTTCCGGGTTTCGAGGGGTGTATCCCCAACTGGGGAGGGGGTAATTTGGTGAGGGTCTCGAAGGGGATGGGGATGGGGATAGGGATCGGATAAACGATACTGACTTCTGGCCTCGTCGCCACGGCCAGATATCGGCCCACAAAGCCTGGTCAGGATGCGCTCCAGGACAGGCCACCGGGGGTCCGATGCCGACTCCCCAGACCCTCCAGGCGACATGGAGATAGATATCACGACGGGCGCTCTGTTCGCCTTGCCTGGAAAGACTGGGTGCAATTAGCGCAGCATCGTTGACGCATCTTGGGCCGACTCGGGTCCTCCTCCTCCTCGTCCTCCTCCTCGTCCACGTCCTGTTCGCTGTTCTCCTCGAAGAGCGGCGCACCCCCTCCCTTTGCTCCTCCGCCCCCACGCGTCACTCCCATTCGCTAGACATCCGCCGACCCTGTCGGCGTTTGCGAGAGGCTTGTCCCCTCGCCTTGCGCCCCCCTTTCCCTTGGCCCGTCGCCGCTCCCCCCCTTTCCCTGGGCCCTCCTCCTCAGGCGCTGGGCCCGTCGCCCATCCCCCCCCCTCTTCCCTAGGCCATCCTCCTCAAGCGCGCCAGCCAAAACGAAATTGAGCAACGTCGTAATTGACTCGAAGGGAAGCTCCTTCCCCGCCGGGAGTGGAGGGGGGTCCCAGCCCCCAAGACGGTCCAAGAGGGCCCCGAATCGCCGACCGATCTGTTCAAGACGCCTTGACGGCCTCCAGACGGCCCAAGAGCCCTGCAAGACGCTCCAAGAGGCCTCCAGGTGCACTCCTAGAGGACCCCAAGAGGCCTCCAGGAGCACTCCCAAAGGGCCCCAAGAGGTTTTTGAAGAGTTTCGGCGTTCTCGCCACTTCAGTTTCCCGACGCTCCAAGACGGCCCAGGAGGCCCCCCAGATCACCCGCCCCACGACGGCCCAAGAGGGCTCCAGGAGGGAGCCAAGACGGCCCAAGAGGGCCCCAAGACGGCTCAGGAAGCCCCCAAGACGGCCCAAGAGGCCCGTAAGACGGCTCCAAAAGGGTGCCCAGACGAGGGGCCAGAACGGACATGCCGAGCCCTCGGCACCGAGAGGCTCCCAGGAGGAACCAAGAGGCCCCCAAGAGGCCTTCAAGAGGCCCGAAGAGGCCCCCAATAGGCCCCCAGGAAGCCCCGAGGGGCCCCCGAGAGGCTCTGCCCCCAAGAGGCTCCCAAGGGGCTCCTAAACTGTCCCCCAGAGGCCCCCGAGAGCGCTTCGAAGAGACCCCAAGAAGCATCCATAAGGACTCTGACCAACGTCAGCGTCGTCGTCGTCGCCGCTGCCGCCGTTGTCGTCGTTCCCCTTCAGGGTCGGCGGCACTGGCCGCAGGCCCGTCGCAATAACTCCTCCCAGTCGCGCCCCAATAAGTGTCCCTAGGCCGGGCCTCGTGCTCCGCTTGAGAATCCCACGCCCTTTGGGCGTGAGTGGTTTAGAGAGCCCCCTCTGTCCTCAACCCCCAACCCCCCTTCTTCCCCTTCGGGGAGGGGTTTACCCCTCCCCCTACCCCCCCCCCTGGGCCTCGACAGGGAGTCCCGCGGGTGGTCAGGGGGGTCTTTTTCGACGCCTGGGAGGGCCAAAAAACGACGACCCTCACGAGGATTCTGGCCCCGACCGGGGGGCGCTCTTGTAGCCCCCTCCTCTTCTGTGAAGCCAAAATCATTGTTTTTACGAGGGTGTTGTTTTTACGCCCCATTTTGGCCTCCCGAGGGGGCCGCGCTCATCTTCCTTCATAGCAAAATCATTGATTTTACAGAAAGGTTTTGGGCTCATTTTGTCCTTCTCAGGGGGTAGCGCTCCTTTGCGCTTCTGAGGAGGTCGCACGAGGCCCCCAAGAGGCCCCAAGATGCCCCCAAGAGGCCTCCAGGAGGCCCCCAAGAGGCCCCCAAGAGGCCCCCAAGAGGCCCCCAAGAGGCCCCACGAGGCCCCCAAGAGGCCCCCAAGAGGCCCCCAAGGGCCCCACGAGGCCCCCAAGAGGCCCCAAGAGGCCCCAAGAGGCCCCAAGAGGCCCCCAAGAGGCCCCAAGAGGCCCCACGAGGAGCCCGAACGACTCACACCAGGACGAGGGGCCCGAACGACTCACACCACGAAGAGCCCGAACGACTCACACCACAAGGAGGGGCCCGAACGACTCACACCAGGACGAGGCGCCCGAACGACTCACACCACGAGGAGCCCGAACGACTCACACCACGACGCGGGCCCCGAACGACTCACACCACGAGGAGCCCGAACGAGTCACACCAGGAGGAGGGGCCCGAACGACTCACACCAGGATGAGGGGCCCGAACAACTCACACCACGAGAAGCCCGAACGACTCACACCAGGACGAAGAGCCCGAACGACTCACACCACGAAGAGCCCGAACGACTCACACCAGGAAGAAGGGCCCGAACGACTCACACCAGGACGAGAAACCCCAAACGACTCAAATCACGAGGAGCGCTTTCTCTCCCTCCTCCTCCGCCTCGTCCTTCTCCCGCTCCCCCCCACAAGGAGGATTCACAAGGAGGCGGGAGGAAGGAGGGACAGGGGAGATATACGGAGCCCAGCGGACACACGCCTGAAAAACACAACTGTCGACATGCTTCGCGAGAGCTGCTGCTGTGAGATGGGCTGGTGGGGATACGCGAAGCGTAAAGAATTCCTCACCACTTACGGTCCTGAGGCTTGCAAGCTGCAAGAGATTCAAGGATAGAGGGCGGGTGGTGTTCAAACTGGAGCTCTCGCCTGAGCGCCGCGCATATTCGTCTGAAAATGTACAACAGCGGTGAGGGTGGATGCCCGCTCCTTTTCAAAATCTAGCTCTCGCCCGAACGCCGCGCACGTTCGTCTTAAAGCCATATGTCAAGATCAAGGATAGATGCCGGCTCCTTCAAAATGTGGGCATCGCCTTGCCGCCGCGCACATTCGTTAGATAAGCAGTTTCAAGAATAAGTAGCGTTGAAGGGATTGAGCTCTGGCAAGATTTCAGAGTTCAGGGATTCGCGGTGTTGACATTATTTTGAAATTCCAGGAATGGTATTCTGGTACGATTAAGGGTTGCCGGGGCGCAACACTCACATTGATTCGCGGCGTTGATGTCCCCCCCATGAAGACCGTTTGGTACGATCCAGGATTACCAAATAATTCTCGAAACTGAAGACCGAATTCGATTAGATGATGTGACGTATAAGGCTGCTTTATTGTCTTGTCTTGGCCCTGGCGAGCATCTCCCCTTGGGGGAGTCTGGGGGAGTGGAGTCATTCCTTTCCTGACGGTCGTCTTTCAATTTGCAACTTCCTGCAATGATAATCTGCTCTTACAGGGGACTATGAGCAGGGAACTTGGAGGAAAGGTTTACTGCAACATCGTTGATGCGTCTTTGGTTTATTTATATACACTCGCCCTCCTCCTCCTCCTCCTCCTCCTCCTCCTCGACTTCCTCCTTCTCCTCCTCCTGCTCCTCTTCTTCATCCTCCTCCTCCTCCTCCTCCTCCTCCTCCCCCTCCCCCTCCTCCTCCTCCTCCTCCTCCTCCTCCTCCTCCTCCTCCTCCTCGCCTCCTCCTCCTTCCTCCCCCCTCCTCCCCCTCCTCCCCCTCCTCCTCCTCCTCCTCCTCCTCCTCCTCCTCCTCCTCCTCCTCCTCCTCCTCCTCCTCCTCCTCCCCTCCTCCCCCTCCTCCCCCTCCCCCCTCCTCCTCCTCCTCCTCCTCCTCCTCCTCCTCCTCCGCCTCTCCTCCTCCTCCTCCTCCTCCTCCTCCTCCTCCTCCTCCTCCTCCCACTCCCCCTCCCCCCTCCTCCTCCTCCTCCTCGCCCTCCCCCCCCTCCCCCTCCTCCTACTACTCCTCCTCCTCTTTCCGCTTTGCGCTGCTTTGGCGAAGGCCCCCTGCATTCAAGATCCAGAGAACCTCGGCGCTGACGCCAGTGGCCTCCCAGGGGCCCAACAAGCTCCTGAAGACCGAAATCCGCGAAACAAAACTGGGCACACGAACCTAATCCTCTCAGCCTCGACCTCCTCCTCCTCCTCCTCCTCCTCCTCCTGCTCCTCCTGCTCCTCGCTCTCCTCGGAGAGCCTCCCCTCCCGCTGCCGCCCGCCCGCGCGGGAGCGGGAGCGGGATCGGGAGAAGAGAGAGAGATAGAGAGAGAGAGGCCCGGCGCGGTGAGCGGGAGGCGAGGGCACCCTCGTGAGCCAGCAAGGGGGATCGGCGGGGGGGGGCGAGGGCTGGCGGCGCGCGCGAGGAGGGGGGTAGGAGGAGTTACGGAGCTACGAATGTTACGATCATGCCGCATACTTAATGGAGAGACTACCGAGCCTCTCGTCTGGCCTTCTCGGCTTCAGGCCAGGCCTTCCTTGCAACATTACGCGGGCAATACTTGCGATTACCCTCGGCTCTGCCAAAACATCCTGCCAAGGCTCCCGCGAGTCCCGCAAAACCAAATGACAACCAAGCGTGAAACGTTTCACTATGGCACTATGGCCCATATGAGCAAGCGTTCCACAAATGTGCGCCTGACGCCCTGGGGGAGGCTCGAACGAGATACGATCCGTTGCCCCCAGCTCGAAACATGTAGTGTCCAATCCTTTGGTCCGCTTGCCAGCTGTAATAGAAATCCTACAGTGCATGCGCGCACGACCGTGTTCAAACAAGAAATGCTGAGCACAAAGAGCTTCACGGACCGAAGGAGTAGGAAGCCTGCAACCAGGGTGCCTGACACTGGATCCAAGGGGCTCTTCAGATGCAAGTAACTGATCCGCCGATCAGACTGCGAAGGCCATCGCTTCATTATGAACAAACTCTAGCTCGGAAGTGGCTCGGGATGAGGAATGCAGCGAGGGTACTGCACGATGGTCTGCTGCTGTGTTGCCAGCGGCCAGCAGCAGTGGAGACTTACCCTGGAGGGTGTCTGCCGCCACCTGGTACGATTGTACGAACAAAACTGTGCAATCTGAAGATGGCTCAGTGCGGTTGACCTGGCCAACCTGACGACGTAGATCAACATGATCCTCCTCCTCGGGGGTGTATGTGGTATGCACCTATATGTATATAGTTATATGTATTATATAGTTGCGTATTGTGCATACATTTCCGAACATTCCCCAGCCAGTGTTTGCACTTAGGGGTCCGCACCTGTTACTAACGAACTGGGCTTGTCTTTCGGCCTCGCGGATATGTTGCAGCCGTCGCCGCCCCGTCGCAGCATCGTAGCCGCCCCGTCGCCGTCCGTCGCCTGGGCCTGTCTGTCCGTATGGCGGTTATGTTGCCGCCGCCCCCGCCCCGCCGCCGCCCGTCGTCTGGGCCTGTCTGTCGGGCTGGCAGGTATGTTGCCGCCGTCGTCATCCCGTCGCCGCCTCGCCGCCGCCGTAGATTGCACACCATATAGTGCATAGCAGGCATTGCACGAAACAGAGTGCACCGCATAGACTGTACCACATAGCTGACACAGCATAGATGGCACCGCATATATTGCACCACGTGGATTGCACAACATAGGTTGCACCACATAGAGTGCACAGCATTTGTGGCACCATTTAGGCGGCCCCACATAGCTTGCACAACGGGTAGTGGAACGCATAGCGTGCACCATGGAGTGCGCAACACAGATTGCACAACTTCGACGGCCCCACGCAGATTGCACAACATGTGTTGAAGCGAACTGGTTGCACGCCGTGGATTGTACAACGTATAGTGCACCACGTAGAGTGCGCCACGCATACTGTACCAGATATATCACGTCATATATTGCACGCCATGTACCACATAAGATATATTGCACCATGTAAGCTACGCGGCTTCGACTACAACACATAGCCTGCACCACCTAATTTGAAAAACATGTATTGCAACATATGGGTGGCACAACGTACCCTGACCACATATAATGCACAACACACAATGTACCACAGACGTAGGTCGCGCGACATATAGTGCACAATATATGTTCCGCCATATGTTGCGCAATACAAATTGCTAGAAACTGTGTTTGGGGTCCGCGTTGGCTCGTATATCTACAACTATATACACGAGCAGCAACCCAATCTGAACCAATTAAGGTCGCGAAAAAACATTCATATCCCCTCGCGATTGCCTGCTGAGGTCCAAAGAACCACCCCCAAAGCGAAACAACTACATCCATGTTCAAGCCGGGGAAGCGGGGGGGGGCGAGAGGGGGGGGGGAAAGGGGGGGAGAGGAGAAGGACTAGGGGGGAATCGGACGGGGAGGGGAGGAGGGGGGGGGGGGCTCGGACGGCGACGACGGCGGCGGACACGACGACGACTTGCACCTCCCCCCTCCTGTCTCCTCCATGTCCTGCACCTGGGCGGCACTTGGGTGGGCCCGGGGGGACCTCCGACGACGCCGCAATTTACACGTGAACTCAAAGGGGGGAGAGGGGGGGGGCGGACGAATGAGAGGGAAGAGGGGCGGGGGCAATCTACGTGCACTCGCGCCACATCAGACATCCTATCCCCCCCCTCCCGCCCCTTCCGTGTGCGCTGTGGTTTTCTATCCGCGGGCGCGTGTCATAGCCCAGTTGGAACTCCAACAAAAAAAAACCCATCGTGTTGTGCGCTATCGGACGGGGGAGCTGAGTGCATAGGAGGAGGAGGAGGAGGAGGAGGAAGAGGAGGAGGAGGAGGGGGAGGAGGAGGAGGAGCGAGCGGCCTCAGGAGGTGTCCAGGTCGGGTGGGGGTGGCGGGACGGCAGCGGCAGCGGCGGCAGCGGGCCGCAGCAGGGAGGCCACGATCGGGCCTCCACGCCGCGCTGCCCAGCGAAGGCGAGCTCGCGCGAGTGCGCGGAGCTCTGCGACGGATCTCCGTCGCTCTCGGCACGCACACAAGAGGGTGCAAGCTAGATCATGAGGGAGACCGACAGAGAGCAGGGCAGGGGCAGGGAGGGGACCTAGGGGGAAGACGAGGATCCGATGCACCGCCGAGGCATCCTGAAAACCCTCGGGGAGCGACGGGAGCATTTGGAAAATATCCTCTAGGGCGGGCCAGCTATAATAATGCTGGACGTCATCTCCCCCCCCCCCCCACCCCCACCCCCCACGGCGAATTTACACCACCTGCAACATAAAGTGGCCTCTTGAAATCTGCGCGAGGTGCACCAGCTATTACACAGGGCACGGATCGACGCGACAACGACGCGCTGAGGGGCGATCTGACCTAGGCGCCCAATGTACATCATACAAACATCTACTTGGGGGGCCGTGGGTGGGGGTGGGTGGATGCGTGCGTGCGTGCGTGCGTGCGTGCGTGCGTGCGTGCGTGCGTGTGTGTGTGTGTGTGCGTGTGTGCGTGTGATCGTGTGTGCGTGTGTGCGTGTGTGCGTGTGTGCGTGTGTGCGTGTGTGCGTGTGTGCGTGTGTGCGTGTGTGCGCGCGGTGCGCGCGGTGCGCGCGGTGCGTGCGGTGCGTGCGGTGCGTGCGGTGCGTGCGTGCGTGCGTGCGTGCGTGCGCGCGTGCGCGCGTGCG
>CAUYUJ010014882.1:949984-1029500 GCA_963575745.1 Prorocentrum cordatum
GCGCGCGTGCGCGTGCGCGGCGCGTGCGCGTGCGCGTGCGCGTGCGCGTGCGCGTGCGCGTGCGCGTGCGCGTGCGCGTGCGCGCGCGCGTGCGTGTGCGTGTGCGTGTGCGTGTGTGCGCGTGCGTGCGCGCGTGTGCGTGTGTGTTTTGTTGGGGGGGCGGGTGAAATATTGGATGCGCTTGCTAATCGCACGCCGTGCGGCGATGGGGGCGGTCAGAGCTCAGCGGGCGATTAATTTCCCTTTGCAGCGGGGGCGTCAGAGGCGGCGGCCGAGGAAGAGCAGCGATCGCGTTGTAGTTTTCGATCAGGGCCATGATGGAACATGTCTTGATGAGGGGGCGTCTTTTCCAGAGGATAACTCATTCATCGGATTCGGCGAATTCTTCGAGCTCACGTCGGATGGCGAAGAAAGAGGACGAACAATGCGCGAGACGAAACATCGCAGCGCGGCACATACATTCGAGATCACGCATCTGATCTCTGGCGCCCACGGAGGTGAGGTCTTGCAGCAAGTCTGTCGGGCTGGAATTTCTCGGCGCGTTGGTGAGAGCCTGTCCAGCCTCGCGCAGACGGCCGAGCGCGAATTTGGCGGGCAGGAAGAATTGCCCGATGAACGTGAGGCAGGAGAGACCGCACACACTAAAACTGGCAATGCTCTTGATGAGTCCCAGAAGCAAGCTCTTGATACTTTTGCCCCCCCCCCCCCCTCCATCTTCCGAACAGGTCCTTCCCAGCTCAGCGACTTAGCTTCCCACCCAAGAACCACCCCAATATATCGGGCAGCAGTGGCGAGAGTGAAATTACCCTTGCGGCTGCCAATTTCGCGGAGCTCACTCTTAAACTCAACGATCGAGGGCCGGCTGTAAACCACGATAACCGTCTGCTTGAGGTGCAACATGAGTCCTGCCGCACCTGCAGCAACAACCCAAACCTCGAGAGCCAGAGATAGAGCCTGATAAATGTCCCTGGAGACAATCCCGACGTCGTCGGCGAAGGCCCGCACGAGGCCGAGGCGCGGAAGGATTTTGCAACGCGTGAGCCTGAGGACCGGGTCCATGGCCAACGCGAAAATCGATCTAGAAAGCGGACACCCTTGTTGCATTCCCCGCTCCTACCAGCAGAAGTGCCCACGGAGCCCACATAAGAAAATGCCAATGCGCACGTGCAAGTACAGGGCCGCCACGGCCGCGCGGGCGTGGGAGGGGGCATTCACGACGAGGAGGATCCAGGAGATCATGCTGTGGAGGAGGCCGGGAAAGGCAGCCTTCACGTCGAAGGCAACAAAACCGTATCGCGATACAAATGCTGACAGTACCAGTGGAGCGCTGTCGCCTCGATGTCTACGATATTGTTAGTCATGCCCCTGCCTTTAATGAAACCCTTCTGGACGTCGAGGCATGTTTGCTCACGCATAAGGCCCATCGGGGCGTTGATCGCCGTGGAAACGATATTGTTGCAGGCGTTGCTGAGGGTGATGGGCCTCGTGCTTTCAGCCGCTCGAAAGATGCCAGTGCCCAGAGCGTCCGAAGTTTGTTCGCTTTTTGCTAGAAACACAGCCATCCCGCGGTTGGAATCGCCCCCAGGAAGCTCGCCCCGCAGAATCAGATAATAAACCTCGAAGATAAGATTGGTGGCCAGCAGGCCTCCGCGGGCCCAGCTCGAATACGGGATCCCATCGGGCCCAGGGGCGCCGTCGTACATATTAGAGACGATGTGGTGGATCTCGGGGAGCTCTAGAGTCCAATGGATGCCTGGCGGACACTGCTGAACATACGGCCTCAGAAGTTCGCGAGCATGACTGGCTCCAGAGAACACTTTGCAAACTTGCCCCCAGTGCTGTGCAAGAGCGAGCCCAGCGTCATCCGGGTCGCGTAAATGCTGCCCCGTAGGATCCACGACCCCAGTCAGAGAAACTCTTTTCTGAAACTTTCCCCAGGCGGATGTGTAGGACTCCAGCCGAGCTTTCGGGGTGGCCTTCTCTTGGGGGCCCATGGAGGTCGCCCCGAGTTCGGCCTGGCGTTCCTGGGTCCTCTGGAGAGGGAGACCTCGCATATGCTCATGCAATTGACGCGCGTCTGCCCAAGCGACGCCAACGCTTTGCACGCGTTGGCCAAGCTGCGGGTAGCAACGGACACCGCGAGCAACCAGCTCAGCGTGTCCCAGCGCAACTGCACGCATTAAACCGAGCGGCCACGTGATCCGCTCGTCGGTGCTTTGAGCTGGCCGAAGCGCAAGTCTGTCTCGGACTTGCTTGGCGGCTCATCGAAGGAGATCTCGGGCCTCCTGCAGGGCAACTTGGAAGTCCTGATGAAACGAACCGTGATCACCCAAGAACGTCTCCATCTCCTCCTTACACCAGGGATGCCACGACATCCAAGATGGGATTTTGCAATTCACAGGAGACCCGGGAGGAGTAAGCGCGAGGCAGACGGGGATGTGGTCACTCGGGGTGCCTTTCTTGTTGGGGACACCCAAGACGAGGCTGTTAGGGTAGAGGTCCATGGGCTTGGGCAGGGTAGAGGTTGGTGCAGATCCTATCGATTCGACCAAGACTGACTCCCTGCTGAGGAACGTGCGCAGCATGCGTAAAATCGGGAGGATCCACCTCAAGCAGATCAGGAGACTTGCGGGCAAACTCGCTGGCGAGGGCGTTCTGCGGCACCACTGTGCGTCCGTCACTGCGAGCCCGACTTTCGCCCAGACTGGGGAAGTTCCAATCGCCCAACATGACAGATAAACCTCGACCTTGCGGAAGGATAACGTGGCGAAGACACTGCAAAACCTCGGATTGTTGGCGACGACGGAGTTTGGGGTTGAGATGCATGTTGATGACTTGCAGAGCACCCTGAAGCCCTGAGAGAACTAGACTGTGGAGGCGCCCCTGAATGTGCACATGATGAGAGTGAGTGGAGAACATCTGGAATAGGGAAGGGTGAATAGCAATCATACAGCCGTCAGCTCCTTCACGCTGATGGAAGGTGCAGAAAAAAGTGTGAACCTTGAATATCGCGCTGAAGCAGTCTCATGTCCTCGCGATGTCCATGGGTCTCCTGGAGTCCGATAACTGAGTGCCCCGGAACAAGTTTAGCGCAAGGCGTGCTGGTGGAACCGAAAAGACCTCGCGAGTTCAAAGAGATTGCTGAACACTTCTGTCGTATCTGAAACGGAACAGAACTAGCCGCGCAGCTGCTGGGCGACCCAGACGAGCAAAAAGAGGGGGAGGAAGAGGAGGCGCCATCATCTGAACTATCAGAATTAGCTCGTCACCGCGCTTGCACTGCCGACCCCGCCGGTGTACAAGGCGTCGGAGACCCCGACGAAGAACAAGTAGCTCCGCGAGTCCTTCTCAGGTGCACTCGGAGGCGTGCAAAACGCAGATGCGGCAGTCAAAGTAGCGTCGACCTGGGCCTCCGGGCCCGCAGTCGAACCAGAAGGGGAAGAATTGGAGCCCGCACCGCAGGTCACAGCACAGGGTTAGGTGGAGACGCCTAAAGGACTTGGGGCAATGCTCTGGACGTCTGAGTCAGTGTCGTCAGCAGGGAACTGTACGTGCGGCGTGTGAATTTCATAGCTCATGGCAATGCGGATCCAGGGGTTGGCCATCTCCTGAGAGATATCGAAGGTCTTGAGGCTGCCCATTTCGGGGTGGATGTTCATCTGCTCGTTGGTGCTCTCGGCCAGCGTGAAGAGCACCCAGACGTCTTCTCCCCAGGCCATGAACAGCGCACATTTCGTCGGGTTGCTGCCGATCTTCACGCAACTGAGGTCGAGCAGGTTGGCGCGCTCCAGGTGATCCACGAACTGCTGCTGGAGCTGGCCGAGAAAGCGATTCCTCTTGCGGACGCCGAGCGACGCGTCCATCCGCGCTCGAAGGGGGCGCCGTCGCTGCCAACGGTCAGTCCAAGATAGACTTTCAGCACGGACCCAATCAAGAAACGGTCGAGCGTGCGAGTTGGGTCCGGACTTGATCGGGTAGCTGCGGTTCAGGTTGCATGCTTTGGCCCCAGCGCGCGTGGCCATGTCCCGGGGCATCGCCTCAACGACTGCCTTCGCGCGGGCGCGCATGACCGTGGCGAGCACCTCGTTCGGAAAGCCGCCGATCCAAACCTTGCAGGGGTCCGACTCATAGGCGCCCCTCGCGAGAATGCTCGCGGCGGCCGAGGTGGCGAGCCCGCCGAGGACGGCGGCCGAGAGGGCGCCCCGCTGGAACTGGCAGACGACAAAGAGGACGACGTGGCCTTCAGCTTCTGGTCGAGCTTCTCCTCCAGCCGCGCCCCCAGCTGCTGGAGGGCCGAGGGGCCCTGGGCGTTGTCGATCGCCTTGCGAGTCTCCCTCGCCCGCTGGTCCATCCTCTCGTTCAGCTCGCTGATGGCCTTGTCGTGCTCCTGCAGGGCGGTGTCGATCTCGGTCTTGGTTGCGATGGCTTCCTTCTTCCTGTCGGCTTCCATGGATTTGACGAAGTTCAGCAGGTCGGCGAGAGACGGCTGAGGCAATTCTTCCTTCATGGGTTCCTCTGTGGCCGCAGTAGCAGACGGGCTATCCATGGCCCCAGGATCAGCACCGTCACCGTGGCCGCGCTCATCGGCATTCTCCTCCTTGCAGTCCTCAGCTGGGGAATCCTTGACCTCGTCGCGCGCGAGGTCGAAGTGAGCAGGCGCGGCAGGCCCCCGCTCCTGCGGCGGCGCGGTCGGCCCGTCCTCGACCCCCATCGGGCCGAGGGCGGAGGTGAGATTCTTGTGCAACGCAGGGTCCGCGCACTCGCCCATGGGCTCGTCGTTGTCTGAGTCGGTGTCGAGGGCGACATGGGTCTTCGCAGCGCGTCCATCAGGATGCGTAGCGGCAGCCATCTCAGGCCCTCGCTTGCGTCCGTGATCCTTCCACGGGTCGTCGGACTGGAGCGGGTCGAAGGCGTTGGAGCACTTGCCTGCGTCGTCGTGGCAGCCCTTGCCCTTCGCGAGCTTGCCGCCCTTGCCGAAATACATCTGCGCTGGTACATCGTTCTCTTGCTCGGCTCCGAATGGCGATGGCGGTGCTCTCTCCTCGCTCGCAGCCGCCCCTCGGCAAGCTGCCTGGGGGGCCGCGTCGCCTGCGCTGGCCGTCGCGGGATTCACTGGAGCGACGCGCGTGGCGCCGAACAGACAGGGAGAAGAAGCGCCCGCCAGTGCACGACGCACTGGATCGCTCGAAAGAGAGCGGCCCGCTCGCCTGGGACCTGATCCACTAAAGCCAAAATGACAACGGAAGGAGGAGGAGGAGGTGGGGGGGGAGGAGGAGGAGGACAAGGAAATAAAGAAGCAAGAGGGGGGGGGGGGGGGCAGGAACAGGGGCAGGAGCAGGAGCAGGAGGATGTGGAGGGGGGAAAACGAAGACGAACAGCATGGAATGAGCGGGAGCAACAGGAAGACCACGGGAACGAAGAGAAAGAGGGAATGCGGGAGGCGACGGCGATGAAACAAAAAAACTCTGATCCAGACACAAGGCCAACGCTAGGGAGGGAAAACGATTCTGAACGACGGGGGCAACATGCCGATCCGATAACGAGGCCCACGGTGCAGCGGGAGTACCGTTTGAAACACTGGGAAGAATCGGAATGCAAACCAGGAGCCATTTTAAAACAGGCGTTCAGATTTGCCGGCGAAGCAACGACGCGGAGAGGGCCGAACAGATTCCGCGCAGCGCCAGAGTAGGGGGAGGACGAAAGTTCATAATGCGCAACTGTGGGGAGGGAGGACGGGGGGGTGACGGGGAGGGGGTCGAACGCAGGCGACCATGGGCTGGCGCCCCCGCGAAGGGGAAGGGGGGGCTAGGGGGCGCGCCCCCCGAGAGGGCAGGCGCCCGAGAGAAGGCAGCCGAGCAGGCGGAAAGGCCTCTTGAGAAGCGCAGTGCCTTCCTGGAAGGCTTTCCCCCGGCGCCGCCCCCTTTTCCGCGCGGCTGCGGCCGTTCCCCTCGAAGCCCGCTGCCCTCAGGGCCCGTTTCCGTCGAGGGGCCCCGGGCACTTGCAAAGCGCGCGGCGGGGAGTTCTTGACGTGGGGTGGGATCCGAGCGCAGACGCGCGCACTTCCAGCGGGCGGCCCACGCCGTCGCGCCCTCGGCGGCCATGCCTTGCGCAACCTGCGCGCATAGGGAGACGGCCGAGGGACCTCTCCTATACAAGGTCCGCGGGTAGAGGCGAGGAGTAGGGCCCCTTTTCAAGGGCGCCGCGCAGGGGGCAGCAGCGCACCGTCAGCGTTCTGCCGCGACCAGACCCAATGCAGTTGCGGTAAGAAAGGATATAACAGGGAAGTGAGCGGACTTCACACGCACCCCCCGCCCCAGAACCCGCCGGCCCCCGATGGCCTCGGGCCCGCGGGAGACGACGACAGGGGTCGGGGACAGAGGCGCGAGGCCCACTTACCGCCCCGTTTCACCCACTGCCCCTCCGAACGAGGGCGCATTAGCAGGGGCAAGTAAGAGAGGGGCCAATCCCGCCACGCGGCGTACTAGGGCGCGTCTACCCGCCCTTAGCAGGCCCAGGGTGCACCCCCCAAAACGCTTCGGCACCCGTGGGCGACGCCCCGCCACCGCGGGTGACAGGATTGGGAGAGCAAAGGAAAAAGAGCAGCAGCAAGGAGGCCAGCATCCGTCGATGTAGGCGACGCCACCACGCGCAGAAGGCGCACGGTGAGGCGGATCAGAGATGCGACGACAACTCGATCAAAGCGAAAAGAACTTTCATTCACGGGGCCCTCCTGGCCCAAAGGATTGCTAGGGCACTCCAGGCCCAGTTTTGATACATATTCGGATAGTTGAGATGACAACTGATCTCTGATGTTATGCCGCGCATGGTGCGAGGCACCCCAGGCCCCAAAACAGTCATGAGGAAATGCGATGCGTCGGTCGCATACAGACGCCGTCTCACGACGCAGAAAGGATAGACACTCATTCCACATTAAACTACTGGCGGGCGACCTGCCAGGGCGCATTCATGCCCGATTGCCAATGTATTGCATAGGATGAAACCGATATGGAAAACAGCGTAACGTCGCATCTAACAGATCGAATATAACAAGTTGCGATACGCGTCAAGATACACGCGATTAATAAGCACAGTGGTATCAACTCACTCCATAATCTACAGACATACAACAAGCAATATAATACGCAGGACAACAATGCGAATCAAAACGCGCGTCTAGCATGATTCGTGATAGCGTTCGTGCCAGACACGATATCCATAGTAGTTGAAAAGACTGATAGTGATGGTCCTTGAGTTATCATATGACCATATGTATTCGTAACCGTTCCCGTCGACAGAAATCCATTGGTGCAGGAAGTGCGATCAGCGTCGATATGCATCGCGCTGGCAATGCCGGAGGTCACGGCGCCACCATGTGTAGATGTTGCGGCGCTCGCTCGCGGCGCCCCTGCTGCGGCCGCGCTCTTCGGCGCTGTCGGGCGCCCGCCTCGGCGGCGCGACGGGGCGGCGCGAGCTCGATGGGGGGCCGGCGCCGCCAGTCCAGCCAGCGGCGTCGGCCCAGGCAGCGCCGCCAGGGGCAGAGGTGGCGGCGGGGCCATCGCGGCGCGGAGGTGGAGGGGCAAGGGCGAAGCGAGCGGGTTCAACGTGGCCAACCGAAAAGTCACTTCTGTCACCCATCGTGGCACCTTTGGTGACCTGCTGGCGTAGCTCAGTCAGCGCGGCCCGATTCATCTGACCTTGACCTCTCCCAGAGGGAGCTGAGGAAGTCACGGATCCGCGGTCGAGGCGTTCGCCGCGACTGAGCGCGCCGAGAGCCAGTGCCCGCCGGCCCGCGTAGCCTGTCTGCACGCTGACGCGGTGCAGTCGCATGCCCCCACGCATAGCTTCCAACGTGAACGGCCGCCACCGCTCCAGAACCATGGCTTCAGTCATCTACTCTGCAAGATTACCCCCATGGCCGTGCGTTAGTGCTGCGGCGCGCATGTGTTGCGCGCTTTCATGCGCTGTGTATATCGCGATCTGGCCCGCCACGAACCAGTCTTGACCGACGCGAAGTCGGCCTCGGCGTTCCAAGTGCAAACGGAGAAGGAGCGGGGGGGGAACACGGGGGAAACAGGACGGCGAGGGGAAACCTGTTCTGTAGCGCATTCTGCCTCAGCGCGAAGAAGGGCGGCGCAATAAGACCGCACCTGCCTGGTCCACCGATGGGACGCGCCCCTGGATGTCGAACTCCAGGAACAAATCTCGATCGCGCGCGATGGAGACCGAATTTTTGTCGTGGACCAGCACTTCGACCGCGAGCTACAAGGTCGCGTGGGCCTCGAGGGGCGCAGGCTGGCACGCCGAGCCCCAAGCTCCCGACCTCGCGCTCGCGGCCGTCCGGGGCGAGCACCCCGCTGAGACCAGCGCGGGCGCGGCCCAAGAATGCACGGGGCTGGCGGCGCTGAAATCGAGGTCGCGCCGAAGACGCAGAGCGAGGGGCGCGGCGGGATGGGCGGGGGGTCGGGGGTGCTCCAGGCGTCGCCGCACCTGGAACAATTACTTAAACGAGAACTGGCAGCGCCCGCAGTCTCGAACAACGGCGTGATTTTTTCGAGAGATCGAATGCGCGGACGAAGATTCTCGGCTGATCAGCCGCGCTAGCTAACGCGGAAACGAACGCGGCGCCTACGTCCCGCAGGTCCTGGAGCAGAAGCGGCCTGGGGAATCCAAGGAGCAGCCGCTTGCAAGCGTCGCGCTGCTGCTTCTGGACGTTCCCTGCGACGCGGCGCCCCCCCCCCCCCCCCCCATGGAAAGCGGGCCCGCGACCGAGGCTGCAGACGGCGGCGCAGGCGGCGAGGCGCGGGCGCATATCTGGGCTTCAGCGACGCTCTGCCGATCGGCGAGGCCCCGAAGTTGACGCGCTACAGATGCGCAGCTTCCCTCTAGAACGGGGGGGGGGGGGGGCTGCCCATCGATGTCCACGCTCTGCGAAGGGGGGGGGGGTGCGGGGGGGGGGGGGGGGCGCCTGAAACTGGGAGTGGGTCGCCGAGATCTGGGACTGAACGGCGCTGATATTCTCGCCCACCACGGCTGCGACGGCTGCAGTGACGGACTCTTGGTTCTCCGCCTCGATGATGACCGTCCTCTCATTCGTGGAACGAACGTGGCTGTCGCGCACTTCCATGGTCGCGCGCGTCGCCGATACCTCTGCTCGAGGTTCTCCTCGGAAGTGGCAAACGCACTGTTAAAAGTGAGGCGGACGGTCTGGGCGATCTCGGACATCCGCGATGGCGCACGGGAAGGCGGTGGCGAGCTCGCGCGACCATTGCGGTTGCGGCTGTCGCCGTCGCCCCTGCTATCGACGCGGTGATCAGGGGCGCGGGGGGGTTGGCGATGTGCCGAAGCGGGGCTCGCACTGCGCGACGGACTGCTCGAGCTGTTCGCACCGCGGCGGCCGGGCTTCTTCCCGGCATCACGACGACCCATCGGAGCGGCCAGTCCACTGGGGTACTGCGGGGAATGGTGGGATACAACTGAGGCACAATACGCGAACGAAGCGTACTTTGGCGGCGCACGGCACGGGGCTGATGCCGGACCGCGAATGGGACGCTTTGGGCGACCCCTTGGCAACGCCCAAGCTCGAAACGCCAGGGGCGCACGCTTCGAACTTGAACCGCAATATTTGTAAGATGATGAGAAGGTGAATCATTCAGGGAAGCTCTGGTGGAGGAGGCCCGTGTCTTTCGCTGGCCCCTGCGACTCGTGCCGACGTCTCCCGTCTGCCCCATCGCCAAGCCTCGAGCAGGAGGGTTTTTTGTTCGGGTGTGTCCCAGCCTTCGTCCTTTTCTCTCGGCCTGCCCCTCCCTCCCTCCCGCCTCTCTCACCTCCAGGTCTGGTTGGCCCTGTGCGCTCGCTGGAGGCGCGGCCGAGCGCCAGGTTCTCTAGGTGCAAGCCGCCGCTCTAGGACAACCGCGCCAAGCCGTGAAGGAAGATGTTTTGAGCGGTGTGAGCCTTCACTAGCCTCTGCGCTTCGGGACGACGCGCCCCGTGCTTTCGTCGCGGAAGTTTCGAATGGTTGGCGCCCGTGCCCGAATGTCCACACCAGTGATTTCTTCAATGAGCGCCTCCCGTGTACTTTTCGTTTGGGATCCAGCTCTGGCCCCAGCTTCTTTCTGCCAGTGGTGTGCCGTCGGTATACTGACCAGCCAGTGGTCGAAGCAAATGTGCAATCCGAAAAATACTCCTTTTGCTTCTCCAGGGCCCCCCGCCCCTTTCGGCTACACGCAGCTGCGACCCTGGGGAAGAGTGAGCCTTAGGGGGGGCGCTTGGGGGCACCACCAGGCGCGAAAGCCGCTGCTATTGTATCGCAGCCAGCGGTCGGGGGGCCACATTGGCCCAGTATCAAAGGTCACTCCAGCAAAAGGTCACTCTTACGTGTACTGTCGAGTTTGATGAGTACGTCGGCGCTGCCAAATCAAGGGTGCTTTGTGTCCAAAACTACGTGGTCGCGTCCAGTGTCCGCCACATTCCTGGGGCAGCGCGGCTCTCGCCTGGGCCCAGGGCCCTCTCGCGCGTCCTCTTTCCAAGCAAACTCTTGACCGTACCCGACCCTTCCCAGACCCAGACCGCTCGCGTCGTGATTTCGCCACGACGCCGACCTCATGAGGTCTGGACCCTTTCCCCGGGACCGGTTTTTCATTCTGAATTGTTTGTTTACCGTCCCGAGGCTCGGTTACAAGGCCCTTGGAGGCCGAAAATCCGCTGGCCCCCTTGCGGGGCCACCAGGCTGCGAGGGTGAGGATTGCAGCTCCCTGTTGCAGTTGCAGTTTCTTGCTTCCACTGTTACAGATTGTTGCTGACCGCGCGAGTGGGGGGAGCTCCAAACCCGTTATATATATATATATATATATATATATATATATATATATATAAGAAATGCCAACAATCAAAAAAAACGCCCAGATCGCGCTGTCTGAATTCATGGGGGGGCGCGGGACACGTAACAATACCTGATACTCGCGCCCCCGAGGCCATAATCCGTTTTTCATTACTCCAAATTCGCGTCCCCGAGGCCATCAACCCGAGCACATTTCGCAATACTCGCGTCACCACAGCCATAATCCTTTACAAATAGAACAATATTCGCGTCCCCGAATCCATACAAGCCTTTTGCAAAATACATTATATTCGCGCCCCCGGGAAGGAACACCCATGTAAGTAAATTACTGAATACTCGCGCCCCCGAAACCACGAACATTGGAACATTGAGTCAGATTCGCGTGTCTAAGGCTACAAACCCTCGAAAATTACACCATGCTTGCGTCGCCGAAGCCACGAACCCTTACAGATTACACGGCCCTCGCGCCCCCGAGGACACAAACGCACGTAAATTACGCAATGCCTGCGCCCCCGAAGCCATGAACCTTCGCAACAGTGACGTCCCCGAGACAACAAACCCGCGTAATTTACGCAGTCGTCGCGTCCCCGAAGCCACAAGCCATAGCAAATGACCTGATAGTCGCGCCACAGAAGCCATACACCCTCGTAAATGAATATTGGCCCTCGCGTGAAGTCCCGACATTGCTTCACGTCCGCGCCCAGGCATCCCAAGCCAGCTCTGGCAAGTCCCATTCTAAGAGAGGGGAGCCGGCGGCATGGGGCGAAACCCTTCTACGGATAGGGGAAAACCTGCCGTCGCGATCTGTTCGCAGTGCGAGGGGGTCTGGGAAAGGGGCTGTCCTCCACCCGGGGCGTCTTCTGATGGGCCCCCCGGGGGCGGGGCCGAGGCGCCGAGGCGGAGCGGTGTGGGCGACGAGCCGCGGGCACAAAAGGGCGCCCGGGGGCGAGGGCGGCGCCCGGCGTGCACGTGCCCGTGGGCCGGCACATGCCCCAGAAGTCGTCCTTGATGGGGCGGCCAGGATGGGGGGGCGGGAGTGGGGGGGAAAAGGCGGCGGGGGGGGGATGAGGGGAGAGGAGGTGGGGGAGGGGATGAAGGGGGTGGGAGGGGGGAGGGTGGGGGTGATGAGGGGTGGGGGGGAAGGGGATGAGGGCAAGCGAGGTGCGCTCGCGTCATATCTGACGCCCCACCCCTGCCTCCCATCCTTTACCATGGCGTAAAGTTTTCCTATTCGCACAGTCGGATGCCGAGCAGGGCTATGGTCGCGAGAGGGCACGCGATGCATGGTAGAGCACGGCATGGCATGGCGTAGCAGAGTGCGGCTGAACGTAGCATGCCACAGCATGGCGTGGCATTGCGCAGTGAAGCATTGCATCACAACACAGTGCAACGCAAATCATGGCATCGCACAGCGGCGCAGGACACAACACCGTACAGCATGTCATGGCATGGCGCCAGGTTCTTTGGAGGGTAAGTGGATCGTCTTCGAGAGATCTGGGCCTGTCTGGAGTCGTGGTTCCATGTCTAGCTCCTTGGACTCCCCGAAAAAGCTCCACACAAGGCGGGGCTGATCGAGAGCACCCGCTGGCTCTGCTTCCAACATCGCCTTCTCAATGCCAAAACGGGGCTCCCGCTTGCTACTTCGACGACGCCCGAACAAATCTACGAATCGGCATCGCTTCCGATGTTCTTTTTTTTCTGGGGGGCATTTACTAGATGTTAGGGCCTATTTGGAAGGACAGCCAGCGCTGCAGAGGGAGCACGATTCGGAACAAGCGGAAGCGCAGACATGAGACCAACGCTGCAGAAGGAGCACGATTCGGAACGAGCGGAAATCCGAAAACGAGCTCTGCACTTCAGCGGGAGCAACATTTTGAAAAACAAGCCAAGCGAAAACCCGTTTCCCCGGAATCCCCTGTGCAAAAAAACAATACGCGGAGGGGGGCCGGAGATCCTCCGGACGTCATGAGGGGAGAGAGGAGAATAGTATTCACATTGTGTACGTAATCGTGAAGGGAAGGGGGGAGGGGGGGATTATGATGAGGGGTGGGCGGGAGGGGGATGAGGCGCAGGAGAGGGGGTGGGAGGGGGGGGAGGGGGTGGGAGGGGGGGATGAGGGGGTGGAGGGGGGGGGGAAAGAGGGGGAGAGGGGGTAGGTGGGGGGGATGAGGTGTGGGAAAGGGAGGATGAGGGGGGTGGGAGGGGGGCCGAGGGCGAGGAGGGTCGGCCGCGAGCGAGGGGGGACGCGAGGAGGAAAAGGCCTTCTCAGACGGCGGTGGGGCTTCTCAGAAGGCCTCGAGAGGTTTTCGATGTCTTCGGCGAAGGCACAGAAAACTTACCAGAAGGCCCACGGACTCCCAAGCCCTCCGAGAAGGCCCGCCCATTCTCACTTCCCCCCGGGCTCGCCGCTGAAAGGGGGTAGGTCCTCGTCCTCCTCCTCCTCCGCCTCTTCCTCCTCCTCCTCCTCCTCCTCCTCCCCGTTCCTCTCCAGCCCCCTCATATGATTCCCTGCCCCCCAGGCGAGTTGCGGGCTCGGGGTGCCCGACGCCAGTTCAGAACAGCCAAGTCAAGGCGTGCCCGAAACCAGTATGAGGCCGAGGTTTGGTTGTGCCTGCACGCGCACGCCTTCAAACGAGCGGAGTTGGACTTCCCCCAAATCACACGGTGGGGGATGACAGCCACCGTGCTCCAGGAGGGTAACCACTCGTTGATGCTCGGTCCCCCTCCTGTGCGCTGACACCCGCAGGCCGATCGACTCCCAACAAGCTCCTCAGCCTATTTTTTACCTTTCCTGCTCTCCATCTTGATCCCCGTAAATTCGCCGGCCCAACGGGCCAGAGGCGTGCTAAGATCTCCGGTAACTGCTCAACAATATTTCTAGTTCGCGCGTGCGGGGCAGGCCCTGGGGGTCCCCGGCAAGGTCCCGGCAGACTCCCGGCAGACTCCCGGCAGACTCCCGGCAAGGTCCCTTTTCGGAGCCCAGGAGGGCTCCAAACGGTCCAAGAGGGACCCGAGAAGCCCTCCAGACGGTCCAAGAGAGCCGGGAGACGCCGAAATATCACTCCCAAACGCCTGCGATGGCCTCAAGACGGCCCAACAGGCCTTCAAGACGCCCCAAGAGGTCCCTAAGCGGCGCCCCAAGAGGGCTCCCACAAGCAAACATCGTCCCATTCCCTTAGGAAAACGTGCATTTTTAACATATCCGCCTCTTCGTCTTTCACACATTTCAAGGCGGTCCAAGAGGCCCCCAAGATCACCCCAAGACGGCTCAAGAACTCTTTTTCGGAGCCCAGGAGGGCTCCAAATCGGTCCAAGAGGGGCCCGAGAAGCCCTCCAGACGGTTCAAGAGGGCCGGGAGACGCCGAAATATCACTCCCAAACGCCTACGATGGCCTCAAGACGGCCCAACAGGCCTTCAAGACGCCCCAAGAGGTCCCTAAGAGGTCCCTAAGCGGCGTCCCAAGAGGGCTCCCACTCGCAAAATTCGTTCCATTCCCTTAGGAAAACGTGCATTTTTAACATATCCGCCTCTTCGTCTTCCACACCTTTCAAGATGGTCCAAGAGGCCCCCAAGATCACCCCAAGATGGCCCGAGAGACCCTCTAGACCGCTCAAAGACGGCCCAAGAGCGCTCCAAGAAGGCCCAAGAAACCCTCAAGAACTCTTTTTCGGAGCCCAGGAGGGCTCCAAATCGGTCCAAGAGGGGCCCGAGAAGCCCTCCAGACGGTCCAAGAGAGCCGGGAGACGCCGAAATATCACCCCCAAGCGCCTACGATGGCCTCAAGACGGCCCAACAGGCCTTCAAGACGCCCCAAGAGGTCCCTAAGTGGCGTCCCAAGAGGGCTCCCACAAGCAAAAATCGTCTCATTCCCTTAGGAAAGCGTGCATTTTTAACATATCCGCCTCTTCGTCTTTCACACATTTCAAGGCGGTCCAAGAGGCCCCAAAGATCACTCCAAGACGGCCCGAGAGACCCTCAAGACCGCTCAAAGACGGCCCAAGAGCGCTCCAAGAAGGCCCAAGAAACCCTCAAGACGGTCCAAGAGGCCCCAAGACGGCCCCATGATTGAGGTCCACAGGGGCAACCTGAACGGAAATTTTGAGCCTCCCGCCCAAACACGCCCCCGAAATGCCCCTACAAGCCCCCAAGTAGCCCCACGAAGCCCCCAAGAGAGCCCCAAGAGGCCCCCAACAGGCCGCAAGAAAGCCCCAAGAGGCCCCCAAGAGACCCCCAGGAAGCTCCCAGGAGGCCCCCAAGAGGCCAGGCAGACCCCCCAAGAGACCACCAAGAGGGCCCACCCAGAGCCATCCACGAGGCCTCCCAAAGTTCCCAAGAAGCTCCCACGAAGCTTCCAAGGGCTCCCAAGACCCCCCAAGACCCCGCGATGGCACAATACGGGCCAGCGGAATGAGCGAAGCGATTCAATTTCTCCTCGTCATCCCTGTCCGTCAGCGCATACTCATTATCCTCCTCCGGCTCGTTTGCGTCTGTCGCAGCGCACACGCATTCGAGGCCTGCCACAAACACACACATACACACGCGCGCGCACTCACGCACGCACGCACGCACGCACAAACAAACAAACAAACAAACACACGCACACCTCTGCTCTCTGCACTGCATCTGCCTCCTTCCTTCTAGTTATCCCTTCCCCCGTCTCTCCCGTGTCCCTTGGCTTCGCGGCCCATCCCGCGTCTCTCGCCTGTTCTCGCCTCCGCGGCCCCCTCTCCGCCTGCTGCCGGGGCGTGTGGCGGCCGAGCCCAAGTCATTGAAATACGGGGGCGTGATCCGCGCCATGCACATTCGGTGATTTACTGACCGGCTCGATGCAAACCAGGGTCAGTCAGGCATTGCAGTATCCTTCAAGATCCTGCAGGATCCTGCACCCGAACCCGGGTCAAATGCAGCCCTGGCTCTGCAGGATCCTGCAAGATCCGGCGCTCTGGCTGACCCCCGTTTGCGTTGACGCCCGTCCCTTCAGCCCCGACGCATCCTCCGGGGAGGGCGAGGAGGAGGAGGAGGAGGAGGAGGAGGAGCAGACGACGTGCAATGAGGGAGGGGCGGACGACGTGCAATGACAGGGGGCGCAAGGATCGGCTCTTCGTTCTTCCCCCCCCCCCGGCCGAGCCCGTCGCCCGTCGCCCGCCCCTCTCCTCGCCTCCCCCCCACCCGCCCCCCACCGCGCAGCGGCTGCTGCCGTGGGAGGACGCCAACCCCACGCACATACCGATCCTGGCCAGGCTCACGCTGCGGCCAGCATCGGGGCAGGAATAGAGGACAGAAAATCCACCCTCAGAATGATCACCCCGAGACGCGAAGCCGTTCAGCAAACGCAGCCACAGAAGGAATCGAACAGGGCAGGGCTGTTTCGTAAACGCCCTGGGCCGTTCAAGAGAAAGCTGATTGGCGGGTCCGGGTGGCTTTTCCTCCCTTGAGGGAAGCCATCCACACAGGTCCTGGACCTGGGATCGGCCCGGCCAGGATCGGAGCAGGTGCTTAGAACTGCTGCCCTCCAGTGCAGGCCCCCAGCTCCGACGCCAAAGCCCGAGTGGCCGGCCAGGCCGCCCCGCGTGGCGGCCTCTGCCGAGTCCGCCACCGCGGCGCAGGCGCAGCCCGCAGCCAGGCCAGGTCCCTTCCCCCTCCCCTCCCTGTCTGCCTCGTCCTCCGGCCCCTCCAATCTCGTCCCTCCCCGCCCGGCAGGTTCTGCGAGGCGTCCATCAAAGCGTGGCTGTGTGCAGCAACGGGTCTGCCAGAGATCCCAGAGAAGCTGCAACGTTATCGCGAGACTGGATCTCGCCTCGCAGTGGCGCCACGCCACGACCCACGCGTCCCCGCATCCCCCTGCCCTCACTCATCCTCGACCTGCCCACTCCCCAGACACTCGCCAGGAGGGAGGGATCCTTCAGGTAGCACGACATGCCCCCGCTCTTGCAGCACTTGCCCTCGAAGCAGCCATCTGCGTCCCAGGCGCACCTGCCAGTGGCAGCTCGCCGTCGTGGTGGCCGTCGTCGGTCTCTTCTTCCTCCTCCTCCTCCTCCTCCTCCTCCTCCTCCTCCTCCTCCTCCACCTCCAGGAGGAAGGGGTGGGGAGGGGAGACGAGTAGGAAGGAAGAGGTGGAGGACCGAGGACGAGTGGCAGGGGTTTGCGGAGTTTTCGATCCTTTCATGGTGGCTCTCAAATGTTCTGGAAGGCTCCGAGTGGCTGATGGGTCCTCCACCTCATTGCTCCTTTTCCGTGCCCCTCTCTTATCGTTCGCGCATTTCTTCCTCCCTCCTCCTCCTCCTCATCATCGTCATCAGCAACCGCATCATCATCATCATCATCATCATCATCATCATCATCATCATCATCATCATCATCATCATCATCATCATCATCATCATCATCATCATCATCATCAACATCAACATCATCATCATCATCATCATCAGCATGAGCATCAGCATCAGCATCATCATCATCATCATCAGCATAATCAACATCATCATCAACATCACAATCATCATCAGCAGCATCATCACCATCATCATCAACATCATCATAATCATCATCGTCAGCACCATCATCAATATCAGCATCAACATCAGCATCAGCGACACATCATCATCATCATCAGCATCATCATCAGCATTATCATCATCATCAGCATAATAAGCATCGTCATCACCACCATCACCAGCATCATAATCATCATCATCAGCGTCATCATCAACAGCATCGTCATCCTCGTCATCACCACCACAATCATTATTATCATCATGATCATCAACATCAACATCATCAACATCATGATCACAACCGTCAGCAGCATCAATATCATCATCAGCAGTATCGTAATCATATTCATCATCAGCATCAGCATCAGCAACATCATCAGCATCAGCATCATCAGCATCATCAGCATCCTCAGCATCATCATCGTCGTCATCGCCATCGTCATCAGCATCATCGTCATCGTCGGCGTCGTCGTCATCGTCATCAGTCCTCCTCCTTCTCCTCCTCCTCCTCCGCCTCCTTCTCCTCCTCCTCCCCCCTGGTGTTGCTCATTCCTCCACTTCTTCACCCGACTGCTCCTATTCCTTCTCCCACCCTCTGATCCTCCGCGTCCGCTTGTCCCGCCTCCTCTCCATCTTATCATTCCTCCGCATAACCCCTGTTGCGTTTATTCCTCAATATTATCACCCGATTCGTCATACTCCTTTTAGTCCAATCTCTCATCCTCCGCGTCGGCCTGTTCATCCTCATCTCTCTTGATGCCCCTGAGACGTCCTGGCGATTCAAGCACAGACGCGGCCCTCGCTCGTATCTTCCTCCTGACGCAGTCCTCGGGAGCCCAAGTGTGCTGGCGGTGACTGGTTGTTTGATAGCCTGTTGTTTTGGACTAGTAGCAGGAGTGCGGGCCTCGTGAGGGGCTCCCGCCTGAGGCTTCCTCACGACTCACTCAATGACGAGGCTCCCGATACTTTCTCAACACAGAAGTGACGTCAACTACAAGTTTGGGATGGCCGTGTCGGACCAGTAGGGGGCACAGGGAGCGAGCTCCCGCTCAAGGTTTCGTCGCGATTCGCTCGCGCGAGGCTCCCGCTCGGAACCTTCTCTCGATGTCAGCCTCAGGAGCCCAACAATGGCGAGAGGTATGGTTGTGGGATGATCGCCTCGGATTGGTAAGATGAAGTGCGGGCCCCATATGAAGGGATCTACCACTCTGGACGAGCGCGTTCCACTACTCGCAACGTGACTACTCGCAAATGGCCTGGATCCCCCGCGGAGGATCTAAGATAACTTACATCAAGCAGACATGTGTTTTTAGGATGCTTGCGAGTAGGCACTTTGCGAGTAGTGGAACGCGCTCGGTGATACTCGAGACGTCCCCGCGACTCACTCGCAAACGAGACTCCCGCTCAAGACTTCCTCAAGTTTCAACCCTCAGGACCCCAGAAGCGGCGACAGATACAGGATCTGGATGGCCCGCTCGGATTACGTACATGAACTGAGGGCCGCAAAGAAGACTCACTCACAGACGAGGCTTCCACTCAAGATGTCTTCGAGATAACTGTATGTATGAGTGTGCGTGTGTGAGCGAGTGTGTGTGTGTGAGAGCTAGAGGTGGCATGTTTGAGTGAGTGCGTCTGTGTGGGCAATGGTGCGAGTGCGCGAGATGCTGATGCTGGTGATGGTGATGGTGATGACAATGTTGATGATGGTGGTGCTGCTCATGAGCATGATGATGGTGACAATGATGCTGCTGGTGACGGTGAGGATGGTGATGCTGAGGATGGCGACGACAATGATGATGACCATGCTGATGATGATGCTGATGCTGCTGATGATGATGACGACGGTGGTGATGATGATGATGATGATGATGATGATGACGAGGATGATGATGATGACGATGATGATGACGATGATAATGATGATGATGGTGATGATGATGATGATGATGATGATGATGATGATGATGATGGTGGCGTTGGTGATGGTACTGATGATGTGTACGGGATTCCTCTGGCTCCTGCGCTTGATGTGCAGAGCAAATACTCCGACTGCCAGACCCACCATGAGAATACGTTTAGTTTGCCGGGGTATCTCCTCCTGCCGTCTCCTGTCTCCTCCTGCCTCCTCCTGTTCCTCCTGTCTGCTCCTCCTCCCCCTCCCCCTCCTGCCTCCTGCTGCCTCCTCCTGCCTCCTCATCATGCCTCCTCCTCCTCCTCCTCCTCCTCCTCCTGCACCCCCCTCCTCCTCCTCCAGCCTCCCCCTGCTGCCTCCTCCTCCTCGCATGATTGTGCTGCCTCCTCCTCCTCCCTCCTGCCTCCCCCGTCCTCATCTTCCTCCGTAGCTCTTTCTCCGCAACCCTGTTGGCTCAGAAACACGTTCGCCTGCCCAGGCCCGAGCCGGCCGCGGTACCCCCCCCCCCCGTGCCCGATACCGTGGAGGAGGCGCTACTCGGCCCCGTGGTCCGAGCGGGTGGCTCACACCAGGTGGTGGCGGCCACGGCGGTCGCTCCGTGGCGCGCGGGGCGCGCTGCGTCTGCCATAACTTGACCAGAACGGTGCTTTCTTTCCGTGTTCGTGTTGTGTTCGTTGTTCCTCGTGTTGTCTTCGTTCCGCCGTCGCTGCAGAAGGAAGAAGGAAACGAAAACGAAAACGGCCCACGAGATCGCCAAAAAAACAACGTTCAGGTCGAGACCAGGCGTCTTCCAAGAAGGCAGTCGAGAAGGGTGTCCTGGAGGCGGCGGAGGCCAGGATCGAGATGATCAATCAAGCCCGTCATCAGAGCGAAGATCCGAGCGGCGCACGATGTCGAGCCGCTGCGCCTCACGGGCGAGGGCAACGCCATGGGGAAGGTGGCCGAGCATGCTCTCTGTGGCGCCGGAGCGGAGGCCTTGCCTCAGGATGGCACGGAAGCGAAGCGGCGGCAGAGGGGCATGCGCAATGCTGGCGCGGACGAGGACAGCCGCGAGCCGGAGAAAAAGTTCGAGGACGGCTAACAGATGAAGGACCAGGACACAGTGAATGAGGAGAGCAAATACAAGAAGGAGAGGAGCGATGAGGAGGTCACCAGTCAGGAGGTGAGCCGCTTCGGCACCGCCCAGTCCATGAGCTCGAGGTCCAGCTCGAGGAAACTGAGAGGCTCCGGGACGCGGCGCGGGGCTCGCCGACAAAAAAGGCTGGAAACCGAAGATGAAGCCGAGCAGCACGGGCAAGTCTCGTTCATCGTCGCGGCGATTTTCGGCAAGGACTGGAGTCGGGGCAACCAGTCATGGGCCCCCTTGCTCCCTTCAAGTTATGAGGGCACCTAATGTGACATATGTGCCAAGCCTTGGCTTCGAATCCCGTCCTGTGGCACGGTCGTCTCTCGCGGGGCTGGCCCGTACATCTAGAACCCGTCATTATTACCCTCCTCCGTCTCCGCCTCCTCCTCCGCCTCCTCCTCATCATCATCATCAGCAGCACCACCACCACCATCATCATCAACACCATCAGCATCTTCACTGGCATCATCATCATCACCACCATCAGCATCATCATTATCATCCTCATCATCATCACCATCGGCATTACCATCATCACCATCATCATCACCCGCATCACCATCAGCATCACCTTCATCATGCAATCCACATTCATCACCATCATCATCATTATCATCATCGGCATCAACATCACCATCATCATCAACCGCATCATCACCGCCACCATCATCATCAGGGCCATCAGTGCCACCATCATCATCGTCATCAGCATCCTCATCATCATCATCGGCATCACCATCATCACCATCACCATCACCATCACCATCACCATCATCATCACGATAATCATCATAATCATCACCATCGGCATCATCAGCATCACCATCACCAACACCATGATCGCCAATCAACCTAATCATCATCATCACCACCGGCATCATCACAAGCAGCAGCATCATCACCACCAGTATCAGCATTATCCTCACCGACATCAGCAACATCCGCATCATCATCACCATCCGGATCGTCATTTTCAGCATCACCATCACCATCATAATCACCATCCGCATCACCAGCACCACCATCGGCAATGCTTTCATAATCATCGCCAACATCATCACCATCAGCATATCCATCATCATCGGCGGCATCATCATCACCATCATCAGCATCGTCATCATCACCACCAGCATCATCAACGGCATTAACATCATCATCACCATCACAATCATCATCATCATCGGCATTATCAGCATCCTTATCATCATTACCATCATCACCATCACCGTCATCACCCGCATCATCACCATGATCATCACCATCCTCATCAGCATCATCGGCATCATCATCACCATCATTCGCAGCATCATGGCCATCATCGGCATCATCATCACCATCACCACAACCACCAGCAGCATCACCATCACCAGCATGATCGTCACATCATCACCATCACCATCATCATCCGCACCATCAGCATCATCAGCCCAGCATTAACATCATCATCATCATCACCACCACAATCATCCTCACCACCCTCATCACCACCATCATAATCACCATCACCATCATCACCACCATCATGGTCATCATCAGCAGCAGCACCATCGTCACCATCATGGGCATCATCATCACCATCATCACCGTCAACATCATCATCATCACCACCACCACCATCACCAGCATCATCACCATCATCAGCATCAAGGACAAAAATAATCTATTGCCATAGCGTGCCATTGATACGTTCCGGGGATTCCGGGATTTGTAACAACTTTCGCGCGGGCTACACTTTGCGTCGAATATTGTCTACTCAGGCTGGCGCCGCTGGTCGGTCACCCATTCGCAATCGAGTGGTCGCTCGTACGGGGCTAGTTGGTACTTGCTGATCCCCCTTCTCCTTGCCGGGCGCGGGGGGGGGCGGCGGCGCTCCGTCCCATCGCCCGCCGCCGCGCACCGCACGCCTCGGCGGATTTCCAATGGCCCGGCGCGGCAAATCACTCGCGACTTTGGAAAATTCTCCGGGGGCTAATTTTACAAATAAAAAAAGGGGAACGTTGTTGAACATGTCCGGCCCATGTTTTGGAAAAAAAAAATATTTGGAAAAAATCCGGGGGCGATTTCGGAAAATTCCGGAATCCATTTTGAAAATTCTGATTCAGATGTCCTGCGCGGCGGGCGCATTCCACCCCTCGATGTTTTTGTGTTGCTTGAAAATTTACGGGTTCCCTGTTGAAAAATTCCGGAACCGCTTGCGCCAGAAAAACGGAGACGTTTTCCGAAACATTCTACAATCCAATAATACTTTCCGGGCGGTTCCACGGGCGCGGCCGGCTGATTCACGCACCGCGCCGCGCGCGATTGGGCGCAGCGCGCGCCGCGCGCTGCGCCCGCGAACAGCACTCGAAGGGGTCACCTCGAAAACAGCGCCACGGCAGCTGCGACGCCCGGACCCCCCAAGAGCAACACAGCATGCAGCTTGGCATCTACGAGGGCGCTCCGGCGCGCGAAAAATGCACCGCGCACATCGCGCAAAGATTCTGCGAGACGGAATGCGCTCGACCACTCGTCCCTGTAGCCCGCGCGGAAAAATAAGAAAACCTCGGGATCTTGAAAATTATCCATATCAATTATTCATGCCCCTCTGATCATCACTATCATCATCATCACCAGCAGCAGCAGCAGCACCATCATCATCATCATCATCATCATCATCATCATCATCATCATCATCATCGGCCGCATCATCGTCGTCATCACCACCATCAGCATCATCATCGTCACCAGCATCATCCGCACCATCATCATCATCAGCAGCATCATCAGCAGCAGCACCATCACCATCGACATCACCATCATCATCACCACCAGCACCATCATCATCAACACTATCATCATCATCATGATCACAATCATAATCACCACCACCAGCATCACCATCATCATCACCACCGCCAACATCATCACTATCATGACCATCAGCACCAGCATCATTTCCACCATCACCATCACCATCTTCACCAGCATCATCACCATCATCATCATCAGCATCATCATCGTCATCCCCCTCCTCCGCCACGTCATTCTTCTTGATATGATTGTTCTCCTCCTCCCCCTCCTCCCCCGTCTCCTCCAGGGCGTCGCCCTGCTCCGCGTCTTGGCCGGGGGCGGCGGCCACGAGGGCGGCGTGCGCCGAAACCATCGACGCCAGCAGCGTCTCCGGCGGCTCTGCGCCCCAAGCCCTGGCCGCGGCCCCGCTTTCGAGGCGGTCCAGGAACTCGCGCGTCGCGCGGGCCAGCTCCGCCGGCTCCCTGGCAGCCTCCGACGCGGCCGCCCCTTGCGCTTGCTGGGCAGCCTCCTCCTCCAGGGCTGCTTCATCGACAGCTGCCGCTGTGACGTGGGCCTCCACTGCCCGGCGCGTCGCTGCTGCCAGCGTTTCGTCTGCCGCTGTCGTCACGGCTGCTGCTCGCCGCGCCGCCGGAGGCCCTCCAGGAGGTTGCCAGCGCGCGGCTGCGCTTGGCGGTCGCGGGCAGCCGCCTCCTCCCACTGCAAGCCCAAACCCCCGACGTCATGATTTTTTCATGACGCGCGACCCCCCGGTTCTGCCGTTTCTGGCGGCGCGCCTGCCTCGCGGGCGGCGGCCGCCGCCTCGCGGCGGGCGTCGGCCTGGGCCCCGGGCCGCTGCGGCCGGCCTCCATGGCTCAGCAGGGAACACGCCTCCGCAGCTCCGCGGGCGGCACCCGGAGGGGCCGCAGCAGCGGCCACGGCGCGAGGGGCCGCGCACCGGCGGCACGCGGAGCTTCCTCGTGATTCAATCCTCACGAGCTCCCAAAAAACAACACTTACCCAGAGTTCCGAGGATTTGGCTTTTTCCGAGGATCTGGTCTTAGATTAAGGCCTCAGGGGCCATCAAAAAGCGATCTGGGAAGAAAACACCCCCAAGGGAAGGGGTCGGGACCTCTGGGGCAGCGGACTGAAAACATCATATCGGCGGATGTCTGGGCACATGATTTGGATGACCCGCTCGGATTACTAACATGACAAGCGGGCCCCATAGGGAGGGGTTAACGCTCGGTACTTCCCCCTAGTTCAGTCCTCAGGATCCCAAGAGCGACGACCGTTACGAGCTGTTGGATGGCCGCCTCGGACCAGTAACATGAAGCCGCAGGCCCATAGCGAAAGGGGCTCCCACTCGAGGCTCCGTTGCTATTCACTCCCGCTCGAGGCTCCCGCTCCAGGCTTCCTCTTCGGCTCAAGTCTCAGGAGCCCCAAAATGGCGGCAGTTACAGGTTTTGGGATCGCAACCTCGGATAAATAACATGAAGCGGGGGCGAGGGTGCTCCCACTCGGAACTTTTTCGCGATTCGCTCACAGACGAGGCTCCCGATCGACACTTCCTCGAGCTTCAGTCCTCAGAAGCCCAAGTGGTAGCTAAAGATTTTGATGACCCACTCACCCACTCGGATTACTAACATGAAGCGCGGGCCCTACACGGAAGAGCTCTCGCTCGCGACACTCTCACAACTCACTCACAGACGAGGCCCCCGCTCGAGACCTCCTCAAGATGGATGTATGTGTTAGTATGTCAGTGTGTCAGTGTGTCAGTGTGTGTGTGTGCTGTGCGTTGTGTGTTGCGTTGTGTGTTGTGCGTGTTTCCGTGAGTGAGAGCGTGAGGAGTGAGCGCGTGTGAGAGAGATGATGTAAGTGTGTTAGATGATGACTATGGTTGTACTACTGTGTATGACGTTGATGACGGTGATGGTTGCTGCTGGTTATGATGAGGATGGTGTTGATGATGACGATAGTGAAGGTGATGATGATGATGAGGATGTTGATGATGAGGATGATGATAATGAAGGTGTGTACATATATATATATATATATATGTATATGTAGCTGCCCATATATATGTATATATATATATATATATGTGTTTGCTTGTGTTTGCGTGTAGGTGTAGATGTGAATATATGAGCGTGTGTGTGTTGTGTTCGAATGCGTGCGCGTGTGCGTGGTCGTATGCGTGTGCGTGTGCGTGCGTGTGTGTGTCTGTATGTGAGTGTCTGTCTGTCTGTCTCTGTCTCTGTCTGTCTGTCTGTCTGTCTCTGTCTCTGTCTCTGTCTGTGGTGTGTGTTGTGTGTGGTGTCCAGTAAGTTGTGTGTTGTGTGATGTGTGTCGTGCTGTGTGCTGTTTGTGCGTGTATGTGCGTGTGCCTGTGCGTGTGCGTGTCTGTGTGTAATGGGCCGCCGTGCGCGTCTCGCTGCCCGATGTTCTCCACCTCGACGCCGCGAAGGTGACCACGAAGCCAAAACCGTGTGTGTTGTGTGTGATGTGGCTTGTGTTTGTTGTTGTGTGTTGTGTGTTGTATGTTGTGTGTTGTGCGTAGTGTGTGTGTGTGTGTTGTGTGTGTTGTGTGTTGTGTGTGCTTTGAGTGTGAGGTGTGTGTGTGTGTGTTGCGTGTGTTGTGTGTCGGTTGTGTGTTGTGTGTTGTGTTTGTTGTGTGATGTGTGCTGCGTGGTGAACTGAGAGTGTGAGTGTGAGAATGTGAGAGTGTGAGAGTGTGTGAGTCTGCTAGTGTGTGCGTGTGTGACTGTGTGTGAGCGTGAGTGTGGGAATGGGTGTGGGTGTGGGTGTGGGTGTGCGTGTGAAAGAGAGAGAGAGAGAGAGAACAAAAAAAGAGAGAGAGAGAGAGAGACTGGGGGGGGTCCTCTGGTTCCTGAAGGGGGTGCGGCCAAAGTGCCGCACCAGTTCGGTGACAAAGTAGATAGGCGAAGCCCCCACTGTGCTGAGCGGGCTCCGAGGCCGCGCCGACCGACTGGGGGACCAGCTCGGAGCCGAAGATGGGCTCAGCCGGCGCGTCTGGAAGCAAATCTGTGCACAGAGGCACCTCAGGAAATCACCAATCAGCCACCCTCAGAAGGATGGGATGCGTTGCTCTTAGTCACTGCGTGGCAGAAATCGTCTGCGCTCCACCGACACGTCGGATGAGGGGGGCGTGCCCAGACCCGTCGCTGGGAGGGCAAGCTCGGCGGACACTTGCCGACCACGCGAGGGAGGGAGCAGGAAGGATGATGATGAGAAGGCGGAGGATGAGGAGGAACAGAAAAATGAGGAAGCAATGGTATGGACAGTGACGTTGAGGATGATGATGACGATGAAGATGATGACGATGATGATGATGCTGCTAATGCTGATGGTGGTGATGATGATGCTGATGCTGATGATGCGGATGATGACGGTGCTGAGATTGTTGTTGATGATGCTGATGATGATGATGATGATAATGGTGATAATGATAATGTGGACTATGATGCTGTTGATGACGGTGATGCTGATGATGATGCTGATGCTGATGTTGATGCTGCTGCTGATGATGGTGATGGTGGTGGTGCTGATGTTGATGCTGATGCTAATGATGGTGATAGTGATGATGATGACGACGATGCTGATGATGATGATCATGATGATCGTCATTGGCATGCTTCATGATGGTGACAATGATGATTATGATGATGATGACGATGCTGATGTTGATGATGATGGTGATGTTGATGCTGATGATGGTGATGATGTTGACGGCGATGATGGCGATGCGGATGATGATGTTTTTGATGATGTTGATGATGATGCTAATGATGATGATGATGATGATGCTGATTTTGATGATGGTGATGCTGTTGATGATGCTGATGATGGTAATGATGCAGATGCTGATGCTGGTGCTGGTGCTGATGTTGGTGCTAATGACGGTGATGATGATGCGCCTAATGATGATGGTGGTGGTCATGATGATGATGATGATGATGATGATGATGATGATGATGATAATGATGATGATGATGGCAATGAGGAGGGAAGAGGAGGATACTCAGGAGGGGATTTGGAAGGAGGATGGATGGTGGAGATGATGATGGTGATGAGAACGATGACCTGAGGATGAGCGAGGATGCGGAGGAGGAGGACAAAGGAATAGAGAATTGCTTTCCCCGCAACAGGCGATAAGCAGGGAGGAACGAGGAGAACGACGACGTGAGGGGTGACCAAGAGGAACGAGATGGATGCGGAGGAGGGCACAGGAGGCCAACGAGCGAGCAGTCCCCCCCACTCCTCCCTCCGCACTTGGAGAACGCGCCGTTCTTCAGGCTGACCACCTGCCACAAGCCGCCGGAGCGAGCGCAGGGAGCAAGAAGGGAACGAGGGAGGGGATCCTGCTCCTCTCCTCCTGCCCTCCTCCATCCCTCCTTCCGATGGCCGTGTTCTCCGAGCAAGCTTGGCAAAGGCTCTGTACACAGGGAGTGCTGGGTTAGACACTCGCTCCCAGACGAGCAAAAGAGGTGGGCTCAGTGGTTCGTTCACCCGCCGGTCCAGGCCGTTCCAGCGCATTTCCCAGTATCTTTTTAGAGTCAACGAGCCAAGGCACGGAGACTGGATCTGCGTCATCCAAATAGGTCTGGTCAAGGTTTCGAATCCTCGGCATCAGTGCCCCCTTACCCGTTACCTTCCCCCGTGGGTCTCCCCGTTCGCTCTCCCCTCGCTCCCACGCGAGTGCATTGCGCATACGCGTGTGCATTTGCTTCTGGAATTCGTCGGCTAAATTGGTTGAATGATTCCTTCTCTGGAACCCAAGCCTGCAAATTCTGTTTGGGGTCACCTGCTGATTCCCCCCCTTGGGTCTCTTGAGTGGGCATAGTTTGCGTTTGCTTTGTTGCTCACTGTAGCTGTCGAACATGACATTGATATTCCCCTCCTGCTTTGCAAGTGCGGGGCTAAGTAGTTCTCCTTTGGCCCAAACCTGCCCATTCAGTTAAGGGCCAGATTGCTGTTCTTCCCCCTGTGGGGCTGAGTCCCCGTCGCCTCAAGACCTCTTCTCCTCTTCTGGGATAATGTGAGCCTCGCAGGATGTCCCCAATTGCTCTGTCTCATTGTGGTGGGATTGCGGGGAACGCGGTGGGTCGGGATAGGTCTACATAAGTTGCGCACTCGTCGCTCTCTCCGAAGTTGGTACGAATTCTGCGTGCCCCCTGTCGCAGCCTCCATGTTTTGCTCCCGAGCCCTCGCTGCCGCGCAAACATCGGTCACTCTTCGCAGCTGCCTCATGAAAACAGGTGTAGTATGATAAGACAGGTTGAGGCTAGCTTTATGGAATTCTCGCCTCCTAGATGATTACATGCTCTTATCCACCTGGATCATGTCTGGGAGGCAAGATGGCTACTGTTCTACAATATAGATTGTGATTGTCGGGTCACGGCTTGTATAATGTTGGTGTTGTATCCTCACTTTGCTTCCTCGCCTCACGCCCCCTCGCCCGCGTCGCGCTCTCCCTCGCGCCTACTCCAGCTGTGTGGTCGCCGTCCTGGGCGTGGTTGTGGGACGGTAGGAGCGAGGATGTCGCTATGTCGAGCGCTCAACTTCTTCGTAGTTGTTAGTTTCCGGTTTGCTTCGTTCAAGGACATGTGCTCGGGGTGTGGATCGCTGAGCTGTCCCTAGACAGCCAAACCCTAAAGTGCTCGGCGCTCTCCCAGCAGGAGAGGCGATGGCCCTCCTCTGTGGACAGCTGATCTGGTCCTCTTTCCCAATGGCATCAACACCTTTCAGCTGGGCAACCCCGTACTGCTGCAATGAAATTTAGACCCAAAACCACGGTTTCGGTGGACCTATGGATGCCAAGCTCAGTAGTGCTTCAATCGGGCGATGCCTTGGAGTCCTCCGCTGCTGCCATGAACGAAGAAGAAAAGATAGGCAAACTGCAAGAGCACCTAGGGATCACGATCGCACCGTAGGTCCAGAAGCCAACAAGAGACCACCGACCCATTGGGTGTTTTGAAGATGCGCTACGTGTTAACAATGGTACCACAAAGCATGTCCAAGACAAATGCGATCGCCAGAATAAGCGGGACTATGAGTACGCGTGTGCTGGGCAGAGAACTGAGCAGGCTGTTTGGAAGCGTGCACTCATCACGGAGGCCACATAGGCGCTTGATCAAACAATTGCAGCATCCCTCATGGTCTGGTAGGGCCTTCGAGACGGTCGATCATGGTTTGGTGTGGGATGCGGTGGTTCGGCATGGTCTCCCACGCAGGCGCATTGCAATACTGATACAATGACATAACTGGAGAAGCGCGAAAAATTCGGGAGCATGATGGAATACGCAAATACGATGAACAGGGTGTTATTGCTGGCTGTGGGTTGGCAATCATGGTTACCAAGTGCTTCACGTCCAACAGGTATGACATAATGTATATGCTGGAACACATGCACCCCACATCAACAACGACATATTGTACGACATGTTTGGGGCACGTGAGCGGCCTGTACTCCAGTCCAGTGGAGCAGGGGAACAAATCACCGCTGGCGTCGCCATCGCCACCAAAGAGACCTGTCGGTGTTTCGCCGGGATTCGCATGATCGCCAGCGGTGATACAGGGCAAAATCATGGACACAGAAGACCACGATGCACTCAAGATTGCAGGTGCCTTGTCTTCGCATCACTCTGTGTGCGACAGCGTGGGGTCGACAAGCATATGGTACGAGGTGGGCGCCAAATTCAGAGTCTTCGATGTCGGAGGAAAACCTTCGCATTACTAGATTCAGACGAATGGCCAATGGAGGGCGATCGCTGTGCCGTATCTACCGTGTTTACCGGCGTCCTGCAGTCACGTACGGGACGAGAGTGCATGGCATTTATGAGTGTCAATTCGGTGTTCAACGTTGCATGTCTGGAGCCCCAAGCGGTAGATCGCGGACACTAGACTTCATGTTATCTGACAATCCCAAAAAATGGCCCGACGTTTGATGTCAACGCCTTGCCGCTCGTTCCGTGGCTGAAAGCTATGCGGAGACCGTGGGCGACGGCGAAATATATGGAACTGACATTCAGGCACGCGTCTAACAATACGTGTGATTGGGGATCTGCCATCGCACCAGCTGGAGCAATGCCTGCTACCTTGAACAAGATAGGTTGGCAGGCTATCGAGCGTGACCGCTGGCAGGACGAACGATGCCTCACCACCAGCCTGAAGTGACTAGGAATACATACGCTACACATACGCTGCGAAGAATGGCGGACGCACCTACGAGACAGATGTTGCAGGGAACTCAGCACACCTTGGGTCTCGAAAGCCTCGTTGGAATTACATTGTTTTCGCCCGCTACTGGGATGACACAAATCCTCAATAAGCAGGACGACCACTCGGGAACTGGACTCGTCAAATAATTGTTGCCACGAGGGTGGTGGATGCAGGAACCGCTGTTTAATCACGGCGCTGCTGGTTCACCGATGTGCGCTGCGATCAGTCATGAGGAATGAGCACCGTCGCATCGCATATACACGATTTTGTGTCATGCAACGAAGCGTCAAGACGGGTACTGAGACGAACAACGACTGCTCAGGCCGAATGGAAAAATGATTTCAAGATTCCACGTCGTTCGTCACATGCCGTGGTCTGCTTCCTGACCTTGCGCATGATCCCCACTACGGGTGCCCACCACCGCCACATCAGTTCGATCGCGTCTTCTGGGAGAAGAGCCCTCCTGGGTGCAATGCCCAAGTTACTGTGCGCATTGATGGCTCGGGAGTCAACCCGCAGCATCCACTATGTGCACGCGCAGGCTGGCCATGCTGTATGGCAGATGGTCTCGGGAATCTGCTTGGTGTGATCTTCGAGGCCCCCAAGGCCACCCAATGACGTCCCAAAAGGGTCCCAAAAGGCGCCCAAGACTGCCCAAAACGGCGCCAAGACGGCCCCAAAGGCTCCCGAATCGGCCTAAAAGAATCCCAAGACGGTTCCTGGAGGGGCCCCTGCGGCGAAGCCCGAACCGAAAATCCGAGCCCTCCGCTCCCACCTGGCCCTGGGACACCCCGCGAGCTGCCCAAAAGGTCCCAAGAGACCCCCAAAGACCTCCAAAAAGCGTCCGAAAGGCCCAAAAGAGGCCCCAAGAGGTCCCAAAACGGCTATCAGTGAATTTCGAAACTACCTCCACGAAGCCTGCGAAATGCCTCCCCCCCCCATAACCCCCCCAGGGACCTCAAACCGGAGATTTGACCCCCCCGGGCCCGGCACGAGCGCATCGCGGGACTTTTCCGGGTGAAGAGGGCCTAAACACGGGCCAAGAAGGCCCCAAGAAGCCTCCAAGACGGCCCACGAGAGCTCCGAGACGCCAAACGACCTCTGCGACTTCGGTAGTCTTCTCTTGCACGCGCCGCTCCTGTCGCCTTTTGATGATTCCCCACCTGTTGCTGCTGCAAAAGTTTCGTGTCCGAGAACGCTCCTCCGCACGCCGCGCACGTCACGTCGCACCTCGTTCTCTCGCCCCTTCTGCGCATTTCCGACAGAGCCTCTCCCCCGATGAATTGTGCTTCTTCTGTGCACCCGACATTTCCGCCTGCTCTTTCAACAGCGTCAGACATGTCTTGCTCGACCGCATTTAAGGGGTCGGCGGATGTGGATAAGCCTGAAGAATATGCTTGGCGTGATCTTCGGGCCTGCTCGGTTTCCCTGGACTGGTCCTGGGGAGCTGTGGGCGGCCATCTATGCCCTGAAGTTCCCAGGACCTGGACGGATTACCCTCATTACATCATTACTGACCTCCTCGAGCTTTCCAAGGCCTGGAAGAGAGGCGCCCATTGGGGCGCCAGTACCGACAGTCTCCGAGGTGAGCTGCGGAGGGCGCTCTGGAGGTATAAAGAAAAAATGGGCACCGACAGCATCAGCATTGAGTGAATGCCGAGCCGCAAGAGTGAGAACCAGAGGTTGATTGATGGAGTACATCTTGCCTGGCGCGGGGGAAAACACACATGTGATCATTTTGTCCGACTTGGAGCCAAGATGCACGCGAAGAACACCCTTTTTGAGTCGCTGAGGTCGATGCGCGAGTTATCTGCCAAGTTAACGCTTCAATTTGTTGTGTGAAGTCTTGGGCGCTGTTCCAAAGGAAATGGCCCGAGTCAGACCTCATCCCCGTCCTTGAGGCCCCAAAAAGGTTTAGGCAAGGACCTGATCTTCGAGGGCACTGCCTTGTGAGGAAGGAGGGGGAATGGCATTGTGAAATGTTTGGTAGGTGCGGCACAAGCACACACGCAAGGGGGGGTTGTCCCAGCCCTGTGGGGGCTTTCCTCTTGGCGTTCGTGCTGCTAACCCAGCACACGATTTGAGGATCACACGTAACCTCGTGTGGTGCTCCGTGTGTGCTGTAAGATGCAAGACCCGAGTGCATGACATAGCCAAGCAGTGTGTTGGGAGGCCCTCTTCAGCATGCTCCATGCAATATGAGCGTAAATACATGTTGCAGGGGAGGGGGCCAAACGGAGAGGTGATTGGGGACGGGTCTCATCGTCCCCTCCCTCTCCGCAAGCCTAGGCAAACCTACATGTCTCCTCGGCCCACCATTATTGGGGGGGATTCCTGCCCCGTCCGCTCGGAGATCGTTGTCACCACCCTGGGACCCTGGCCTCCTCCTCCTCCTCCTCCTCCTCCTCCTCCTCCTCCTCCTCCTCCTCCTCTTTTGCCCGCGCTCGCGCCGTGGCGGAAAAGGGGACCCGAGAGGAGCGGCTTCTCGTCCTGGGTCGATCTTTGTTTGACGGCCCCAGGTTAGGAGGCAACGCCCGGGACATCTTCGTGGGAACGATTGAGGGCGAATTATGACGCCCGATCGATGCGCCATCAAGCCCGATCGGCCGAGGTTGAGCCCCAGACTGAGCCAGACTGAGCCACCGTAAACGGGACGGGGCGAGATTCAGCAGGACTCTGCAGGATTAGGCCCGCTTTGGGCCGCAGATCTACCAGCGCCGATGCCGAATGCAGTCTCGCAGAGAGCTGCACCCGGCACCCCAACCCAGGGCCTCGGAGGTACCCCCAGGGAGCCCGAGATCGGCGAGCGCCCCCGGGGCCCTTCTCCCTGCCCAGACGCCCCGAGGCGCCATTTTTCTCATCCCCAGTCGAGCTCGTGCACGGCCCCAGGTCCCAGGATGGGGCCCCAAGCCCTCGGCACCGTCTGTCCGCGAAGCTGCATGGAGCGGTACCAGTGCGTGATACGTGGGAGAGCGGGCCCGAAACTGGCCGAAAATGTCCTGCACCTTGGAAAAAAAATGACGCCCGGATCGTACGGGCCGACGAGATTGTGAGGGGCGAAAAACCTCAGGACCCGAGTCCATCCGCATTGCGACCCTGGCAAGGTCGCCCCCCGATCTCGCCCCAAAACCTCGAAGGAAATGAGGCCGTGACGACGAGGAGCTTCCCAAAGGCCAACAACATCCCAATCCCAGGGATTCTGCCCCCTGTGCAGGCGCCCAAACGGAACTGGAGTAGATCAGGTCAGAGGACAGCGCCGCATCGCAGCTGCATGGAACACGCATCGACGTCGGGGCGGGACAAAAAAAATCGCGCGCGGCATCGCGCCGCAGCGCCGGTGCGGCGCGATCCTCCGACCCCATCTGCAGAGGCGGAGTCGGAGTAGATCATTGGTCCAAAACATACCCTTACCCGGGGTCGGCCTGGGTGAAAAGGGCCGTCCGCTGGACTGGGCGCTTGCCACTGCACCCGAACAGTAGATGTACTGGGGCCCGAGTGGCGTGGCTGGCGACAGCGAAGGTGGCGGCGGGGCCGAAACCAGCTGCACGCAGGATATCTCGCACCCCCCCTTGCCCATACAGCGCATCCCCCCTCCCCTTTTCCGTCCCGAGAACATACCGCAGTAGATGTACTCTGGCCCCTGCTGTCGGCGCTTCAAGTTTAGGACCCTGACACAGTGGGACCCTTGGACGGGGAGGCCTTGAGCAATGCAAGCTCAACCTGGAACCTCTCTCCTACCGTCCCCCTGGGGCTCCAGATTCGAACGCCCGACTTCCTGGGCCGCCTGGACCTGAGCCTGGAACCCACTTCCTGCTTGACCCTCCCTGTTCCGCGGCGCGCGGCGCGGGCGGCACGGCCGCCGCGCGGCGCTCACGCCGCCACGGTGGCGAGCAGCGCGAGCAGCGCCGCGGGCACTGCCAGCGCGGCGGCGTGAAGCCCGGCGCCCTTCTCGCCCTCGCCGGCCGCGCCGCCCGCGACCTCGGGGGGCCGTCGAAGGCCTCCAGCGGGCCTTGGAGGCCGCCTGAAGGCCCGGAGCCGCCAGATAGAGGCGCGAGACAGATGGAGGCGAGGCGAGGGCGGGGAGGAGGACACGGGAGAAGGAGGAGGAGGACGAACAGAAGGACGTGGAGGAGGAGGAGGAGGAGGAGGAGGAGGAGGAGGAGGAGGAGGAGGAGGAAAAGGAGAAGGAGGTGGAGGAGGAGGAGGAGGAGGAGGAGGAGGAGGAGGGAGGAGGAGAACGAGGAAGGAGGGGAAGGAGGAGGAGGAGGAAGAAAAAGGAGGAGGAGGCGGAGGAGTGACGGGGGAGGAGCGGAGGAGGAAGAGGAGGAAGAAGCGGAGGAAGACGAGGAGGAGGAGGAGGAGAGAAGACAAGAAGAGGAGGGGAAGGGGGGGCGGCGAAGGCCCTTCACCTCCTCCTCCTCCTCCGCCTTTCCCTCCTCGTCCTCCTCTTTTTCTTACAATCAACACCACCACCACCATCATCATCATCACCACCACCACCACCACCGCCGCCGCCGCCGCCACCCACCACCACCCCAACACCACCACCCCACCACCACCACCCACACATCATCATCATCATCATCATCATCATCATCATCATCATCATCATCATCATCATCATCATCATCATAATCATCATAATCATCATCATCATCATCATCATCATCATCATCATCATCACCATCACCATCACCATCACCATCACCATCACCATCACCATCATCATCACCATCATCATCAGCATCACGATGATGATCATCATCATCACCATCATCATCAGCATCATCATCACCATCATCACCACGACCATCATCACCACGACCATCATCATCATCAGCATCATCATCATCATCGGCATCACCATCATTATCATCATCATCAACATCATCAGCACATCATCATCAGCATCATCATCAGCATCATCAGCATCGTCATCAGCATCGTCATCATCAGCGTCATCAACAGCATCATCATCATCATCATCACCACCGCAACCACAATCGTCATCATCATCGTCATCATCATCATCATCACCATCATCATCATCATCATCATCATCATCAGCATCATCATCATCATCATCATCACCATCATCATCATCATCGTCATCATCATCAACAGCATCATCAGCACCATCATCAGCAGCATCATCATTAGCGTTCTCTTCTTCGTCGTCGTCCTCATCTTCATCGTTTTCTTCTTTCTCGTCGTCCTCATCCTCCACCAATTCGTCGTCCTCCTCTTAATTTTTCTCGCCCCCCTCTCCTCCTCCTCCTTTTTCTCCTCCTCCTCCTCTTCTCCCCCCCTCTCCTCCTCCTCCTCCTCCTCCTCCTCCTCCTCCTCCTCTTCCTCCTCCTCCTCCTCCTCCACATGCCCCCCCCCTCATCATTTGCCCGCCCCTTCCTCGTCATCCCACGCGGCGCCGTCGAACGGCGATCCCGATCCACCGCGGCGCTGGCCGTCGCGAGAACGCGAGGGCCTCTGCCGCGGCGGCGCCGCTGCGCGCCGGCGGCGGCAGGTTCCGAAACGCGGGAGGAGGACCGCACTCCGATCATTACTGCTACAAGGACGACGCGGATTAGAGAAGGGCGAAAGGCCGGGCCCGAGAAAAACATGCTGTGCATCGTGCTCATGTTGTGCACCGCGTTGATCAATTCGACGGGCTGTCCTTCCTAATGTCGCCGGTCGTGCTGGCATTGCAGTCTTCGACACTAAATGACCACTCGTCGCTGGTGGGTGGCTTGTCCTCCTGCAGTCGTAGCAGTTGTGCGACGGGGCAAGGCATGGGTCGCAGGCCACAGGCATTCAGTCCTTGCGGGCCCCTAAATGGTTGCGGACGGACAGGACCGCCTCGACGGCTCCGAGAAGACCAGACGCGCGTCATGAAATGGGGTGCATTAGCCACTGGGCCGAACTCTCCTTACCTTCCGAAAGCTCGTTGGACCCAGGCCCTGGCTCGCCCATGAAGGCGGCCAGGTCCCCGGCTGTTTTCGAAGTTCGCGCCCAGAGGTGACTCGCGAGGGCGCGCCGAAACGTAGTCGACACTAAAACCGTTCGCGATCGCTCCCCGCAGACCCGCGGCGCCCACGTGGAACCCTGACGGGATTTCCGCCAAAAGAAAGCAGGCGCCAAACACGAGGGGCAGAACGCCCCCCCCCCGTCAAAAAAAAACAAACAACAGGGCCCCCAGGTTAAATTTGCCCCGGGGCCCCAACCAAGACAGGAGAGGAGGGAGATCATTTTTTTATTCCGGCCGGTAACGCTCGTTACCCGGGGGGGGGGGGGTCGTGCCCCCCGGGTAACGGTAACGCTTGGGCTGGGCGGGGTATGGCGAAGCAGGGGCGCTCTGCGATCGCCATAGTATGCGCGCGAGCAGCACTCTCTGCCTGAGAGCACCACAGTGGCTTGCGATTCGAGTACAAGCGCAAAGCCCGCCGCGTGGTCCCGGCACCACGCCCGCGCCCGCGCGCGCGACGACGATGATCGACGAGCGACGAGCGACGAGGTCGACGACGACGACGACGACGTTTGCCGCCTGTTTCGGCCTCCGGAGGCCGTTTTCGGGCGCCGTCGACGACGACGACGACGACGACGACGACGACGACGACGACGACGACGACGACGATTCGAGTACAAGCGCAAAGCCCGCAAGCACCAGCATCGCGCATGCGAGCGCCGCAATGGCCTGCGAGCGCCCACAGTGCGCCTGCGACCACCACACCACAGTGCGCATGCCTTCGGGCACCAGCATGTTGGAGGGGAAGACCGAGACCCCCCCCGCGCACGAGCGTTACCGTTACGGGGGGGGGGGGGGGGGAGAGGCCCGGGTAACGAGCGTTACCCCCCAGAGGATAAAAAAAAACAATCTCAGGGGCCAACACTCGGGGCCCAAAGCGACAACGGGCGCAAATTTTTCGGGCGACGGCGAGAGCAATGAAAGACGCCCCGCCCGGCGGCGGGGCGGCCACGCCCGAAGGCGGCTCTGAGCAGTTCGGCCGCGAGAACTGCGCGAGGTTCGAAGCGCGGCATTTCCTCCGCAGTCGGATCTTCCTCACCTACGGTAGTCGGCCCATGCGAAGCATGGGTGCGGGGGGAGGGCGCGCGTGGAAGCAACGCGGAAAAGAGGCCGCAATCAAAAAACACGATGGACAAAACAAAATTCCAAGGCGACTCCAGCCGCATAAGCAAGAGCGACGAGCGACGCGAAACGAGGCGACAGAGAGACCCAAGGGGAAACGCGCGACACCAAGAAAAGTCCAATGACGATGTCAAGGAGCTCGAAAGGTGCAGTACCAACCTCTTGAACAACGAGTTTCCACACTGCAGAATGCCGTCTTTCGGCCCCCGCGCCCTCCTTCCTAGGCATCAGGGCCAGCAGCGCCGGCCCCCGGCGGCGCCTCTTCAGGAGCGGGCGACGGAATGACCTGGCACAGGCTTCTGGAGTCTCGAGCGAGAGCCGGACACCAATGCAAGCAACGCGCCTGCGGAGCCTGCGACACCTGGAATGCATCGCGACGGATCTGCACGCAGCAAAGGACACATGCAACGCCTTGGGCCACGCACGCCGACTTACCGCGAACCAGGCACAAGCCCAAAACAACAATTTTAGTGCGCCACGAAAACACCAGGTGCTACTGCAGGCGCAGCGCGTCACGAACATCCGGGCGCGCCAGGACAACTTGAGCCGCCGCCGCGCTGGGTCGCCCCTCCGCAGTCACTAGGGCGACGGGTGGCCCCTGCGCGCCGGAGGACGACCTCGGCGGAAATGCCCCGGCGGTCTCTGCCCCGTCGCGCGCTTAAGCAACCTCGCGGGGCGCCGAACAGCAGACCCCCCCGTCGCGCGGGCGAGCGGCCTCGCGCGGCGCTCAACGACAGGGCGCTCCGTCGCGCGGGGAAGCGACCGCCTCCGCCCCCCCCCCCCCGGATGAAGGGCGGCGCGGGAAGGTCAACGGCAACCTCGAAGGCAATGGCCTTGCACGCGGCGCCGCGGGCCATCTGAAACGCCCTCGCCCTGAGTCGTTCGCAGCCGACCGTTCGCGACCGCGAGCCGGCTCCGGCGGCGGCGCTCTATCTCTGTCGTCTGGGGGCCACCTGATCGCCCCCCTCGGCGAACTGCCTCCGCGCGCGCCCTGTCTCGGGCTTGCAGGCGAATCCTCTCCGCACGCGGGGGCCGAGGTCGACTATTCTACGCTTCGGCACAGGGGCCAGCGCGACCGCCGACGGCGAGAATTCCGGGCGCCCCCTCTTCAGCGGGCCCGTCTCCGCCGTTGCGCGCGCGCAGAGGCGCGCTTGCCCCCGCTCTTGCAGCGCCGTCTGGCGATGCCAGCGCGCGGGCTTCTGCCCCTCCTCGCGCCCTGGACCACTTGCACTCTCCGCGAGGCTTGCGAGCGCTCGGCCTGCCAGTCGGCCCCGCCGCCTTCTTGCTGGGGCGCCCCGGGCGCAGCCGCGGGCAATCCCCTTAATGGCGCGAGCCTCTCTGGGCCCAGTCGCCACGCATTTCTTTGCTTGCGGGCGTGGCCGAGCGGCCTCTGTCTGCCGGCGCCGCCCCCCTGCGCGCCGTTTGCAAGCGCTGTCTCTCCTAGTCTGCGGCGCGCTTGTCGCAGATCCACTTGTGGCTGTCGCTTGGGTCGCGACTTTCCATCCCGCGGCATTCCCCCGCGTCGCATCGAAGGTCACCAAGGTCACCACGGCTTTCTGCACTCGCCCCGAACGAGGATTCAAGGATGGGCGACCCAGGCAAGGCTTCGCCCCCAAGAGCGCGCAGCCGCGGCCCCAATCAACCCGCCGAGGATTTTGCCTCGCGCGCTGGCAGCGTCGAGGCGACTGGATTTGCCACTGGGCCGAGCTCCCCTTATCTTCCAAAACTCGCCGGGCCCCGGCTCGCACGATAAGGCGGCCAAGCCCCCGCAAGGCGCTCGAGCTCGCGCCTGGCAGCGACTCGCGAGGGCGCGCCGAAACAATATTAAAACTAAAACAAGTGGCAATCGCCCCCCCCCCCCCCCCCCCGCGGCGACGACGGCGCGGTCGGGCGCCCCCCCGCCCCCCGCCCCATCGGCGCCGCCGCTCGGGCGCAAATTATAGCCGACGCCCCCCGCGCAAAGCAGCGGCAACCGCGGGGGCGGGGGGGGGGGGGAAGGGCCCAGACGGGCCCGCGCCCCCGTCCTCGCAGCGGCCGCCAGCGCCCATGTCTACGTCACTATCGCGTCGCGGGGCGCGTCGTCGGCGGGCCTCGCGAATAGGGCTGCGGCCCTGGTGGCAAAATCCTCCGTGATTGCATCGCCCTCGTCTGCGATGGCCCAGAGCGAATCCAAATCCTCCAGCGTTGGCTCGTTCTGCTCGTCGCTCTCGCCCTCCTCCTCGGGCGAATCCGTCTTGGGAGGCCAAGCTCGTTGCCCGCGTGTCGTAGCTCAGCCGTTGGTCCTCGCAGCTGCGGCGGTGGCCCTCCAAGCTCTGCTCGCTACCCATGTAATCCAACTGATTGCGCCAACACCTCCGCTCGCGCCCCGCCTAGCTCAACTCGCGTTCTTCGCGGTTCAGCCGGTGGCCATTTTGAGGTCAGCCGGTGTTCTCGTGGTCCTGTTCGCGGCCCTCGTAGCGCGGCTCGCGCTGTAAGTCCGCTCGCGGACCCCGTGGATCAGCTGGTGGCCCTCGTAGCTCAGTCGGTATCTCTTGGAGCTCTGCTCGCGGCGCTCGCAGCTCAACTTATAATCCTCGTAGCTCTGCATGTGGCCCTCGTAGCTGCGACGGTGGCCCTCGAGGCTCTACTCGTGGCCCAGGTAGGTTGGGCTGGTGGCGCCGGCAACGTTGCCAAACGCTCTCGCAGCTCTGCTAGTGTCCAGCCGGGCCCCTCGTAGCCCTGCCCGTGCCCCTCGAAGCTCGTCCCGCGGCCCTCGTATCTCAGCTCGCGGCCATTTAGCTCTCCCAGTGGCTTTCGTAGCTCAGCAAGTGGCCACGGTGGCACAGCTGGTCTCGTAGTTTGCCCGTGGCCCTCGAAGCTCTGCTCGTGATCCCCCCGGCACAGCAGGTGGCTTTCGAAGCTCAGCCAGCGGCCATCATGGCTCTGAATGCCGCCCAGAATTCGGAACGTGGCCTTCGGAGCTCTGGTAGTCTGTGAAGCTGCGCAAGGGGCCTACGTGGCTCTGCCCGTTGCCTTTGAAAGTCCTGCTAGTCACCCCTGCGGCTCTGAAGGCGCCTGTCGCCCTGCCGGCGGTTCCTGGAGCTCTGCTGGTGGCCTTGTGGCAACGCGCGTTGCCGTTGTAGTTCTGCATGTGGGCCCTGGTCGCCCAAAACTATGGCAGCCCAGCGCCTTCTCCCAAGTCCGCCTCCTCCTCGAGATGATCGCCCACTTAAATGCCAGGTGCCGAATACGGGAGAAGGGGGCCCAGCCGAAACCAACCCCGCCCTTCCACGCCTGGGGTGTCGACGCCCTGAAAACGGCCGTGGCTGTTATAGCCGTGGCCCAAGTGACGTCGTAGCCGCGTCAGCAACCGTGGCCGTAGCCCGGCAGTCCAGCGTAGCTTAAGTGGCCATGGTAGGCCATGGATGGCGGTGTAGTCCGGGGGCGCGTCTGAGCCATGGGAGTGTGCTCCTATGGTCGCGTATTTGGGGCGTTCGCAGTAATAAAGGCCGTACTCGCTGTCGCGGTCGTAGTTGCCGTGATTGCGGTTGCCACTGCCATGATGACCCCCGGAACCTGGCTGCTCATTCGGAAGCTGGACGCTTGATACGGAGCTCGTCGTATTTCCACATCCTTGGCGGAGTCGGGGTCGCCAGGTACATCGTCACACGTAGGCGGCAACGGTAACGATCATGTCCTCTAGATGCGGTTCGAGCCCATGTGTAACAGAGTACCCCATATGATTGAAAGCTGCCGCTGCTCGCAATCTCGGCATGGCGGCTGCTGGTAAGCCTCTGCCGATAATGAAATGAACTCATACCAAAGGCGGTTCGCGACGCTCGGCCTGTAGATCGGAAGGTTTAGGCTGCAAGGCTTGGCGAACAGCACGGTTGATATTCATTCAATAGATATTGAAACTCTGCCTGCGGGTATTGGTGTATCACTTCGCGGTGCTATGGCGCTGGTTCCCGCCAGCTAGGGTCAGCCCGCGGGGCGCGCCGCGAGGCGCGAAGGGCGAATGCGGGGAATGAGTCCCGCATATGGCCCTCTTCCTCCTCATCCTCCTCCTCACTCTTCGTTTTTTCCTCCTCTTCCTCCTTTTCCTCCCCCTCCTCCCCCTCGTCCTCCTCATCCTTCTCATCCTCCTCCTCCTCCGCTTCCTCCTCCAACTCCTCCTCCTCCTCCGTTTTTCTCTTCGTCCTGTTCCTTCTCCTCCTCCTCTCCTCCTCCTCCTCCTCCTCCTCCTCTTCCTCCTCCTCCTCCTCCTCTTCCTCCTCCTCCCCCTACTCCTCCTCCTCCTCCCCCCCCTCCTCCTCCTTTTCCTCCCCCTCCCCCTCTTGTTCCTCCTCGTCGTCCCTCCACCTCCTTCCCCCCTCCTCTTCATCCTCCTGAGGCAAAATGGGAAGGACGACGAGAAGCGAGCGAGGTGGACGCCGGAGGGAGGGCCGAGGAGCGAGGACGAAGGCCTGCTTGTCCGGCGGGCACGGGGTGCCCGCTCCAGGCCCAGCGCCCCCTGCCGCAGGGAGGCAAAATTCCAAGCACCGCGCTGGCTGCCCAACATCCCAGACTCGGCAAGGCCTCCCCATGTTCCTCCTCGTCCTCGCGTCCCGCCCCTCCTCCCCCTGCTCCTCCACCTTCTGCTTTTCCTCCTCGTCCTCCTCAACCTCCTCCTCAACCTCCTCCTCATCTGAATGTCTTTCCAGACATATATATATAATGAACTATTACACACATACATATATATAGACAGATCGACCGATCGATCTGCATATCGATCGATCGATGTGTAACTACATGTGTAAATACAGATACACCAATATAATTACACTCGCAACTCATTTTCATATGCGTAACCATATATTCGGTATGTGTATATCTGTCTATACATTTATTAACTAGATACTAGAACCACGTGCGCTACACAAGCTTAGGTTCTAGTCGCAGATGAGGCACGGGTGCCGCTGTAAGCCCCGATGTGATCACAACGAGGATTTCCTGCGTTCTCGGGCCCATGCCACCGACGCAAAGAAACGCGTACGTAGTCAGAACGCTCTTACTCTGCCGGGGCCGCCCTGGAGGGGTGGGAGGGGGAACGCAACTTGCGCTATGGCGGGGCCGTCCCAGGAGAAGAGGAAGGAGCACGAAAGCTGAGGGGTGAGAGGAGGAAGAGGAGAGAGGAGGGAATGGAGGCAAAGGGAGGGGGCGGGAGGGAAGGCGGGACGGAGGGGGGAGGCCCAGGCCATCTGGGCCGTTTTGGAGCGTTCTGGGGCCTCCCGCTCCCGCTCTGTGGCCCAGCTTGTGCCTGTCCTGGGGTTCTCTTGGGCCGTCTGGGGCTCCTCCTGAACTATTGTCGGGTTCCTTGGGGCCGTCTTGGGGCTCTTTTGGGTGCCTCTGCGGCGGTTTCGGGGCGGTCTTGGGGGCGTCTGCGGCCGTCTTCGAGCATTGGAAGCTCGAGAACGCGAGAAAGCATAAAGCATCGATCAAACCAATCCAAATCAATGATTTGGGCCGCTTTGGGCTCTCTCGGGACGTCTCTCGGAGCTCTCTTGGGCCCTCTTGGAGGCCTCTTGGACTGTGACTGTGTGTTTGCCGTCTTGAGCTCCTCCTGGGCCACGTTGGAATCACCTCGGCCGTCCTGGAGCGCCCTGGGGCCTCCCGCTCTCCCTCTGGGGCCCATCTTGTGGGTCTCCTGGGATTATATTGGGCAGTGTTGGGCTGATCGTGGCCAGTCTGGCCACCCCCTGGCCAGGAAACTGCGACGAATCCAACAGTCTGCACGAGAGACCCCCAAGCGCCCCAACAAGACAAAACCAATGAATGGCACAGGTACAGCCAGACCTACAGAACAACATCCTTCAAGAACGTGAGACCTTCCGTCGGCCAAACTGAAAAAACATTCGAGGTTACCCTCCCCCAGGATGCACGAACATTAGGGTACCCTCCCCGAACCGACCTCGACCTCATACGTCGGTCCGACCGTACTGGTACCCGAGATCCAACCAACATGTGTCAATCACGGCCAAATTCTGATCCACATCAAGTTTGAGGATGCTGGGGCCAGAGAGAAGGGCAGAGAGAAGGTTCTGGATGCAGAATCAACTCCCTTTCCTTTCTTCCACGATGTCGCGAGTTGACTGCATCGGTGTCGGTGTGTCTTTGTTTGTCCTCGACGGGATGCCCTCAAAATTTATCACTGGCACTTCTCGGGGTCCGCACTGACCAATTTCTCGAACTGCGCGCAGCCGCGACGCCGAGAACATCCACAAAAGCAAACCAAACAACATGATCGACGACGACGACGGCCTCGCGGCGAGATCGTCGCCCCTGGGGCCTGCGTCGGGCGACGGGTGCACAGCGCACGGCGGGCAAGCGGCCGCCGTCGTCGAGGACCCCGCCTGCTGGGTGGGCGCCCTCCTCGCCTTCCTCCTCGTCCACCTCCCTCCTCCAACTTCCTCCACCTTCCGCCCCCCAGGGGGGGGCACAGTGGAACACGCGAAAGCTGCCAGTGCCCGCCACGTCCCCACCCCAGCGGAAGGGGGATCGTGGAAAGCCACGGGAGGTGGAGGGGGTAGGGTGGGAGCGAGGAGGGACGAGGACCAGAAGGGACGACGAGGAGGGACCAGGAGAGCCACGGGGGGAAAGGGCAGGGGGTGGGAGCGAGGAGGGACGGGACGAGGACCAGGAGGGACGACGAGGAGGGACCAGGAAACCACGGGGGAGGGGGGATCCTCCCCCTCCTCCTCCTCCTCCTCCTCCTCCGCCTCCTCCGTCTCCTCCTCCTCCTCCTCCTATTCTCCTCCTCCTCCTCCTCCTCCTCCTGCTTCTCCTCCTCCTCCTCCTCCTCCTCCTCCTCCTCCTCCTCCTCCTGACATTCCTTTTCCTCCTCCTCTTCTTCCTCCTCTTCCTTTTCCTCTTCTCCCGTCCCCTCCCCATTCTCCTCTGATGGGGGGGAGGACGAGCGACCACGAGCGAGCGAACCACGAACGACCACGAACGAGCGATCCAGCTCTCTGCTCCGCTCTACTTCTGAACTCGACGACTGTGGGGCGACTGTGGGGCCGCCACTGGGAGAGCCATGAGGAGCCATTGAAATATGAGAAGAAGACGTGCAGATACAGAGGACGTCAGGCCAGGGGCACGGGGGTTGGATCGGGGGGCACGCGGGCAGGCCAGGGGCACCGGGGGGGGTCGGCGGGCAGGCTGGCGTAGCCTTGGAGGTGAGGTTGGAAAGCTAATTCTTGACCCTCTAGAATTATGGGAAGCGCCGTCTCGCCGCGCGGGGCCGCGCGCCACGCCGCCCGAACCCGCCCCGCTCGATCCTCCAGGCCCGTCTTGAGATCCGGCCCTGGGAAGCCCATTCGACGCGGCAGGGCTGGATACCGAGCACTCACCACAAAATCACTGCATCACTCTGAACTGACCATCCAGAGATCACATGATCATGGGACGCATTCGAAGGTGTACGACAGCTTCGAGATACACCACGAGCCGAAGACACCTGGGATGCCATCAAGGTCGGTCAACTACCACCACATGAACACGTAGTTATAGGATACCGGGATGCCAACTATTACGTACGACACCTTTGACAACATCGTGTTTGAATAAGGGCATCCGGGAAAAAAAAAAAAAAAAAAAAAAAAAAAAAAAAAAACATTTGACGCGCGTGGTCCGGGGCAGACCATTGAACCGCCTCGCCCGGGCGACCGCCGGCAGCCTCGCCGCGCGCGCCCGCCCCACTCGGCCCGCGGAGGCCATCGGCATGTGCGTTCGGTTAATCGGTTTTGGCGGGCAGGCCCGTCTGTTTCGGCAATGTCATACGTTTCGTAGCAGGAGCACTCGGCGGATGACATCAGGTCGCACAAGTGCATCCCAACAAGATAGGGGCCGTCGGGGCTGGTCGCGGAACGGACCATGCACTCGGAGGCGGCGGAGGCGAGGCTGGCTTGGCCGCGAGAAACTTCGGCGGCCATGGCGTCCCACTTCTACCCAATCCCTTCGGACGTCGGGCTCTTCTACCGCCACGTCGAGCGGGTCGTCGCCTGGCGCCCGCGGGGGAACTGCCAGACCAAATGGCGCCAGCGCCTGCCGACGAGCGGCGGCCGCGTCGCAATCCACGGGCTGGCAAGTGGCCAGCTGGCTTCTCACTGGGCGCTCTCTCGGAGGATCGTCGCGCGGCCGTCTCTGCCGTCTGGCTGTCGGGGCTGGTCGTTTTCTCCGGTTGTCTCGGGCGGCCGGGGCATCGTGGAAGCTGCGATCCCTCCGCGGAGGGCTGCCTCCATTTTCAGCTTTACCCTGTCCGACATGCTGGGTCCGAGACGGCGCCAATCTCGACGACATGGCAGGGCGCCCTCGGGGGCTGCGCCGCGCAGTGGATGATGCACGGGGCTGCTTTCTTTTTGGCGCATGGGAAACCGCTGTCTGGGGCGCCAGCCACGGCGGCGACGCCCATCGCCGCGGGCCATCCAGATGGCGCAAGGTCACGCGGCACAACCTTCATAAGGACAAGTGAATCTATTGACACAATTTGTTATTGATGCGTTCCCGAGGTCCCGGGATTTCTAAGAGCCTTCGCGCGGGGTGCACTTAACGTCGAACGTTGTCTACTCTGCCTGGCGCCGCTGGTCGGTCACCCATTCGCCTTCGAATAGTCGCCCAGAAGGGGGCTATTCGGCACTTGCTGATCCCCCTTCTCGTTGCAGAGCGCGGGCGGGGACGGCGGCGCACCGCCCCGTCGCCCGCCGCCGCGCATTGCGCGCCTCGGCGGATTGTCAAACACCAGGCATGGCAATTCACGCGCGACTCTAGAAATTTTCCGATTTGTGGAAAAAGCTCCAATGACGTTTTTGAACATGCTTGGCCTACCCTTCGGAAAGAAAAAAAAACCTGGAATCGATTTTGAAAAATGCCGGAGTCGATTCTGACAACTTCCAGAATCCATTTGGGGGACAAATCCGAAATTCAGAATTGGTGAGATATCCTGCGCGGCGGGCGCATTTCACCCCTCAAAACTGCCTCTTGAAAATCCCCGGGCTCCTTGAACAAATCCAAGGCAACGTCTGCCAAAAACGGCCGCGCTGTCTTCAAACACTCTACAATCCGGGAACAAATCCGGGCGGCCTGACGGGCGCGACCAACTGATTCACGCACCGCGCCGCGCGCGACTGGGCGCGGCGCGCGCCGCGCCCTGCGCCCGCGAACAGCACTCGAAGTGGCCGCCTCGAAAATCGCGCCGCGGCAGCTGTGACTCGCAGACCCCCCAAGAGCATAAAATAAAGCAGCTTGGAATCTCCGAGGGAACTCCGACGCGCGAAAATGCGCCGCGCACATCGCGCAAAGAACCTGCGCGACGGGACGCGCTCGACCATTCGTCCCTGGGGCCCGCGCGGACGGGCGGGAAAACCTGGAACTTTTGAAAGCTATCGATGTCAATGCTTCATGCTCCTCTGATTCATGTCTCCCGCGAGTACCCAGGGGCGGCTCGTCCTCCTCAGGGCTCCGGCGACGCCGCCGGGATGTTGAGCGCCCAGTCCCGATTAGACCGGCCCCCCTGGTCCAGGTACGCATTGATGAGAATAACACTGTGTCGACGCGTGCGCCACATCGCGGCGATCCAATCGCGTTTGGCAAATATGCCTTCCTGGTCGCTGGCCCCGCAACTGGTTTCACTGTTATTTCCGCGTGCTTCCTCGCAGAGACCTGCGATGCACCCGTCGTCAGCTCATTCTATACCTTCTCACTGGACGGGGGCACTGTCGGGGTCGCTGGCGATGGCGTTGCCGTCGGCGCGCTCGGCGGGGCTTCTCCCGCTGCTGGCTCGCCCCCGCTGCCTCCCAATGTTGTTGTGAGACGTTCGGCGCATTGTCTGCAACGCTTAAAACGCGCTTTGATTTCCTCTGTTCTCGAGCGAAAGATGCCCGTACCCTTACTTACACAGGGTGGCAAGGGGACCGGGGGGGCGGTTCGTCGCAGCTGACGGCGGCTGCACAAGTGTAGAAAAGACAGCCGATCGAGCATTGCAGACCGCTGTCTTCTCGGGGCGCACGTTCGCACCGACCGCGCGCGCGTTCGAGTCGGCGGAGTGCCAGCCCCTGCGCTGGTTGTTGTCGATGTAGACCAGCCACTGCGGAGGCGCGCCCCCGGACACACATCCGGGCGTTGAGGAGTCAACGCGCACTCGGGGGCGCATGCGAACAACTCTGGCGCGAACGTCATTGCGCGACAACCGCCATATCGCGAATTGCTCGATGCAGAGGCATCGCGAATCTGTGCCCTGGGCGAGGTCGCCCGAAGCCGCCCCCCTTGGACGGCCGTCTGCGGATCACCCCAGCTAGGTACGGTTGCCCCATGAAAACCAAAAACATACCCGTACCGAGCCTGGGTGCCGCAGCTCCCCTCCAGCCAGGTCTGGGTGTGTTTCGGTGGTTTCAGGCAGGTCCCCGCGCCTAGCCGAGGTGGAAGCAAGCCCAAAACGCTCTCGAGCACATATCATGCCCTCCAGAGCCGTCCCCGACATGGCCGCTGCGGCCCCCTGGGGGCGCGACATTGCAACGTCGTTCCTCAAGGCAGGCCCAGACGCATTGGTTGCCCGGGTAGCGGCGAAATTAAACTCTTCATCGATTGGGACAGGCGCCACTACATATGGGCGGCTTTGAGCCGCGCGCGCACCACGATGCCCCGAGACGTCCCTAACAAAAACCAGCGCTTGTCGCTGCAATCAGACACCCAACCATCGAGCGCGCCGCTGCGTCTTGACGCGCGGATGCTGCACTGGCGCGCGCGGGGGAAGCTGACCGGGCACAATAGCAAGCGCCCAGTCCCCCGGACGGCCCATCCCACCTTGGCTGGCCCCGGGTACGGGTATCCGGACCAATGGTCTGTATTTCTCCCGCGCTTTTGCAAGGAAATGGTGGCACCGTTGAGTTCCTCGAAAACGCGGATCTCGCCGCGTTCTGCGGCTTCGGGCTCGTAGTGGTCCACGTTCAAGAAAAATGGCTCGCCCCGCATGACTATCCACTGTGCCGCCAGCGAAAATTTCTTCTCCGCCTCGACGCATCGGCCTGCTTCCTTCGACATGTCCTTGGTGGCCTCCTGTCTCTCTTATCCGATCTTGAATGGATAATTCCATACTCGAGATTTTGACTTTCCGCGTTCAGAAACAAGGAAATCAGTCTGGTGACTGTACTGGTGGATTGGTCGCGGCGCGTGCGCGTGCTTTTTTTCCAGGCGAATATTGCTTCTTCGGCTGCGCACTCTACCGAGACTGCCACAACAGACGAGGCTGCCTTGTCCAGCTTCTCCGTCTGTCCATGCAAAGCCAGTTTCATAGAGGCTTCCTGCTCGTTGGCCGCCATGCTGAAGAACACGAGCTTGAAATGAGCCACCTCGGGCTTAGCCACCTGTGCGTGCTGGCTCGTCGACGAGTTCACCTGCTTCGGGTCTTTCCTTCACTCGGGTTCCTGCTCATGTTTCTGGGGAACCGTCAAATTACAACCACAACGGCAAGTACTGTTATACTCCTCAAGACACTGTTTTACTCATCAAGAGCGTCCGGATGATTTGCATCTCCCGTTGGCCATCGCATCCGTAGCCGCGACCACGCTCTACGACCACACGTATCGCAGCGTTTCCTGGAGCGTGCTCCGAGTTGTCCCTCAAATGCAGTGGAGGCGGCGAGGGCTCTAGGCTGCCGGAGCTGAAGTGTTTCGAGTCCACATGTTTCTTCAGAGGAGGGATAACGAGGAGGTAGAAAAGAGGAGCCAAGGAGGGAGAAGAGAGCAGACAAGGAGTGACAATGAGGATGAGGAATATTAGGGGCAGTGAGGTGAACGGGGAAATGAGGAGAAGACTGAGTAGCAGGACGATGAAGATCCAGGAGAGCGGACGGAGGGGAGGAATAAGAACGAAGATGGAGGAGGGATGGACGAGGACGAGGGAGAGAGGCACGAGGGAGGAAGGGGGACGAGGGATGAGGAAGGGGGGAGTATTTGTTGTTTCTCGTCTCGTGTCTTTATTTTTTCCCCTCGGGGGGGTCTTTATTTTGTTCCCTCGGAGTTGTTGTTTCTCCCTCGGAGTATTTTTTGTCCTCGGGTCTTTCTTTGTTTCCCTCGGGTCTGTTTTCCCCCCTCGGGGGGGGTGGGGTAGGGGGGCCTCGAGGTCTTCTTCCCCTCTCCGGGGTGGGGTCGGGAAGGGCGAGCCGGGGCGGCCTGGCGGGCGCTTCAACTTGGTGCGGGCCCACTGGGGCTAGAATTTGCCGGCCCAGCGGACGGACAAGACGCGTGCGAAGATGATCTCTGATAACAATTCGCGCGCGCGCATGGCGGCCCCTGGGTAAAGCCTCAAAAACGTAAAATGTAATGGATTCGCTTCTGGCGCACTTCGTGTTGGCACAAAACGCATGTTATATCCCCCTCCGCGCAATGAAAAAAAGCGCTCGAGATACCCCGAACAAATCATGCTGAAGGAACGTTTCACTAGGGACACGTGAAAACAATGTTTCGCCAGAGGCATCCTTGAACATCCTCATGTTAGCGACCCGCCTGGGCGACCTGGACGCGTGAAAACAAGCGTTTCGCCAAAGAGGTCGTAAACATATCCCCATGTTGGAGATCCGCCTGGGCGACCAGGACACGCAAAAACAAGAGTCTCCCTGGAGCCATCCTCAACACATCCTCATGTCAGACATCTGACTGGGAGACTTGGACACGCGGAAACAAACGGTGTACCCCCTGGGTGGCCTGGACACGTAAACGCACGTGCTTCAGCTCGGGACAACCATGTTAGATAGCCCCCTGTGTGGCCTGGATGCGTGAAAAAGCGTGGCACCATGTTATGTACCCTCCTGTTTGGGACGTAGTTCCAGAAAGGGAACGCCATGTTCGATACTTCCTGGGCGGCGCGGGCAAATGAAAACACGTGGTTCCAGCTCGGAACCACCATGTCAGATACCCCCCTGGGTGGCCAGGACATGTGAAAACACGTGGTTCCAGCTCGGGACCGCTATACCAGATACCCTCTGCGTGCTCTGGACACGTTAAAAAAACTTGTTCCAGCTAGGGGCAACAATGTTAGATACCCTTCTGGGCGGCCTGGACACGTAAAAACACCTGGTTCCAACTCGGGAATTCCATGTTCGATACCCGGGAATAGATCCTAAACGTGAGTAGCGTTGCTCTTAACCGTGAGTGATTGAGTGCACGCTGTGAGTGCACGCTGTGAGTGCACGCTGTGGTGAGCGCACGCTGCGTGTGCACGCTGTGAGCCCACGCAGTGGTGAGTACACGCTGTGAGCGCACGCTGTGAGTGCACGCTGTGGTGAGTGCACGCTGTGAGTGTACGCTGCGGTGAGCGCACGCTGTGAGTGCACGCTGCGAGTGCACGCTGTAAGTGCACGCGGCGTCGAGGGCTCGCTGATCTGATGAGCGCGCTCGCGCAGCCTGCGCTCGCAGCGTGCGCTCACAGCGTGCGCTCACAGCGTGGGCTCACAGCGTGGGCTTACAGCGTGGGCTCGCAGCGTGGGCTCGAGGCGTGGACTCACAGCGTGGGCTCACAGCGTGGACTTAGAGCGTGGGCTCACAGCGTGGGCTCACAGCGTGGGCTCACCACGGCGGGCACGCACAACAGCGTGGGCCAATCACGCTGTCAGCTTACGCTGTGAATGCACGCTGTGACTGCACGCTGTGAGCGCACGCTGCGCGCCACCCAGTGAGAAAGACCGTGAGCGCACGCTGTGAGTGCACGCTGTGGGCCCGACGGAATCTCGAATTGCTTACGCGCTGGATTTCTCCGCGCGGTCCGAGAGTGATTTCCTCTGTGGTGTGTGTGCGTGCGTTTGTGTGTGGTGGTAGTGGTGGTGGCGGTGATTGTGTGGTGGTGGTGGCGTTGGTGGTGGCGGTATCGTTGGCGCTGGTGGTTGTGGTGGTGGGATGGTGGTGTGTGTGTGTGTGCGTGTGTGCGTGGTGGGTGCTGTGCGGTGTGCGGGGTGCGGTGTGCGGTGTGCGGTGTGCAGTGTGTGGTGTATGGTGTGTGGTGTGTGGTGTGTGACGCGTGGTGGGTGCTGTGTGGTGCGTGGTGGGTGCTTTGTGGTGAGTGGTGGTGGGTGGTGTGTGTGTGTGTGGTGTGGGAGGTGTGCGGTGTGCGGTGTGCGGTGGGCGGTGTGTGTTGTATGGTGTCTGGTGTGTGGTGTGTGACGCGTGGTGGTTGCTGTGTGGTGCGTGGTGGGTGTTTTGTGGTGAGTGGTGGTGGGTGGTGTGTGTGTGGTGTGGGAGGTGTGCGGTGTGCGGTGTGGTGTGTGATGTGTGGTGTGTGGCGTGTGGTGTGCTGTGTGTCGTGCGGTGTGTTTGGCGTATTGCGGGTGGTGTTGCGTGTGGTGTGTTGCGTATGGTGTGTTGCGTGTGGAGTGTTGCGTGCGGTATGTTGCGTGTCGTGTGTGCGTGTGGTGTGTTGCGTGTTGTGTGTGGCATGGGGTGTGGCGTGTGGTGTGTTGCGAGAAATGGAATGTGTGTGGTGTGTGGTGTGTTGCGTGTGGTGTGTTGCGTGTGGTGTGTTGCGTGTGGTGTGTAGCCTGTAGTGTGTTGCGTGTGGTGTGTTGCGTGTGGTGTGTTGCGCGCGGTATGTTGTGTGTCGTGTGTGCAGGTGTGGCGTGTGGCGTGTTGCGCGTGGAGTGTTACGCGTGGTGTGTTGCGTGTGGTGTGATGCGCGTGGTGTGTTTCGTGTGGTGTGTTGCGTGTGGTGTGTCGCGTGTGGTGATTTGCGTGTGGTGTGTTGCGTGTGGTGTGCTGCGTGTGGTGTATTGCGTGTGGTGTGTTGCATGTGGTGTGTGTTGCGTGTGGGCTCAACACAGCGAGCACTCACAGCGTGGGCTCACAGCGTGGGCTCACAACGTACACGCACAGCGCGCACTCACAGCGTACACTCACAGCGTACACACTCAACACAACGTGCACTCACAGCGTGCACTCACAGCGCACTCAATCACTCAAGGTTGAACGAACTTCCACTCACGGTTAAGCGAATTTCCACCAACGGTTTGGATTCACCTTCTCGATATCCCCGTGGGTGGCCCAGGCACGTGAAAACAAGCTATGGAAAACAAAAACAAAAGAACAACAAACAAACGTCTGATACATCTTCAACATATCCCCATGTCAAACATCCACCTGTGATACCTGGACACGCGACAACAAAGGTTATGCTCCCTGGGTGGCTTGGACACGTAAGCGCGCGTGGTTCAGCTCGGGACAACCATGTTAGATAGCCCCCTGTGTGGCCTGGGCGAATGGCTTGAGCTCGGAACCGCCATGTGATATACCCTCCTGCGTGGGACGTGTTTCCAGCTCGGGACCGCTATGTTAAATACTCCCTGAACGGCGTGGACACATGAAAACACGTGTTTCCAGCTCGGAACAAGATACCCCCTCTGGCTTGAGCTCGGGACCGGGACCGCTATGTTGGAGACCCCCTCTGGCTTGAGCTCGGGACCGCCATGCTGGAGACCCTCCGGGTGTGACCTGGACACGTGAAAACATACGGTTCCAGCCAGAGGCAACAATGTTAGATATCCCGCTGGGCGGCCTGGACACGGAAAAACACATCGCTCCAGCTCGGGAATTCCATGCTGGGTGGCCTGGACACGTCGCTCGTGCCAATGGGCGCCACAAGGGTCTCAACGAGAGCCTACAGCGCACGAGATGCATCGACGAGCGCCATCGCAGCCCGCCGAATCTGATAGAAATAAGGCGCTCACCTCTGCCTCAACTGGGCGAGACCGAATGCGCATGGAAGCAGGCCAGAACAATCGACTCTACCTGCACAGTAGTCGGAGCCCCATCCAGCCCGATTCTGGACGCCACGTTCTCCGAGGCATCACCGAGGCCAGCAACGCTCTGCGACCAGAGAACAGGGCATCGAAGGTAGCGCTGAAAAGTGCCACGCTGATGAGCGCAACCACACTCGAAAAGACAGTCACGGACACCCGTCGGGATGTGCAGCCTCGCGGACGCGAGCCCGCCCCCGCAGAGAGACTTCACTACCGCAGACTGCCAAGAAGGGGCTAAATGCTCCAGCAGGGAACTCAGCGGAGGCCACGGGGCCCTCGGATGCGGGACCTCCCAAGACTGAAGCCGCTTCTCAATAGTGAGGTGAAAAGAATCCGGAAACAGAGAGGCGCGGAGCGAGGAGGTAAAGACACGCTGGAGCTGGAATTTCGATGCATATGCGTCGGCGGCGGCGCGAGCCTCAATCACTTGAAGACGAGCCTGCGTCGCAGGACCATGAAGCACCTTGTCCACTGGAAACGCCCCGGGCGGTGGCCGTTGGGCATAGCTGTGGTAAGCCCTGTCCAAGAACTGCACCGGTGGACGTTGCTTCCAGAACGCAGGGGAGAGCCATCCCCGCCTGATGTCACCCAGCGAGCGGTGGGCGCACACTTCTTCTCGTAACCACTCCGAGAGAGACCTCCAGCTGGTCACAGTCTGCTCAGCCGCCCTCATCAGGGTGGCCGTGCCACGCGGCAACATTGACACGGGGCGAAAGTGAGCCCAGTTGGCCAACGAGAAGATATCAGCCCGAGACATGCACTGCAGTGGTAGATGCCACACCTTGTGCAACGCCCATGCTTCCCGCGCCAGAAGTACCTCCGGCGGAAGATATAGTTGCTGTAGGCATCCCAGCACCGGAAGAATAAATTTGTTATAGATGTCAATAGCTGTGGGCACGGGGGCGCCCGACCTGGCCAGCTCCAAAAAGCGCAATGTCCACTTGGCCGCAACTTTGCGCCACATGCTGTGCTCGTCCGCCGCAGGGCCCACTTGCACACCCAAGTATCCCCCAGAGTCAGCAGCCACTGACGCATGTCCTTTTCCAACTCACGAGAGAATTCGCCCTCCAATGGAATGATAACGCACTTGTGGAATTTGAGCCCGAGGCCCCCCAGGACATCTGCAGCGCAGAATACACGCCACATGCCCTTCAAGAGAGCCCGTTTCTGCAGCGTCGCGCCTACGTCGTCGGCGCAGACACCGACCGCCGAGCGGCCACATGGATGACGTAAAACCTGCATCGCCTTCACGAACGCATTCATCGCGATCGCCCAGAGCGCGCCACTGGACGGGCACCCCTGAGCCAGTCCACAAGTGATGCACAGGAAATGCTGCTGTAAGCCAGCCACCTGCACGTATGACGTCGGCAACCAGTACAGAGAAGCCAGCAGCGCGAAGACGCCATCCTCCACTCCCGCGTGAGAGAGCGACTTGAGGAGCCACTCGATCTCCAGGGAGGGAAAAGCATCCCCAAAAAAGTACAGTACCATGACAGGATGCTCATCTTTACTCTGAAAGCCACATGCCCTCGCATAGGTATCCAGCAGCGTGATATGGTTGACAAAAAGCCCCTCTGGGCCTCGGGAGACGTCGCTGCCGCCGTCCGCCTGAGCTTCATGTTGATCGCACTCGCCACTAACTTACAATCCGAATTCTTCAATGCCAACGCTCTTGTAGTTGACGCCGACCGACAGGCCCCTGAGGCATCGTCCGAACCCTCCCTACCTTTGGGCAAGAACACCATGAGATGCTCATTCCAATCCGTCGGCGGTGGCAAACCAGCAGCCAGATCCAGAGCCACCTCCTCCAGCGATTGCATCCCCAACGGCGACCTGCGCCACGCCTCATAAGGTAAACCGTCAGGACCTGGGGCAGAAGGACGAGCGCGGCGGGCAGCCTCCATCAGCTGAGCAGCTGTCGGAGGGAGCGCACCAGAGAAATCGAACTGCGTGCCAAACTTCGCGAGATACTTGTCAGCAAGCTGGACCCAATTGGAGCGCCTCGGTTTGTGCTGAAACACAGGGCCCAAGTGGCGACGCAGCTCCATCATCGTATCCTTCTGCGAGCCCACCACCTCTCCATCGCCAGGGAGACGGAGGCCTTGGAGCTTGAGAGAGCGAGCGAAGGGAGCCCAAAGCGATGCCCTCCTGCGCAGAGCGCACGACGTTGGGTATTGATGATAGACAGAGATGCTGCGTCTGGCTTGGCGCGTGCCTCCCGTTGCGCGAGGGCCGCTTCCCGTTCATCCGAAAAGGCCTGCTGCTCGAGGGTGAATGCACGAGCGAAGGCAACAGTGTCACGAAGCTCCACAAAGCCCCCTGCCAAGCACAAGTGCTCACGAGCAAGAGCCGAAGATGACAGCAGCCGCTGCGCCAAGTGCGAATCACCCCTCCATGCCGCACGTGCCACCGAGCGAAAGACCATTAATCTAGCCTCCGTCGACTGTGGGTTGCGAACCAATCGGTTCCGCACCAGAAGAGCAGCCTCCTTCATAATCTTATTGGCAACCCTCCGTTTGGACGCCGCGGTGAGAGAATGCCAGTCAACTTCAGCGGCCATATTCTTGATGTGACGAGCGTAGTCAGGGCCATCAAAGATGAACGACGGAATACGTTGTGTCTGGAGGCGCCGCCGGCCTCGGAGCCAAAGCGAGTAGGACAGGAGCGTGATCGCCGATGCCCTTCTCGTAAAAATACTCAGGGAAGTCTGGAGTAGGCACCGTCATCGTCCACTGAATAGCTTCCCAGCTCTGAGTCGATAGAAAGATGCGGTTGATCTGCGTCAACTTCGGCTGCTGCCCTTCCTACGTCACATAATGGGTGGGCATCTCGTTGTCCACCTCGAGGAGCATAGCGAAAATGCGCTTCCATTCTGTTTCGCCCACATGAAGCGCAACGTCCGAAACGGGTCTGCGGCGACCCCGAGCCACTCTCTGTCGAAGCGACTGCAATTGTTGTCTCGATATGCCGTAATTGTGTACACTGTAGATGACCGTGGACGCCGCAGGACGGGAATCGACGCTGACCACAGAGATACGAAGCCGCCGAATCCTGCCAGGCACCAGCTGTTCATGCCAAAACCGTGCATGCTGGTGAACCCCACTCTGCGCGCAAGGGGTGATAATCGTGACACCTCCAGTGTTCCGCTGAGGACCAAAAGAAGAGACAACAAGATGAGGAATGCGGAGTCTGTTTAGCTCCTGATGAAGTTCCACCTCCGTCGCGTGAACCTATTGCAGGGCCAAGCTTGTGCCCCGACGGAGTAACTGAGACAAGTACTTCATATTGCGCTGACGGATGGGCAAGTCATGGTGCAACAGCGCACGGGTGTTCCACGTCGCGAAAGATAGCGGAGCCTTCAGCTCACATGGCGCCTTCCACGGAGCAAAGCGCCGACTAAAGACTCCACGCGACTCTCTCGGACTCTCCGAAAAGGCTGGAGAACGCTGAGACCAGGGGCGTCCTTGTCCAGGCCAGCATCATTAATAAGACGACAATTCCACTCCAACGACGTCGCCTGAGTGGGGTCGTCTGGGACGATAAGGCGCACTGCTGGAGCCGAGGCGCGATGCACAACGCCCTGCGAGCGGTTGGCCCTCCAGCGACCAGGTAGGTCGGTGCTCTTGACGAGCTCGAACAACTTTTTGCACTGGACCTCTCTGCGGATCTGCTGGCCACTCTTGTCGAGGCTGATGAAAAGCTCCTGTGACGGAGACTCGGCATCGCAAGCCTCGAATCTGCGCCACCCGCCGCCGTCGGGCAGCTTGAGCGCCTTGTGAGCGTGGACAACATGCTTCGCCGCCAATCCAGGAGCTCCCTTGAACGCGACCACAAAGCGTCGAGCAGGATAATCACCCACAATATGCCACTGATCGTCTTTGAAACCAGCGCCCTCCAACCACGGACGAACTGCATCCTTGACACTGGTAGCTGAAACCGCGGCCTCTGCTGAAGCCACGAAGCATGTGCGACTGGGCTCTCGAGTGAAGCCCGCCACGTCAGCGTAGTCCGCCTGCGGGGCGGCCTGCTCGCACTGGTGGGGGATATGTTTGAGCCGATCCATCTCGGCAGCCATTTTGTGGTGTACTTGCTCCAACGACGTTTGCCGCTGGGTGAGTTCACGAAGACGAAGAGCAGTCTCCTCATGCTTGGCCTCTTGCTGCGCGGCGAACTTGCGGAGAGCCGAGGCCGTCTCATCAGCAAGCTGAGTAGCCAAAACAGAAGTGGTGTTGTTGACCGATGACAGGAAATCAACCTTGAGGTCCGCCACCAGTGCTTCCAGCTCGACCCTGCACACATAGGCATTGGGGACAGGGGCTACTGGGGTCGCAGTGCCACCTGAGTTGTCGGGAGCGTCAGGCTTGTTGGTAGCGTCACACGGGTCGCGGGCCTGCAGAGGATCGATAGGACCAGCAGACCCAAGACCATCCACCAGCACATCGTCGTCACTGCCGTCCTCATCACGGGTCTTGGTGCGCTTGCCCTCGGGGGTGTCCGTCGAAGACCTCTCGCTGGCACCAGCAGCCGCACGTTGAGGACGACCGGACTTGCGACGAGCCACCCTTTGAGAGCCAGCTGGCTGAGAAGCAACACCAGGATTGGAAGCCATGCCTGCGGGAACGAAGCGCGCAGGAAACGTGACGTGACTGTCAGAATCAGGAGGCGCTGGCCTCAGTACAGTCGTCAGACGTGAGAAAGCAGCTACGCCAGCGGGAGGCGCACGTGAGATACCGTGGGCCGCGCCTCCCACGGAGAAGTCTGAGCGAAACACTCCGGACTTGAGCCAAAATGGCTACGGAGGGTGGCCTGGACACGTGAAAACACGTGGTTCCAACTCTGGGCAGCCATGCTGGATACCACCCTGGCTGGCCTGGACACATGAAAAACATGTTTCCAGCTGGTGACAACCACGTTAGACATCCCCCTGAGTGGCCTGAACACGTGAAAAATGCGAATCCAGCTCGAGATCACCACGCTAGATATCCCAATGAGAAATCTGGAAATCACCAGATGGAGAAACCGTGCCATACATGGTGTCGAATCAAGAATTTGGTCTTGCCCTTGTGCCCCCCTTTGGGCCCCCCAGACGACCACATATTAGATATCCCCCCCGGGTTGCTCGGACACGTGCAGAACACGTGGTTCAGGCTCGGGGCCGCCATATTGGATATCACTCTGGGTGGTCTCGACACCTAAAAACACGTGGTTCCAGCTCGAACCACCATGATCAATACCTCCATGGGTGGCCAGGACATGTGAGAACACGTGGGTCCAGCTCGGGGCCGCCATGTCAGATACCACCCTGTGAGGCCTCGACACGTAAAAAACATGGTTCCAGCTAAGGGCAACCATGTTCGAGACCCCCCTGGGTGACCTGGACATGTAAGAACACGTGGCTCCAGCTCGGGGCCACCATGCTAGATACCCCTCAGGGCGGCTGGACACGCGAAAACACATTGTGCTATTAGGGCATTAGGCTTTTAGGGTATTGGGGCATCCAGGTCTTAGGGAATGAGTGCCCTAAGGTATGAAGGTCTTAGGGACTGAATGCATTAGGGTAGGTAAGGCATTCAGGTATGTGGATGTTTGGATCTTACGGGCGTAAGGTCTTAGGGTATGAGTGAATTAAGGCAGTTCAGCATTTCGGTGTTTGGGCATTGAGGTTTGAGGGAATTACAAGAGTGAGGTATTAAGGTATTAGGGCATGACTGTTATTGGGCCCCGGAGTCTTGGGTATGAAAATATTAAGGCGTTTGGGTCGTACGGCTTTCTGCGGTTAAAAAAATCTTAGCGCATTACGGTTTTAGGCTGTTAGAGTGTTAGAGCCTCAGGGTCTTAGGGTCACCAGGGCTTGGGCCTCCGAGTCTTAGGGTCCGAGGGTATTAGGGCGATGAGTGCTGGTGTATAGGGGTATTAGTGCATGTGGGTCTTAGGGTCTTACAGCCTTAGGAGTATTACGGCCTTCGGCAATTAGGGCATTAAGATGGTCAGTTACGAGCCTTAGTGCCTTAGGGTCCTAGGGTCCTAGGGTATCGATGATTTAGGGGTCCTAGGGTCATAGAGCACTAGAGTATCAAGGTCTGAGGGTCATATCGTATTAGGGTCTTGGGGTCTGAGGGCACTAGGGTCTTAGAGTATTAGGGCCTTGGGGAATTATGGCCCTAAGGATTTAGGGTCTTACGGTCTCACGGCCTTAGGGTCTTAATGTCTCAAGGTATTAGTGTCTTAGGGTATTAAGCCTTAGGGTAGTCAGGTATTCGGGCCTCCTGCGGGTGTTCGTGTCTTCGGGCATTGGGGTCTTAAGGCGTTAGGGCGCTCGTACATTAGGCCATTGGGGTGGTAGTAAGGTATTACTGAGTTATGGTATTCGGGCACTTAGGCATTAAGGTAATACTGCCTTAGATCTTAGGGCAATAAAATCGCAGGGTATCGGAATATTCGCGCGTTCGGGTGTTACTGCCTCGGGGTCTCACCGACTTAAGGCCTGAGGGTCTCAGGCTCGTATGGTCTGAAGTTCTCATGATATTAGCGCATTCTGGTCTTAGCGTATGGGGCACTTAATGTTAGCCTTCACGGTATCAGGGCCTTCGGGTCATATGGCCTTCGGGACTCAGGGGCTTAGGTCTTAAGGTGTTAGGGTCTTCGTGTGATTGGGTATCAGAGTTTAAAGTTTTCATGCCTTCGGGGGCTAGGTCCTTGGGGTGTTCGGACCTTAGGGCCTTGTAGTCTCATGGCATTAGGGTATTAGGGCCTTCGGGCATTAGGGTCATCGGGTAGTATAGCCTTCGGTTTTTACAGTGTTCGAGCCTTAATAGATTCGGGCTTAAAAGGTCAGGGCATTAGGGTATCAGTGCATTGGGGTAATATGGCATTAGGGTATTCGTATATTCGGGTAGAGGGCGTTTGGGTATTCTGGCCGATGAGTATTGAGGCAGTAGGTGTTATGGTCTGGAGGTATTATGGTATTAGACTCTGAGGGCTTTGAGATGTCAGGTCTTAGGGTATTACGGTCAGGGTCTTAGGGTCTCATTCGGGTCGTAGGTTCCTAGTGCATTATGAGATTAAGGTCTTTGTGTCCTAGGGTGCTAAGAACTTAGGGCCTTTTGAGATACCAGGGTATTCCGGTATTAGGTCGCCAGGGTGCTTAGAGTCTTCGGGCTCCAGGGTCATGACTCTCGGGGCCTTAGGGTCTCAGGGTAGTTGGGTATTAGGGTCCTACGGTGTTAGGGTCTGAATGTCTGTCTTAGGGTCGTGCGGTCTTACGGCCTTCGAGTTTTAGGGTATTAGGGCGTTAAGGCATTTCGGCAATATGGTGTCATGGTGTTCTGTCATTCGGGTGCTAGGGTCTTAAGGCGTTCCGGTATTATGGTACGATAGCATTAGACTATGATGGTATGAGGGTCTTCGAGTCTTGCGGCCTCCGATTCTTAGGGTCTTCGGGTCTGCGGGTACTCGGTTTCGGGGTCGTTGGGTCTTAGGGTCTTCGGGTTTTAGGGTATTAGGGCTTTCGCGTATTAGGGCATTGGGGTCTGAGGGTCTCAGGGCGTTCGGGTCCTATGGTAGGGCCCTTGGGAATCAAGGTTCTAGAGTACTAGGGTCTTAGAGTCTCAGGGCATTAGAAGTCTTGAGGTCTCAGGGTATCAGGGCACTCGGGCATCATATTCTGAGGTATCAGGGTAAGGGTATTATGGCATTCAGGTCTTAAGGCAATCAAGTCTTAGGGCCTGCGGGTGTTAGGGGTGTTCGAGCCTTAGGGTCTTAGGGCATCAGGGTGCTAATGCACTGGGAGTGTCAGGGTATTCGGGCAATAGGGTGTTATTGTCTCAGCGCATTGGCGCATGAGGATGTTAACACATCAGGTACTAGGATCTTACAGTCTGGGGGTCTCAGGGCGTTCGGGTCCCAGGGAGATGGGGCATTAGGGTGCGAGAGTGTCGGGGTCTTTGGGTCTGAGGGACTTCGGGTCTTAGCGTCTTAGAGTAGTAGGGTCTAAATGTGTGTTAGAGTCCCAGGCCTTAGGGTATTACGGTCTTGGGGTCTTAGGGTGTTAGGGTATCTGGGTGATACGCCTTGTGATTTCAAGTTTTCGGGTCTTAGAAGGTTAGGGCCTGTTCGGACCTAAGGGTCTTAGGGTTTACGGCAGTCGGGTCCAAGGGCCTTACGGTCTTATGGTCTGAGGGAACTAGGGCCTTAGGACCTCATGTTTTTAGGGAACCAGAATATTAGAGTGTTAAGTTATTATATATTGGGCCATTGCAACATCAGGTCATTCGGGGACTAGGGTACTACGGCATTCGTGTATTAGTGCATAGGGTGTTGGGGTGTTCGGGCCTTGGGTATTGATATATAAGATGTGAAGGTCTTAGTGCCTTAGGGTGTTAGGGTCTTGGGGCGTTGGGAGTTAAAGTATTCGGGCCGTTGGGTCTTTAGGGTTTAGGGTGTTCGGGTGGTCAAGCGTCCTCGGGGATTGAGGCATCAGGTGTTAGGGTCTGCTGGCCGTAGGGCACTCGGGTCTTTGAGTATTGGGGGGAGGTCTTCGGGTATCTGGGCCTTAGGGTCTTAGCGCGGTTAAGTATTGTGATCTCATGGTATCAGGGGATTCGGGCATTAGTGTATCAGGTTAGTATGGTCTTAGGGTTTCAGTGTCTTGGCGTCGCAGGGTCTTCGAGTATAGGTCGTAGGGCCGCAGGGTATTAGGGCATTGTGGTATTCGGGCCTCGGGGTATTGAGGTATGAGGTGTTAGGGCTTTAGGGAAGCAGAGTCTGCAGGTAATAAGCTATGAAGGGGAATAGGGTCTTAGGGGTATGACATTTCTCGGGTATTGAAATAATTCGGTGTGAAGTTATCAGCCTAGTACTGCATTAGGGTGTTTGGGTGTCGGGGTGGCACGGTCTTGGGGCTTCAGGGTCTTAGGGTCTCAATGTCTTGGGGTATAAAGGGCCATATGTATTGGGGCCTGCGGGGGTTAGGGTCTTGGGGCATCAGGGTATTAGGGTGTGGTACATCTCTAGATGGCCAAGACGCGTGAAAACATGTGGGTCCAGCTCGGGACCGCCGTGTCAGATGCCACACTGCGGGGCCTGAGCACGTGGAAAACAAGGCTTCAGCTAGAGCCAGCCATGTTAGATACACCTCTGGGTTGTCTGGGCACGAAGCACAATTGGGATATGGCTTGGGGTCTAAGGGCCTCGGGGTCTTCTGAAGATCTGAGGGTCTCAGTGTTTTAGCTTCCTGGGGGTCTTAGGGTCATAGGCATTCGGGCGTTGTGGTATTAGGTTCTTAGGGCATTAGCCCCCCCGGGCCTTAGGGTCTTGAAGCGTTAGAGCCTTAGGGGCTAAGGCCTTAGGGTTTAAGGTTTCGGGTCTGCAGGTGGTGGGGCCTCGGGGCGTTCGGACTTTGGGGTCTTAGTGTCGTCGGGTCTTAGGGTGTGAGGGCAGTCGGGCACCATGGTTTCCAGGCAGTAGGACATCAGCACACTAGGGTTCTAGGGTCCGAAGGTCATGGGTGTTAGGGGGGTCATCGAAGTAATAAGAATTAGGGCCATAGGGCCTGCGGGTAGTATGGTCTGAGAGTGATGGCACTTTAGGGTCTCAGTGTATGAGCGTGCTATCAGGGTGTTAGGGTATAGTAGTACGAGAAGGTAGGGCGTTAGGGCGCTATGGTCTTCGGGTCATCGGACTTTCACGTATTAGGCGTTAGGGGTCTTCTGGTAGTCGGGCATTCGAATCGGCAACAACTTGTGAACTAGGGTCTTATAATATTAGGGCATTGACGTATTACGGTATCAAATAATCAGGGCATTCGGCTAGTCGGGTCTTGCGGTATTCGCGTCTTGGGGTCTCGGGGACTCAAGGTATTCGGGTTTAAAGGCATTAGAGTCATAAGGCCTCAGGGTCTCAGAGCCTCAGGGCCTTAGGGCCTTAGGGCGTTAAAGCCTTAGGGCCGTTAGGCCGTAGGGTGTTCGGAGACTACGGCCATGAGGCCTTCGGTGTTAGGGTCCTAGGGGTTAGGGCCTTGGAGTGTTATGACCTCGGTGTCTCATGCTCTTAGGGACTTCGAGCCTTAGGGCCTTAGGGTCGTTGGGCATCAGGGCCTTAAAGTAATCTGGCCTTAAGGGCTCATGATCTTCCTCCTCCTCCCCCTCCTCCTCCTCCTCCTTTTCCTGCTCCTGCGACCGGAGGCCCGGCGTCTGAAGGCGTCTCTAGGGCTTGGTCTGCAGCGACCGTGCGCGGGTCAAGGTCGGGCCGACTCTTTGCCCGCGACCGACGATCGGGACCGACGGCGACCAACGCCGCCCGCGTTGGCACGCCGTGTGGCAGTCTGCGAGATGTTTTGTCTTGCCTTTTGCTCTGGCCGCGTGCAGGGAACATCCCTGCCATATTTTCCATCCTGAGCCGTTTTTTCGTGCCGCCACCTTGGGCCCTCTCTTGGGGCCGCGCTGTGTATTCTTGTGATTATCCGAGGCCTTCTCGGATTCACGTTGCGCCAGAGAATTCGGAGGCCACGAGCCGCTGGCTAATCCCGGGCCAAATCCGGGCTCATGCCGTTCATTGGTTTCCCGTGAGGTCCAAGATCGACTGGGCGATTTGCTCCTAGACCTCTCGCAGCACGATCTCTGAACGCGTGTATCTGCTCTGTCCGCCACCCTCCCTGCCCCTGATCTTTGGGTCTTACGGCATGGGGCCTCAGGGCCTTGGGGTGCTAGAATCGCGAGGCCTCGGGGTCTTCGGGGCTTGAAGTCTCAGGGTGCCAGGGCATTCGGGTGCTCAGGTGTTTGGATATAGCGGATGAGGGCCAGCGGGCATAACAGTGTAAGGCGTTATGATTTTAGGGCCGTAAGGACTAATGGTGTTCAGGCCTTCTGGTAATAGGGCCGTGGTGTATTGGTGCAGCAGGTGCTAGGGCCTCAGGTAGTAGGGTCAAAAGGCATTGAAACCTTAGGGTTTTAGGGTATCAGGGTCCTTGGGCAGCGGGGCTTCAAAGTACTGAGGTATGAAACGTACAACGGCATTGGGGCGTTAGGGCGTCGGGATGTCAGGGTCTTTGCGAATCGGGGGCTCGGTGTCTCAGGGTCTTGAGGTATGAGGGCCTGTGGGTCTTAGGGGCGTAGGATGTTAGCGGCATGAAGTATTACAGTGCTAGTTGTTTCGGGTCTTAGGGCAGGAGGGTGCACGACTCGGGGCTTTGTTGAAGGCATGAAGGTACCAGGACATCGCCGCACTGTGGCCTTAGGGTGTTAGAGTCCCAAGGTCTTCGGGCAGTGGCGTCCTAGGATATGATGGGTTAGGGCATTGAGTCCTCAGGGCCTTCGGGTGCTACGCTCGCACGGCCGCAGGGCATTCGGGCCTCAGGGCCTTAGGGTGCGAGGGTATTCGGGCATTAGGGCGTCCAGGTGTTAGGATAGAATGCATCAGGGCCTGGGGACATTGCGGTGCTAGGCCTTGGGGCCGCAGGGCCGCGGGGTCTCATGGCGTTCGGGCCTTCTGGTTTTAGGGCCGCGGCATATTGGTGCATGAGGTGTTGAGGTCTTAGGTCATAGGGTCTTGATGTATTGAAGTCTTCAGGTATTAAGGCATTAGGGTCCTAGGGGATTGGGCGGGGGGGGGGCATTCGGGCACCATGGTATGAATATATCAGCGCGCTACGGCATTCGGGCGTTAGGGCGTCGGGACGTCAGGGCCGATGGGCCCCATGGACTGAGGGTATCAGGGCATGTGGGTCGTAGGGGCTTAGGCTGTTAGGGCCATGAGGCATTGCAGCAGTGGGGCCTGCGGGCCTTAGGACCATAAGATGATCGGCTACCAGGGCTTTAGTGTAAGAAAACACCAAGGTATCACTGCATTATTGTCTTAGGGTGGAGTCTCAAGGTCTTAGAGTACTGATGTCCTCGGATATGGAGGTGTTCGGGTGTTAGGGCATCGGAGTATTCGGGTGTTCGCGTTCGGTCGTCAGGGTATTCGGGTATGCGGGTTAACGTATCAACGCCTTGGGGTACTAGGGCGTTCGAAGCTTGCGGCCGCAAGGTGTTGCTGGCCTTCATGCCGTAAGGTCTTACGGTGCTTGGCCTGTAACGCCGTAGGGCGATAGGGTAGCATGGTATTCCTGTGTTTGTGCATTCGCGTGTGATGATATAGGAAGAGTAGTATGGTCGGGCGTTCGCGTGTTATGATATTAGGCTATGTGGACATCAAGGTATTGGGGGTATCAATATATCAAAGCATTCGGGCGGTATGGCCTGATGGCTGTGAAATGTCAGTGTATCAGGGTAGTCGGGCATCAGGCTATTAGGGCGTTGGGGTAGTATGGCCCGTCGGGTGTTAAGGCGTCTGCGTGTTAGGGTATTCGGCAATTAACGCATAGGGTATCAGGGCGCGAGCGTGCTCGTGCATTAGGGTGTCCGCGCGTCTGTGCACAAAGAGTATTCGATGGTTCGCGTGCTCAGGTGCTCGGGCACGATAGCCTGTAGGTGCCAAAGGGATAGGGATTCGGGTATCAGGGTAGTAGGGGATCATGGTGTTAGGCCATCAGCAGATTTGGGTCTTAGGGCGTTGGGGTCTTAAGGTGCTATACTTTTGAGAGACTACATGAATAATTCGCTGAACAATTAATGCTGTAGCTGTACTGTAGGGTGCTACAGTTAACAAATGCTAGCGGCGGGCATGCCGCAGCTGCGACGAAGCTAGCGCGCGGCGGCCTCGGAGGGTCATGAATTCGAAGGGGGTGCCCGAAAAGGGCCAGGCCGAAAAAAAGTTAGAAGGGGATGCGATGCGGAATTTCCAGGGTTAGAAAGGACTTCCGGATACCAGAGGTAATTCTGCATCTCAGAGACAATCGAATCAGAATTGCCGAGAAGCGCCAGGGCAGGGCCAGGAAGGAAAGAAGGAATTATAATGGAATGTGACCAATAATTTCCAGTTGGCACGGAATGTCGAATGCGCGGGGCAATTCTGCATCTCAGAAACAACCGAATCAGAATTGCCCGAGAAGCGCCAGGGCCAGGGAGGAAAAATGGTGTTAAGAGGGAATGTGATAAGGCATTTCGAGTGAGAAAGGAAATTCGAATACCAGGCGCAATACTGCATTTCAGAAACAATCGAATCAGAGTTGCCAGCGAAGCGCCAGGGCCAGGAAGGAAAAGGGAGCTAGAGAGGAATTTGATAAGGAATTCCCAGAGTTAGAAACGAAGTTCGAATGCCAGCGGTAGCTCTGCATCTCAGGGACAATCGAATCATAATCGCCCGAGAAGCGCCAGGGCCAGGAAGGAAACAGGAATTAGAAAAGAATGTGATAAGGAATTTCCAGAGTTAGAAAAGGTGTTCGAATACCAAGGGTAAGTCTGCATCTCAGAGACAATCGCCAGGGCCAGGAAAGACAAAGGAGTTAGAACGAAATTTGATCAGGAATTCCCAGAGGTAGAAAGAAACTTTGAGTACCAGGGGTAATTCTGCATCTCAGAGACCATCGAATCAGAATTGCCCGAGAAGCGCCAGGGCCAGGAAAGAACAAGGAATAATAAAATAATGTGATAAGGAATTTTCAGAGTTAGAAAGGAATTTCGAATGCCAGGGGTGGGTCTGCATCTCAGAGACAATCGCCAGGGCCAGGAAGGAAAAAGGAGTTGGAAAGGAGTTTGATAAGGAACTTCCAGAGTTGGAAAGAAACTTTGAGTACCAGGGGTGATTCTGCATCTCAGAGACAATCGAATCATAATTACCCGAGAAGCGACAAGGCAAGGACGGAGAACGGAGTTAGAAAGGAATTTGATAAGGATTTTCCAGAATTGGAAAGGCATTTCGAATGCCAGGGGCAGTTCTGCATCTCAGAGACAATCGAATCATAATTGCCCGAGAAGCACCAGGGCCAGCCAGAGAGGAATTTAATGAGAAAGTTCCAAGGTTTGAGCGACATTTCGAATACCAGGGGCAATTCTGCATTCCTCGGGTATTCGAAATTCCTTTCTGACCCTGGAAGTTCCTTATCACGTTCCTTCCTAACTCAGGCTTCCTTGCTGACCCTGGCGCTGTTCGGACAAGTCTGACTCGACTGCCTCTGGGGTGCAGAATTGCCCCTGATAGTCGAAAGTCCTTTCTAACTCTTGATGTTCCGTATCACATTCCTGTCTGACTCCTTTTGCCTTCCTGGCCCTGGCGCTTCTCGGGCAAGTATGATTCGATTGTCTTTGAGATGCAGAATTGCCCCCGGCATTCGAAATTCCATTCTAACTCTGAAAATTACTTATGACATTCCGTTCTAGCTCCTTGTTCATTCCTGGCCCTGGCGCTTCTCGGGCAATCATGGTTCGGTTGTCCCTGAGATGCAGAATTACCCTTGGTATTCGACATCCCTTTCTAAATCTGGAATGTCCTTATCAAACTCTTTCCTAGCTCCCTTTGCCTTCCTGGCCCTGGCAATTCTGATTCGATGGTCTCTGATATGCAACATTACCCATGGCATTCGAAATTCTGTTCTGGATCTTGAAAACGTTGTTATCAAAGTCCTTTCTAACTCCTTTCTCCTTCCTGGCCCTTACGCTTGTCGGGCAATTCTGATTCGAGTGTCTCTGAGTTGTAGAATGATCCCTGGCATTCGAAATTCCTAACTCTGGAAATTCCTTATCACATTCCTTTCTAACTCCTTCTTCCTTCCTGGCCCTGGCGCTTCTCTGGCAATTCTGGTTCGATTGTCTCTGGGAGGCAGAATTACGCCTGGTACTCGCAAATCGTTTCTACCTCTGGAAATCCCATATGAACGTCCTTTCTAACTCATTTTTCCGTCCTGGCCCTGGCGCTTCTCGGGCAATTCTGATTCGACTGTCTCGGAGATGCAGAATTACAGCTGGCATTCGAAATTCCTTTCCAACTCAAGTCCCTGTCTCATTCCTAACTCTGGAATTTCCTTCCTGGCCCTGGCGCTTCTCGGGTAATTCTGATTCGATGGTCTCTGAGATGCAGAATTACCCCTTGTATTCGAAATTCCTTTCTACCCCTGAAAATTCCTTATCACATTCCTTTCTAACTCCTTGTTTCCTTCCTGGCCCTGGCGATTGTCTCTGAGATGCAGAATTACCCCTGGCATTCGAAATTCCTTCCGAACGCTGGAAGTTAGTTACCGCGTTCCTTTCTAACTCCTGGTTTCCTTCCTCGCCCTGGTGCTTCTCGGGCAATTATGATTCGAGTGTCCCTGAGATGCAGAATTACGCCTGACATTCGAAATTCCGTTCTAACTCTTGAAAATCATTATCAAATTCCCCTCTAACTCCGCTTTCCTTCCCGGCCCTGGCGCTTATCTGGCAATTCTGATTCGATTGTCTCTGAGATGCAGAATTGCCCCTGGCATTCAAAATTCCTGCCTAACTCTGAAGTTTCCTTCTCAAATTCCTTTCTAACTCCTTTTTCCTTCCTGGCCCTGGTGCTTCTCGGACAAATCTGGTTCGATTGTCTCTGAGATGCAGAATTACCCCTGGCACTCGAAATTCGTTTCTAACTCTGGAAATCCCTTATCCAATTCCTTTCTAACTCCTCTCTCCTCCCTGGCCCTGGCGCTTTTCGGGCAATTCTGATTCGATTGTCTCCCAGATTCAGAAATCTCCCTGGTATTCGAAATTCCTTTATAACTCTGGACATTCCGCACCACATTCCTTTCTAAATCATTTTTTCTTCCTGGCCCTAGCACTCATCGGACACACCCGTTTCGACTGCTAGCTTAGATTCAGCATTCTCCCCGGCAAATTCTTCCCGGCATGAGGAACTCCTTTCCAACTCGAGAAACTCCTTATGTCGAACTCCTGTCCAACTATATAGAAGTGCAGAACCAAAAAATGTCGGATCAACACTCTGAGCCTGCAGTAGTAATCCCCGTCACAACTATTGCTGTACGTGTATACAGCGCGCGCTACAGCAATCAATGCCTAAACCAAGTAACGCTGTACTGAAGCCCAAAGAAAATATAGCAATAAGGCTCTAGGATGTAAGGGTATTGGGGTCGAAAGGCTGCGGGTCCGAGTCTTACGGTACTAAGATGTCAGGAAATTGCATATGTGCTGGCGTAGTATGGTAGCAGGGTGATATGGTATGATGGCACTAAGGTCTTGATATGTTAGGGTATTGAGGTTTTCGGGCATTTTGGCATTCGGGCGTGAGGGTATTAGGATGTTGGGGTATGAAAGCCATCGGACGTGTGGGTGTTAGGGCTTTAGCGCATTACGGGTCTTAGGGCGTTGAGGTCTTGGGGCTCTGGGGTGTTAGGGTCTGCGGGTCTGGCGGTCATTGGGCGTTCAGGTATTATGGTAGTCTTATGGTCTTGAGGTATTGAGGTCTTCGGGCATTAGGGACGTAGGGCTTCAAGGTATTACAGTGTTGCCGTACTGGGGTGTTGAGGTATTATGGGTTTGGTGGTATCATGGTATTATGGTGTTAGGGCATCCCGGTGTTAGGGCCTTAGGGTGTTAGGATATTGGGGCTCTAGGGTGTTTGGGTCTTAGGGTATGAAGGTTTTTGGGTGTGAGGGCCCAGTGGTATTGGGGTATTGAGGTATTCGGGTATTCGGGTTTTGAGGTATTCGTGTTTTTTGGTATAATGGTGTGAGGGTCTTACAGTATTACGGCATTTGGGCATCAGGATGTTAGGGTATTAGGGCATTTGCGAGTTCAGGTGGTAAAGGTACTATTCGTTAAAACATTAGGGCATTAGGGCCTTCGGGTGTTAGGGTGACCGGGACTTAGGGCATTAGGGTCGTAGGGTGTTAGGGTATCAAGGTCCTCTGGGTTTATGATATTAGGGTCATATTGGCTTGTTTCTTTAGGGCCTCAGGACCTTATGGTCTTAGGCTACTAGGCTTAGATTATTCGGGTCTTGAGGTGTTCCGGTGCTACGGTCGTAGGGCATCCAGGTCTTAGGGTCTTAGGGTGTTGATGTCTTAGGGTAATATGATACTAGGGTCGTGGGGTCTTAGAGTCTGAGGGCATGAGGGTGTTATTATCTTTGGGCATTCGGTTATTAGGGTCTTAGAGCTTCAAGGTATTACGGTGTTGTGGTACGAGGGTGCCAAGGTATTATGGCATTAGGGTATTCGTGGTATCATGGTAACATGGTATTACGGTGTTAAGGCATCGCGGTATTAATGCCTTAGGGTGTTAGGGTCTTGGGGCTCTAGGGTGTTAGGGTCTTAGTTAGGGTATGAGGGTTTTTGGGTGTGAGGGCCTTATAATATGAAGGTGTTGAAGTATTCGGGTATTTGGGCTTGAAGGTATTAGCGCCTTGCGGAATTTAGGTGTGAGGGTCTTACAGAATTACGGCATTAGGGTACCGTAAGGGTCCTTGGGTCTTAAGGTGTTAGGGTCTTGAGGCCTCAGGTTGTTAGGGTGTCCAGATGGTAGGGTCTTCAGGTGTTCGGGTCTTAAGGCCTTGGGCCTCAGGATGTTAGGGTATAAAGGCCCTCTGGTTGTAGGATCTTTGGGCCATATGGGTTTGGCACTTTAGAATATTAGGGTCTTATGGTATTATGGTCTTAGGGACTTGGGGTCTTGAGGCGTTCCGGTGTTAGGGCCGTAGGGCATCCGGGTCTTAGGGTCTTGGGGCGAGAATGTATTAGGGCAATCTGGTACTAGGGTCTGGTGGTCTTAGAGTTTGAGGGTCTTAGGGTGTCATGGTCTTGGGGCATGAGGTTCTTAGGGTCTTAGGGTTTCAAGGTATTACGGTGTTGTGATAGAAGGGCGTTAAGGTATGATGGTATCATGGTATTGTGGTATCATGGTTTTCGGGTATGATGGTGTTAGGGCATCACGGTATTAGGGCCTTGGGGTGATAGGGTCTTACGACTCTAGCGTCTTGGGGTCTTACGGTATGAGGACTTTTGAGTGTGAGCGTTTTATGGTATTGAGGTGTTAAGGTGTTCGGGTATTCGGGATTCAATGTGTTGGCGCATTATGGCATTATGGTACCATGGTCTTTTTTATCAAGATATTAAGGTATTAGGGTGTTAGGGTATTTGGTCATTGGATGTTAAGGTGGTAAAGGTCCTACGGGGTTAAGGTGTTAGGGTCTTGAGGCCTTCGCGTGTTAGGGTGTCCAGGTGGTAGGGGCTCAGGGTGTTCGGGTCTTCGGGCCTTATGTTCTCAAGGTCCTATGGTTTGAGGGCGTTAGGGTCTTATGAATTGGCGCTTTAGGGTCTTAGGGACTTATTGCCTTAAGCTCTTAGGGCGCTCGGGCCTTAGAACCTTCGGGTCTTGAAGCACTTCGGTGTCAGGGCCGTAGGGCATCAGGGCTTCCGGGACTTAGGGTGTTTACGTCTTAGGGTAATATGGTACTGGGGTATTGGGGTCTTAGACTCTGAGGGTCTTAGGGTGTTAGGGTCTTGGGATATTCGGGTACTAGTGTCTTAGGGTCTTAGAGTGTTAGGGTCCTAGGGTATAAGGGCACTGGTCTCCCGGTGGTTTCCACGTGGCAACGCGCAAAGGGTCTGAATGATCATCATCACCGCATTAGCATCATCATCACCATCATCACCACCACCATCACCAGCATCATCATCGTCGACGGCATCGTTATTACATCACCATCATCATCCGAATCATCATCCTCAGCATCATCATCGTCATCATCCGCATCCTCGTCATCATCATCATAATCAACATCGTCAACATCATCATCATCAAAGTCATCATCATCATCATCATCATCATCATCATCATCATCATCATCATCATCATCATCATCATCATCATTACCAACATCATCATCACCATTATCATCACAATTATCAATTATCATGTTGTTCACCCTCGCGAGAACGGCATCCGCTGCCCCCTCGAACGAGAGCCGCCGAGCATGCTGGACTGGCACGGTGGCGGGGCTTTTCGCAGGCAGCGCAATACTTGCACATCCGCTACACGGATGGAGGGCGGATCTTCCCAAGACGGGGCTTTAGACTGAATGGCAGGCCGATGGGGCGTTACCCCTTTCAAGGGAGCGCCTCCCGCAATGCAACAGAAACGTTTGTATGGGGATTCTGCGGAGGGGTCTTGGGACAGGAGGGCGTATTGCAGAATCGTTGATGCATTCTGGGTTTACTCTGATCCTCCTTCTCCTTCCCCGCCTGCTGTCTCATCTCTTTCGCCCTCTATTTCCCTCCATCCTTATCCTAGCTCCCATTCCCTAACTCTCAACCCGTGGTCCATGCTCATGGCTCCTGGCTCCTGCTGAGGCTCAGGCTACCGCGTCTGTTCCTGTTACCTGTTAATGTTGCTGTTACTGTTACTGGCACTGATGCAGTTCCTCCTCCTCCTCCTCCGCCTCCTCATCACCGTCATCGTCATCGTCATCGTCTTCGTCGTCGTCATCACCATCATCGCCACCACCACCACCACCACCACCATCATCATCATCATCATCATCATCATCATCATCATCAGCATCATCATCATTACCACCACCATCATCATCATCACCATCACCCCCCCCATCACTGTCACCATTACAATCACCTTGACCATCATCACCATCATCATCATCAACATCATCATCACCATCAACATCATCATGATTTTCATCATCACTACCTATACGACCACCCTTCGGGTGATAAGGAGGTTCGGGGGGGGGAAGGAACCAACGTCTCACTCGATCGGTCTCACTATCGATCTCACTATCGATCTCACTATCGGTGAAGCTCGATCGATCTCCCTCGATCGATCTCACAATCGATCTCACAATCGATCTCACGCGATCTCACTCGATCTATCTCACACTCGATCTCACCCGATCATCATCATCATCATCATCATCATCATCATCGTCCTCATCGTCATCAGCATCATCATCAGCATCACCATCATCATCATCATCAGCAGCATCAACATCAGCATCAGCATCATCAGCAGCATCATCATCAGCATCACCATCATCATCATCATCATCATCATCATCATCATCATCATCATCATCATCATCATCATCATATCATCATCATCAACATCAACATCAACATCATCATCATCATCATTATCAGCATCATCTTCATCATCATCATCATCATCATCATCATCATCATCATCGTCGCGGGACACCGCGGGACACCGGCGGGACACCGCGGGGCACCGCGGGACACCGCGGGACACCGCGGGACACCGGCGGGACACCGCGGGCCACCGGCCGCCCGGAAGGGAGACATTTGGTCCGGCCGCGCCTCAGCCACACGGGACTTTCGCGGGACACCGGCGGGACACCGCGCGCCACCGGCCGCCCGGCGGAGAATCATTTGGTCCGGCCGCGCCTCAGCCACAGGAGACTTTCCTCTCGCCCGCCCACGCAGCTTTGCCTCGCCCGCACGCACGGCACGCACGAACACGAAACCGAAATCGATTTCCTGGTAGGGGTGCTCTCCGTTCCACCGCGATCTCACCCCCTCACCTCCGATCGCCGTCATCAGGATCATCATCGTCATCTTCATCCTCCCCGTCCTCCTCCTCCTCCTCATCATCACCACCACCACCACCACCACCACCATCATCATCATCATCATCATCATCACCATCACCATCACCATCATCATCATCATCATCATCATCATCATCATCATCATCATCACCATCACCATCACCATCACCATCACCATCACCATCACCATCACCATCACCATCACCATCACCATCAACATCACCACACCATCATCATCTCATCATCATCATCATCACATCATCATCATCATCATCATCACCATCATCATCATCATCATCATCATCATCAGCATCATCATCATCATCATCACCATCACATCATCACATCACCATCACCATCACCATCACCATCACCATCACCATCACCATCACCATCACCATCACCGTCATCATCATCATCCTCCTCATCCTCATCCTCATCCTCATCCTCATCCTCATCCTCTCCTCATCCTCATCCTCATCATCATCATCATCATCATCATCATCGTCATCGTCATCATCATCATCATCATCATCATCATCATCATCATCATATCATCATCATCATCATCACCATCACCATCAGCATCATCACCATCAGCATCGTATGATCAGTATCATCAGCATCATCATCATCATCAGCATCAGCATCAGCACCAGCATCAGCATCATCATCACATCACATCACCATCACCATCACCATCATCACCACCACCACATCATCATCATCATCATCATCATCATCATCATCATCATCATCATCGAAGAGCGTGTTCTACGAAGCTGGCGGAAAACCGGGGGGGGTCACTACCGTTCGAACCCCTCCCCCCCCCCCCTCCGGAAAACCAGGGGGGGTCACTACCGTTCGAACCCCTCCCCCCCCCCCCCAGTTCATCATGAAAAGGGGGGGGGGGTCACTACCGGTTCGAACCCCCCCCTCCCCCTCGAAAACCGAGTGGGGGTGCGGACAGTGGTGGGGACGGAGTTGGTGGGGACAGTGGTGAGGGGACAGCGGGACAGTGGTGGGGACAGTGGGACAGCGGGACAGTGGTGGGGACGGTAGTGGTGGGGACAGTGGTGGGGACAATGGTGGGAACAGGGGGGACAGTGGACAGTGGTGGGGACAGTGGTGGTGGGGACAGTGGTGGTGAGGACAGTGGGAATGAGGTGGAAACAGTGGGATAGTGGAGGGTACAATGGTGGTGGGGACAGTGGTAAAGGCGGTGGCGAGGACGGCGGTGGGACAATGGGACAGAGGTACAGTGGGGACAGTGGTGGGGACAGTGGGGACAGTGGTGGGAACAGCGGAGGAGTCAGTGGGACAGTGGGGACAGTGGGGATAGGCAGTGGTTGGGTCCGTGGAGACAGTGGGGAGAGTGGAACCGTGGTGGCAACAGTGGTGGGAACAGTGGGGACAGTGCGACAGTGGTGGGGGCATTGGTGTGGACAATAGGGACGGTGGTGGAACCAGTGGGGACAGTGGTGGTGAGGACAGTGGTGCTGGGAACAACAGTGGGGGATGTGATGCGAGCGGTGGTAGGGACCGGGAGTCGTTTGCTGGCGGTGCGTGGGGGGGGGGTCGAACCGGCAGTGACGCCCCTCCGGTTTTCGAGGGGGGGGGGGGGTTCCAACCTTATTTGTCCCCCCCGGATCCGGAGGGGGGGGGGAAGGGTTCGAACCGTAGTGACTCCCCCGTTTTCGAGGAGGGGGGGGGGGGCGGGGAGGGGTTGGGGGGGGGGGTTTTGCCGGGGGGGGGAGGGGGGGGGGTTCCCGGAGGGGAGAGGGATTTTCGGAGGGGGGGGAGACCCCCCGGGTTCCAGAGGAAAAGGTTGGCATTTTCCAACAGTAAAGTCGGCGGTGGATCACGCTCTCTCCATCATCATCATTCATCATCATCATCATCATCATCATCATCATCATCATCATCATCATCATCATCATCATCATCATCATCATCATCATCATCATCATCATCATCATCATCATCATCATCATCATCATCATCCAACTCATCTTCATCATCACCATCAACACCATCATGTTCGTGCGCTGGCAACACAAAAAGCGCTGGAAGCGAGACGGCACGCTCCGGCGCCTGCCCCCCCCCGGCGATATCCCCAGGGTTTTCTTCCACTCCCAGAGCCCCCCTCTGGGGCCTCCCCACCCACTCCCCGCCCTTGCCCCCAGCCCCCCCACCCCCCCCGAGGGGGAAAACAGAAAAAAGACTCGAGGGGGGGGGGTAAAAGCCTCCGAGAAGAGAAAAAACAAACCCAAAAAAGGAAGCTTCGAGGCCCCCGCCCCCCTCCCCAGCCCTCCCCCCGAGGGAAAAACGAAAAGATTCGAGGGAAACAACAAGAAGCCTCCGAAGGACAAAAAACAGACTCAAGGCTCCCAAGGCCCTCCCCGCCGCCCCCCCCCCCTCCGGGAGGGGGAAACAAAAAAAGACTCCCAGACCCCCCCGACGACATCCCGATGGAAAAAAACAAACAAAAAACACGAGGGGGGGAAAAAAGACAAGCCCATGAGGAGGAAACGCATGCCTGCGCTCGAATTGAAGATCCCTGGACCTTCGGCTTCTCCTTCGACTTCTCCTCCGACTTCTCCGCCGACTTCTCCTCCGACTTCTCCTCCGGCTTCTCGGAGCCCGTGGACGGGCAGTGGCATGCCGCGGCGTTCTCCTCCGTCGCCTTGCTGATGCCCGAGTGCTCTGAGATCTGCTTATCGCGGAAATGCCGCAGCCTCTTCTTGGCCTCCTCAATCTGCTCCTGACGCGGCCCCCAGACGTCGTCATCGTCGTCGGTGCCGTCGTCGTCGACAGCTTCACCTTCGTCGTCGTCCTTGACCTCCTGCTCACGATCTCGTCGTCGTCCTCCTTCTCCTCCTCCTCCTCACCTCGTCCTCGCCCATTGACCTCCTCCCTCCTGCTCCCTCCTCACTATTCCTCCTCATCCTTTGTTTCCTTCTCCTCCTCCTCATCTTCATCTTCCTCATTCTCCTTTGTGGTGGCAGAAGGAAGGAGGATGAGGACGAGAAGAAGTGAGGGAGAAAAGCGAAGGAGGAAGGTGGATGACGAGGGTAATAGCGAGTAAAAAGATCTGCCCGTCCTTCTATCCTCCCTCCCCCTCCCCATCCTCCCCATCCTCCCCACTGCCCGTACTGCCTCTCCGTCCCCCTCCCCCTCCGCGTCTTCCGCCCCTCTCCATCCCCTCCCTCCCTCCCTGCCATCCGACCTCGCCGGTCTCCCACGTCCCCGATAGAGGAGAACCATGAGGAGAAGGCGAAGAAGCTCCTCCTCCCTCCCTCCCAAGCCCTCCTCCCTCCTCCCTGATCATCAGCCGCGTGCTTGCCGACGCCGACGCGCCACCAGGTTCGGAGCGTTCGCGAGTTCGCGGGCCAACCTGGGGACGGCCAGGCCCCAAATAGCCTGGTGCCGAGTGAAGAAATGTGGTGGGCTCCCGAGTCTGTGCGCGGAGCAGTCCACCAAAACTATCGCCGCTCTGGTTGGCCGCGTGGGTGCTAGCCGCGGGGGGAAGGCGAGAGCCACATGTTGGAAAGGAATCGCTCTCCGTCTGGAAAATGTTGAGAACTTTTACGACGAACCTCCAGTTTTGAAGCTGTAGCAAACTTTAGAGCGAATATGCGCGGCGCGAGGACGAGAGCCACATGTTCAAAACCTCCCGCCCTGCATTATCGCCGCAGAGAGCGTCGGGTCAGGTGGTGGCAGCTCGCCGCAACCTCGGCCGCAGCTCGGCGCCCGAGCCCAGGGGCCGCCGCAACAAACGGCGGGCGCACGCTCCGTCGCGGTTGCGGCAGCCACAGCCCTGGGAGTAGCGCACCCTGGGACAAACGACCACGGACTGGAAGCCGGCATCTACGAGAAGATGCTCGACTACCTACCAGACCACCCCCCAACCCAACCCGAAGACCCGAATTTCGGGTTGAGGGGGTACGGGCTTCATATGTGGTTGTTTCAATGTTCCCCGACCCCCCCCAACTGGAAATGGAGGGCAAATTGAGGCCTTCGGGTTGGGTTGGGGTGGGGTGGTGGGTGGTGAATGATGGAGCCCAGCGCCATCAACTAAAACCTTGGGATCAACGACCGAGAACGGGCGCAGACGTGGGAAGAAGGTGGTGCCCACACGTTTTCAGATGCAGACCTGCGGTCAGCGACGCCTGTGCATGGAAGCCCGTGTGCCCATGTGCGAAGAGCTGGAACCGAGCGCTCTCAGTTACAGCACTGGGATGAAAGCGTGTAGGACAAGCTGTAGAAGGGAGCAGAACACCCAATCCACCCCCGCAATCAGCACCAAAACAAACGAAGCAGTCTGGTAAACGCACCCCGGGCAGGAATCGAACAGGGCAGGGCCGTTCAGTGAACGCCAATTCTCGGGGTCGGGGCGGATTCTTCCTCGCCTGATGTAGAAGACGTCTGCAGCTGCATCTAGTGCATCAGCGCTTCCATCGGCGGCCCGCAGCGCAAGGGTGAGGTCGGGCCTGTCCCCCATACAGGCGGATTTTGGACGAAAAACAAAAAGATACTCAAACAATATACCCAAACATGCCCAAACACTGTCAAAAAATCGTCCCAAGACTAGTTTTCGTGACCTTTCTTGAATAGTCCTCCTGTAGAGGGACAGGCCCTCAGGCCCGACTTAACGCAGGGGGGAGAGCAGTGGCCCCTCGCAGATGCAGTGCGGGGCCAGCTAGCGCACCCGAGAGGGCTGGCCGAGACGGCATCAGCAGTGCGGGAATGGCTGAGACCTCAGCCATCGGTCACACGTCGGCCGCCCGCCACGTGCGGCCCCGGCCAACCACGGCCCCGCGCGAAGAGTGCCGAGTCCTGCCGAGCCCGTCTGGTCGTCCTCGTCATCCTCCTGGCCTCCTCCCTTCCCGCTCCTGCCGTGACGAGGACGGGCTCGGGAAGAAGGGCGTGGCATGAAGGCGAGGAGGAGGGAGGGGGAGGAGGCCGAGGACGGCGAAGGAGGACCCCATCCCTGCCCCTCCCTCGCCCACTTCTGCTCCGCCCCACTGCCCACCCCTCTCCCCTCACTGCTCGCCTGCCTGCCCCTGATCCTCACCGGCCTCCTCCTCCCGTTGAGGGGGAGGCGCATTGAGAGAAGGAGGCATCCAGCCTCCAGAGATCAAGGAGAAGGAACACAGGGGAGGATACCGAGGGAGGAGAACGACGATGACGGGGAGGAGAGGAAGGACGAGGCCCGGGGGCAGAGTAAGACGAGGAGGAGAACGACGACGACGACGAGCAGAATGACAGCGACGAGGACGAAGAGACTCTCGGGGAGGAGGGAGGAGGAGGTAGGAGAAGAGGGGAGCGCCCACTCCCTCCTCCCCCGGTGGCGCGAGACCCCCGAAGTCTTGATGTTATTCGCGACGTGGGCCCTGGACTACTACTGGGCGGGATGGATGGTTGCTCGTCGTGGACCGTTTCTCTCCACTCAGGCTTTGCATAGGGGACGTTCTAACTCATTTTGCGCAAGACGGCGTGTGGCGACATGTGGTGACTGTGGTCCATCCCGCGGGTTCCCCCGGGATCCCCGGGGTTCCTGGGCGTTCTCTGGAGATTCGCTGTGCTTTACCATGCCATGATATTCAACATGTTTCCATACTGTGCAGTGCCACGGGATGTAAAACTAACTATGCAGTGGCACACTTTATTTAGCAAAGCCATGCTACATGCTACCGAGCGTTGGAAGGAAGGACGACCTCCTCCGTCTCCTTGTCTTCCTCCTCCTCCTCCTCCTCCTCCTC
>CAUYUJ010014882.1:1029600-1042100 GCA_963575745.1 Prorocentrum cordatum
CATCATCAGCATCATCATTATCATCAGCATCATCATCATCAGCATCATCATCATCATCATCATCATCATCACCATCATCATCATCATCATCATCAGCATCAGCATCAGCATCAGCATCATCATCAGCATCATCATCATCATCATCATCAGCATCATCATCATCAGCATCATCATCATCAGCAGCATCATCATCATCCTTCTCATCATCATCAGCATCATCATCAGCATCATCACCATACTCATCATCATTATCATCAGCATCATCACCATCAACAGCAGCATCATCATACTCATCATCAATCAACATCATCACCCGCAGCAGCATCATCAGCTTCATCACAAGCAGCATCACCATCATCATCAACATCAGCATCGGCATCGGCATCAGCATCCGCAGCATCAGCAGTATCAGCATCATCATCATCACCACCATCATCAACCTAATCAGACTCAGCATCATCAGCAGCAGCAGCATCAGCATCAGCATCATCACCATCATCAGCATCATGAACAGCATCATCATCAGCATCATCATCATTTTCAGCAGCAACATCATCATCATCAGCATCATCATCATCATCATCAGCACCAGCAACATCTTACTATCAATATTCGTTTTCTGCATCACCATCAGCAGCAGCGTCACCGTCATCATCATCATCATCATCATCAGAAGCAGCATCATCCTTGTCAGTAGCAGCACCAGCATCGTCCGCATCCTCAACATCATCAGCAGAAGCATCATCATCGGCATCAGCATCAGCAGCATCATCATCATCACATCCACCACCACCAATCAGCATCAGAAACAGCAGCATCAGCATCAACATCATCAATAACATCACCATCGTCAACATGATTATCAGCAACATCATCAGCAACAGCATACATATCATCATCCGCATCACCAAACAATCATCATCGTCATCAGCAGCAGCAGTAACGTTTAATCCTCATCACCATCAGCATCATCACCATTACAATCACCATCAACCTCACCATCTTCAACATCATCAGCATCATAAGCATCAGTATTGGCATCCCCATCATCATCAGCAGCATCATTACCACCATCATCATCACTATCATTAGCAGCATCAACATCACCATCACCATCATCATCACCATCAGCATCATACTCATCACAACTACCATCGTCATAAGCATAAGCATCAGCAACATCGTCACCATCCTCATCCTCAGCCTCACCCATTTCCTCATCCTCATCATTATCATCATCATCATCATCATCCCCACCATCATCAGCATCAGCATCATCAGCCTCATCAGCAGCAACATCATCAGCATCATCAGCATCAGCATCATCATCTATATCCTCGTCGTCGTCGTCATCGTCGTCGTCATCGTCATCTGAATCCTCCAACTCGTCCTCGCGGTCCACGAACTTATAGTCCTCGCCGTGCTCTTCCTCAGTAACCTTCGTTTACGCCGTCGTCCCTCTCATGTTCCTCGTCATTCTGATATGTCTCCTCCTGCTTAGGAAGCCCAGCGAGGTCGGTCCTCGTCCTTCTGGACCTGCCCGACGTTCTCCTCGTACTTTTTGCGGGCTTCCTCGTACTCCTTCCTGCCAGGAGGGAGGCGGGAGCACGAACGAGGAGGGAGGAGAGTGAAAGGAGGAGGAGGACGAGAGAAGAGGAGAGGAGATGGCAAGAAAAGGACGACCGTACGCAGAAGGCATCCATACACCACCACCGTGCCAGGCCAGGGCCATCCTGGCCCCAAAACCTCCCAGGCATTCGTCACCCCAGGGCCTCCTGGAACGCCCCGGCGCCCAATGAATTGGCGAGCTAAAAACGTGCGCCGAGCCAAAGCGGGAGCGCAACTTTGAGAAAATTTCGCTCGGCGCCCAAGCGGGAAGGTCATTTCATTCACTTCGAGCGGGGGGGGAGGGGGGTGTGCCGCGCCCAATTCTTGCCATGCACTTTTGCGGGGTGGACGACAAGAACAGCTAGCTATGTGGGCAGGGAAAATCAGCATGGCATTGTTTCTGACAAGTAAGGTGGTTGCCCCAGAAGTCCGCGCGCGATGTGCGCCGCGCCCCATTCTTGCCACGCATTTTGCATCGTCGACGACAAGACAGGCCATGATGAAAGGAAAAACGGCAACTCTGTATTGTTTTCTACAATGAGGATGGGAGGGCCTGCAGCTCGCATGGACGTCCGCGCGCGATGTGCGCCGCGTCCCACTCCTGCCACATATTTCGCACCGTCGGCGACAAGGCAGGCCATGCTGAGAGGAAAAAACGGAGACTTTGTATTGATTTCTTACAGTCAGGATGGGCGGCCCCGGATTGACGGCCGCGCGCGATGTGCGCCGCGTCCCATATGTGCGCCGCGTCCCATTGCTGCCACATATTTCGCACTGTCGGCGACAAGGCAGGCCATGCTGAGAGGAAAAAACGAAGACTTTGTATTGATTGTTTACAGTCAAGATGGGCGGGCCCAGATTGACTGCCGCGCGCGATGTGCGCCGCGTCCTATTCCTGCCACGCATGTCGCATCGTCGACGACAAGAAAGACGATGTTGAGAAGAACAACGGCCACGTCGTATTGATGTTTTACAGTCCGGATGGGAGGCCCCGGATCGGGTTGCTATCGGCCGGAATACGAGGTAGGTGGGGGTATATAATATTAAGGAACAAGGATGTGGGTGTGGGTGTGTGTGTGTGTGTGCGTGAATGCGTGCGTGCGTGAGTGATGCGCGTGCGTGCGTGCGTGCGTGGGTGCGTGTGTGGGTGTGTGTGTGTGTGGGTCTTTGTGTGTGTGTGTTTGTGTGTGTGTGTTCCGTTGCTCGGTGACCTCGTTTAGCTCTAGCGCTGGTGCAACCAACTCTGCCTCGTCGCCGACGGAAGCAGTGTGTTCAGTTCGCCTCTCTCGCACCCTCAGGAGGGCTGCGATCGATGAGAATCGAAAGATATGTTTCTCCCCCTCTCTCTCTCTGCATCTGGGAGCGCGGCACCGCCCAAACCAGCTTGCATTGCCGTCGGCATCTTCCACGCGCATCCGCTTCAGCGGCACTTTACTGCATGCGTCAGCCGCGTTCTGACCACCCATCTGCAAGGCAAGGTGGCAATTGAACCAGGCGTGGCCCGCCATAAGACACGCTGCGGTGACACCCACCCGGCCGCCGACGGACAGAAAATGTGTGTGTGTCTATTCATGCGTCCGGGCATGGCAATTTGCGTCCCTCGTCTTCCTATGATTCTCCGCCTCCTCGCGCAACTGTTTCGCCTCCTCCGCGTCCTTCTTAGCCTTCTGAAGCTCCTTCGCGGCCTGCTCCTTCGAGCTCGCGGCGGTACTCTCGGCGTCGTTCTTCGCCTGCTTGTTTTTCTCTGCGTTGGCCGGTTGCTCCTTCGCGTGTTCCTCCTCGGCCTTCTGTTTCTTCTCCATCAGGTCCTTGAGTCGGTCCTGTGCCTCCTGCAACTTCTTCTTGCACTCCTCCAGGTCAGAGATCTCCTTCTCGACATCTTTCTGGGCCTCAAATCGCTGTTCAAACACCGCCCTCCATTACACGTAGATCGAACCGCTTGCATAGCGGGATGGACACAACTGTCACCCTTCCGTGGAGAGGTGTCGCCGCAGGCAGCCATGTATCAAGGAATGCGGCCGGCGGCTGGGCCGAATCCAACTGCACGCAACAGTTTTCGCACCCCCGTCGTCCCCTCGTTCCCCCTTGGAGCTGAGAATATTTGCCGCTTCTGATTCCTCGACTTCCGCATCGACTCCGCACCGTCGGCTATTTTCCGCGGGCCCTGGGCCCGAAAGGAGCCAACCGAGGGCGCTCAGCCTCGAGCGCCCGCGGCAGCGCCGCGAAAACAGCGCCGAGGCTGCGGAGACCTGCAGCAAGCGGATGGTCGGCGCCCCCGGCTTAAGACGACTGAGCACCGTTTAACCGATCCCTACCTCTACGGGTGTAGACTGGGCCCCTCTGGCCGAGTTCCCCCCCTAGATGGGGATGTGGGCCGTTCCCTTCGGGTTTGGAGGGGCATCATCCCCAAGTAGAGTGGTGGGATCGGGATGGGGATCGGGATGGGGACGGGGATGGGATGGGGATTGGTGAAACGGTACTGACCCTGTCGTCCGATACGATTTTGGGCGGGTCCAGAATCGGATCGACCGATGCCAGGCGCAGACGGCGCAGGCATCGTGGACTCGGCCGATTCTTGGGGGTCCCAAGTCGGTGCGGTGACAGACCGCGCGGTGACCTCGGCATCTCCGCGGACCTCACCGCGCGTGCCGTCACCGCACGGCTTTGGGGACCCTGGAGGCCCCAGTCGCCCGAGGGTTCCTCGGAGAACGACCTGAGTCCCAACACCGTGCGACCACCCCGAACCCCCACTGACTCACCACACCGGCCCTCCTCCGAATGTTCGGCTTCCAGGCCGTATCTAAAGTATCCGGCGGCCGGTCGAGACCATCTGGGCACCCACCGAAAGCACTGGGGGAACGCATCCCGAGGCAGGACCAGGAACCGACGCAAACGCCCGGAAACCCCGAATTCCACACCCGACCCACCCACCACACGGTGTGGCCGCCGCACCGCCTGGAGGCCCCCGAGACTTTTTGAGCGGCCCCGCCTCCGCGACCCCGGCGTCTACCGCCTCGCTGTCGCCGCCCGACTGCGCTGCCTTTTCCAGCTTGTCCAGCTGCTCCTGCGCCTTCTTCGCCCTGTCGCGGGCGGCATCGGCGGCCGCCTGGGCCTCCTGTGCCTTCTTCTCGGCGTCCGCCAGCTTCTTGCGCGAAGCTTCCATGCCCTCCTCGGGAGAACGCCAGCCACCCACCGACGCCCCTCCTGGCCAGGCCGACCTGGCGTCGCCGCAGATGCCCTCCAGGGATTGACCTCCATGGCAGGGTCGGCGAATCCACCGAGCGCGCGGCCCAAGAAACGGTCCGGCGCTGGCTTCTGACGCCGGGTGAAACGTTCACCCTTCAGCGATTTCCTTCCATGGATTGGCGCTGGACCTCAGAGCTCCGCGCGGATGTCTCGGATTGGCGCTGGACCCCCCTCCTGGCGCACGGAGCGCGCCAGTGGCGGCGCAGGGGGCGCCGCAAGTGGGCCGATCCAAGGAATCCGAGCAGAACTCCCAGAAATTGCCGCTTCTTATTCCTCGACTTCCGCATCGACTCCGCACCGTCGGCTGTTTTCTGCGGGCCCTGGGCCCGAAAGGAGGCAACCGAGGGCGCTCAGCCTCGAGCGCCCGCGGCAGCGCCGCGAAAACAGCGCCGAGGCTGCGGAGACCTGCAGCAAGCGGATGGTCGGCGCCCCCGGCTTAAGACGACTGAGCACCGTTTAACCGATCCCTACCTCTGGCCCCTCTGACCGAGTTCCCCCCCTAGATGGGGATGTGGGCCGTTCCCTTCGGGTTTGGAGGGGCATCATCACCAAGTGGGGTGGTGGGATCGGGATGGGGATCGGGATGGGGACGGGGACGGTGAACGCTCGGGATCGGTTGAACGATTCTGAACGAAGCAAAGACCGGGCCAACATAAGACTGGGACAAATCGAGGATGGCTGAGACAGAGGAACCAAAAACGGCATAAACGTAAAGTTGTTGAGCTCCGCGCGGATTTCTTGGATCCGCGCTGGGTCCCTCTGTTGTTGGCGCCTCTGGCGCTGCCCCTGGCGCGCTCCACGCGCCAGGAAGGAAGATCCAGCGCAGATCCAAGAAACCCGCAGAGCTCTGAGAGTGTACTATGCAACTGTTGCCCCTCTAGACAAATTGGGATTCTCTGAAATCCAGCCTGCTGTGGAGGATGTATCGTGCGCCGCGGCCGTTCCAGAGCGCTCCGAGAGCGCTCTGGAGCGATTTATCTCGGTCGTGGCCACGCCCGATGGATGGTCGGCGTCCCGGTTCCTCCTTCTTCTCGGCGGCCTTCCGAGCCGCCTCGGCGTCGGCCTTGGCCTTGAACACCTTGTTCCTGAGGGAGCAAGGCTATGAGGAGCCGGAGTCGAGTTGAGTCAGGCGCACCCCAAGGCGGTCCTCAACGACATCCTGCAAAATGAACGAAGGCAACGTGTCTTGCCATATGCAGTCAAACTACGATCATGAAGCACCGTAAATACTTGGGAAACGGAACCCCCATTTTGGCTGCAAAGCGCCTGCGTGCAACGCCTGCGTGCTCGAGGAGCGCTAGAGGAACACAACCATGGGAGGACCCAAGGAACAGCGAGACCCTTCCGAACCCGACTTGTACTGGTCCTCGCAAGCCACGGCATGATATCTGGGGCCCAAGCGGGTGGCGGAAGCGCGCGGGTCGCCCCACTGCGGCCTTCAAAGCGCATCAGAAACCGCTAGCGCGCGAACAACCGTCGCGAGGCACGATGCGACACGCTCCGCGAGTCTCGCACGCAGTGTCTCGAAAGCGCCCCGAGATGCCATATCATGATGGGCTTCACGACTTCTGCCGGCCGCCCCTCGACTCGCGCTGGAGCGGCCTCGAGCTGCCCGGAAATCTCTGGATTCACGTGGATCTGCCACGCTCTACTCGGACTTACCTCGATTTGTCTGCATGTACCTCGATTTGTCTGGCCCGAGCCCCACAAGTCGATCGGCGACAAGTCGTCAAGCCCTCAGGGACCATGCCGAGACATCTGGAGCACGATATCCGAGATCTCTGGGGGCCTCCAACATCGGAGGCCTCCGGAAGTCTCCTGCCTCCACAGAAGCGCCCCGATGCCCACGGAAGGCCCGACGCCCTCTGGAGAGCTCGATCCGCGGACCGACGACAAGAAGAAGGCCCCAGGGCTCCGACGTCGTGCCTTTCGATGCTGGCCCCCAAATCGGCGGCTGCTAGATGTGCCCCTGGCCCAAGGTGCCCCCAGCTTTTCGCTCCATGCTGGAGCCCCTGGGGCCCTCTGGGCCTCGTGAGGGGTGCTCTGGAGGCCGTGGGGGCCTCGGAGATCCTGGGGGCACCTTGGGCCAGGGGCACTTCTAGCAACACCCGACCAAAGGCTCCCGACCCCTTCGTGGGGTCCGGTGCTGTTCGGCACCGAGCGCCCCAGAGCCCGAGCGCGGCCCGCGGCGTGCGAAAGCGAGGGCAAAACGCAAGAGGCAGCGGGCAACAACATGTGAGCCCTACCCCTACGGGTCAGATGTCTGCCAAACTGGCTGGAGTTTATAGAGGTTGAAGGATGTCTGCAGCCAAGTGAACCCAAGCGGGAGTGTCCAGTACCCCAGCGCTGACTGGACCCGCAGGGGTAGGCTTAGCAAGAGGTCGCAGAAAGATGAGCTTGGAGGAGCAGAGACGCACCCCGTTCCTGAGGATGTCGTACTCCATCTGCACCTTCCACTCGCCGCCGTCAGAATTCTCGTCCTTTACGTAGTCCTCCACCCGGGGAGCGGGGGCTCTTTCCGCTGTCTCCTCCTCCTCCTCCTGCAGCCCGGGCACGCTCCCAGGCACGATGCCGGACCAGCGCACAGGGACCCCCCCGGAGTTGTCCCAAGGGCTCTCTTGGCGGCGCGCCCAGGGGGAAGGCAGGGCGGCGGGCCTTCTCAGAAGGCTCCGAAGACCTCCCGCCTTCTGAAAAGCTTTCAGCGCCTCCTCCGAAGACGGAGACGGCTTCTCAAAGGCCGAAGACTTCTGAGGAGCCTCGCCACCTGCTGAGAAGACATGCCCCCTCTCACTCCCCACCGCGGCGCGCCGCCGAAAGTCCCCTGACGCGGTCGCAGGCACGACCCCAGACACGCATTCGCAGGTCACCAAACAAATCGCCAAGCACGTCCCCGAGCATGGCCCCGGGAAGGTTCCTTGGGAACGCCCCAGAGAATTCCGGACACGTACCCAGGTACGCCCCCTGATACGTCGCCGCGTACGTCCCCAGAAACGTGCGCCCCTCACCGTTCTGAGTACGCCAAGAAAACAAACTGCGGCAGGGTCGTTGAACGTCTTACCAGTCCAGGTCTTGCGGGTCCAGAGGGTGCGGCAATCCAAAATAATTGTTCACTGCGTGGAGCTCCCCATATGTGCATCTATTCGCATGGACCTGTCCGCCGTTAGTGTCTAGGCGCAAGAGTTTTCGAATATAAACGGGCTTGAGTTGTGACGGTCGGGTCATGGGTCTAACTGCGAATGAACTGGAGTGTGAATGAGTCTCAGTAGTACGAGCGCGTCTCTGCGCATCAGCCTGGGGCCTCCTGGGGCCTCCTGAAACCTCCTGGGCTTCCTGGGGCCTCCAGTAGCCTCTTGGGGCCTCCTGGGGCCTCCTGGGGCTTCGAGTGGCCTCATCAGGCCTCCTGGAGCCTCGCGTGGCCTCCTGAGGCCTCCTGGAGCCTCCTGGTTAGGGAAGAGTCGTGCCGCAGGAGAGGCCCAATCTATAGGAACAGTCGTACATAAAACATTGCGGATTGGAGGCGCAGGAGAAGGGCAATATATAGGAACACACGTGTTTACCAAGGATTCGTGCCCCAGGGGAGGCCCAATATATAGGAACATACGTAAAACATTTAGGAGTGTATACACAGGAGAGAAGGACAATATATAGAAACAGACGTATAGCATCAAGGATTCGTGGTCCAAGTGAGGCCCAATATATAGGAGCATACGTAAAACACATGGAATTGGAGCCACTCCTGTTGCCATCTGAGGTCTCCTGCTCCTGGAGCCTCTCGTTGCCTCCTGTTGCCTTCCGAGGCCTCCTGGCGCTTCCTGTGGCCTCCTCTGGGACCTCCTGTGCCTTCCTGAGGCCTCCTGGAGCTTCCTGGGGCCTCCTGGAGCCCCTTGGGACATCCTGTGGCCTCTTGAATCTTCTTGTGGCCTCCTGATGCCTCCTGGGACCTCATGTGGCTTCCGGGGGCCTCCTGGAGCCTGCTGGAGCCTCCTGGGGAGAATATGTGCCCACGAGGCTGGCCACCAGAACAAGCAAACCGACCGAGACATCCTCAAATTCTGGCCCCCCCCTGGGGGGCGAAAATGAGCGCCTCGCTCTCCTCCAAATCTGATCCGAAAGCGGATGATGTTGGGCATGCAAACAGGCAAACCGCTCGAGGCATCCCCGCCATTTTGGCGCGAACGGAGGCTGGCAATGCCCTTGGCGGCCTCCCCAAAATGAACGCCTCGCTCGACACATCCTCCAAATCTGCTCCGAACGCGGAGGATTTTGGGCATGCGAGCAGGCAAACCGCTCGAAATATCGCGAACGGAGGCCGTGCAATACCCCTGGCGGCCCCCCTTAGGAGTGGTAAAACCAGCAAGCCGCTCGAGACATCCTCATCATCTGCTCATCATCATCATCATCATCACCATCATCATCATCATCATCATCATCATCATCATCATCATCATCATCATCATCATCATCATCATCATCATCATCATCATCATCATCATCACCACCACCACCATCATCATCATCATCATCATCATCAGCATCAACACCATCATGCATCGTTTCTATCGGTGCATTTGCGACGGTCAGTCGCCTGCCTGGGGAACATTCGCACAGGGCGCTTGCGACGAGCAGTCGCCTACCTGGGAAGATTCACGCAGGACGCTTGCGACGACCGGACGCTCGTCTGGAGACGATGCCCCCCTCCCTCCACCCCTCCCGTTGCTTTCGGTGCATTCGCGGCGATCAATCGCCTGCCGGGGGAAGACTCGCACCGACGACGCTGACGACGACGCTGGCGACGCCGACGCCGACGCCGTCGACACGGGGACAGCGCAGGCGTTGGAACAGAAGCCGGGGGCGCCAGACGAGCAGGAGCAGGCGACCACCCGCCCGCGCACTTCCGCTGATCTGTTCAGCTCGCGGCAGCGACGCGCGGACGGACGCGCTCCATCCTGACATTGCCCTCCCCTGCAACAACGCGAGGCCCAGCGCCAAGGGGCGGCGGAACTGCGGCCAGCGCGCGACGCTGGCGCGTCTGCCTGGAAGCGGCTGGACGCCGAGACTGGCCCCCTCGCCACCCGCGGGGCAGAACCTGGGCCCCGGCAGCGTCGACGGCCTGGCGGGGTCTCACAGGCAGCAGACGACCGACGACACCGACGCCGACGACGCCGCCGACGCCGACGCCGACGCCGGCGCCGACGCCGACGCCGACGACGACGCCTTCGACGCCGACGCCGACGACCCGGGGACAGAAGAGGCGTTGGAACTGAAGCCGGGAGCGCCAGACGAGTCCAGGAGTGTGCAAGGCCCCTCTGCGCCGTCAGCCGTCATCGGTTGTCCCGGCAGGAACGCGGCCCGCCCTCCCACCGACGACGCCGACGCCGGCGACGCCGACGCCGACGACGCCGACGCCGACGACGGCGCCGACAGTGACGCCGACGCCGACGCCGACGACGCCGCCGCCGCCGCCGACGACGACGACGCTGACGACGCCGACGCCGACAACCTGGAGATGAAGGCGTTGGAACAGAAGCCCGGGGCGTCAGTCGAGCAAAAACAGGCGACCACCCACCCGCGCACTTCCGCTGATCTGTTCAGCCTGCGGCAGGGACGCGCTGACGGACATGCGCCATCCTGGCGCCGCCCTCCCCTGCAACAGCGCGAGGCCTGGCGCCAAGGAGCGACGGCGCTGCGGCCAGCGTGCGACGCTGGCGCGTCTGCCTGGAAGCGGCTGGACGCCGAGACTGGCCCCGAGAACGGGCGATCCTCCAGCCCCCTCGCCGCCCGCGGGACGGAGCCCGGTGCTCGGCAACGTCGACGGCCTGATGGGGTCTGACAAGCGGCAGACGACCGACGACGCCAACGCTGACGGCGACGGCGACGCCGACGCCGACGACGGCGCCGACGCCGACGACGGCGACGACGACGCCGACGACGCCGACGCCGGAGCGCCAGATGAGCAGGAGCAGGCGGCCACCCACCCGCGCATTTCCTCGACTGACCCCCCAGCCCATGGCAGCAACGCGCGGACGGATGCTCTCCATCTTGGGACAGCCCTCCCCCGCATCAGTGCCAGTCCCAGCGCCGAGGAGCGACGGCACCGTGGCCAGCGTGCGCCGCTGGCGCGTCTCCCTGGATGCGGCTGGACACCGGGCCTGGCCCCAAGAACCGGCGATCCCCCAGCCCCCTCGTCGCCCGAGGAGCGGAACCTGGTGCCCGGCGACGTCGACGGCTTGGTGGAATCTGACAGGCGACAGCCAGCAGGCAGCGAACGCGGCGGCAGCAGCAGCAGCAGCAACGCCTGTAACCAGCGAGCTGTCTCGCCCGACGGGGACGGGTGGCATGCCGCCCGCCAGTGGCCTGAACCCCTGGGTCCCGACACGGGAAAGCAGCTTTACAAATTCAGGATCAAAGGCGTGCAATGAAGCGTCTGCGGGGAGCCTCTGGGCAAGAAGCTCGAGCGACTCCAAGTCACCTTGGGAGCGATGTTCACAGGCGCCTGGCACAAAAGCGCGCCTCACCCGGCTCCAGAACAGTACTCGACCCGCTCCAGCACGACCAGCAAACATGCGTCAATTTTTGGGACTCCTTCCGCCACCACAAAGGGGACGCGCAGTCCATGGACGACGCGCTGCACCTCGGGGCTGGCTGGAAACAGCTGCGCGAGCGATACCTGTGGCGTGGCGATGGCACGGGTAAGGAAGGCGATGCCCTGCCGCGGGGACAGGCACCCTTGGTCCAGGCTGGCAGCGGCGCTCCAGGACGGCCACGAAACCTGGGGGATGAGCGTTCCTGGGCCTGGCATCACTGCCAAAGGGGCACTGAAGGGTCAGTTGCTGGTCCGGCTGGCACCGCCCGCCGTCGCAGCAGCGCTCCTGCGGCGGAGCTGTCACTCCTGGACCCGACTCACAATTTGCAGCCGCACCGCGGACAGCCCAACACGAGCTGCCCCTGGTTGCGCTGCAGCCCCTTGCCGACGAGAGGTGGCCCCTCCCCCTGCTCAGCATGTGCAGTCAGTCTGCCTGTGCTTGCCCCCGCCTGGGGGGCCTCTGACCCGCCCGCTGGAGGGCGCGGGGCAGCCGCAGCCCAGCCAACCCCGGCTCCTCCTCGCACTGCACCTCTTCACCGCGTTGTCGCTGCCCGACTACGCGTTTTACTACCTGGGGGCCTGGAGGCCGCTTGTCTGCTCGGCGTCCGCTTGGCGCGATTTCCTCGCGTTGCCCACGCCAGTCTCTCGGTGTCCTTCACACTGTTCCTACGGGTTGCCCGCTCGTTTCTGTGCGTCTGTCTGGCCGAAGGCTTCATGGACGTCGAGTTCGACTTGCTTACCTAGGGAATTGCACGACGGTTTCTCTCGCCCTGTTTGTCACCGCCGTCCTGGGTAAGAGTGGCAATCTCTCCGTGGTCGCAAGTGGGGTCGCCTTCCACTGACCTGCATCCAGTCGGCACCTACATGGACGCGTTCCTGGTGCCGCTTCGTGATGCCGCCCGCGCCATTTTGGCTGCCCTGAGCTCCGTCCCGCTCTGTGCTTGATGCTGCTCTCTGTTATGTTTGTTCCCTAGCTCGTGGCACGGCCTGCCCCTGCTTGCACGGCGTTCGGCTCGTTTCGCGCGCCCGCGTACCAAAAGTTTACCTCCGTGCACGTGTGGAT
>CAUYUJ010014882.1:1044600-1112098 GCA_963575745.1 Prorocentrum cordatum
GATCGGTCCAAGACGCCCAATGTTGCCTTCAAATGGCCCAAGACGCCTGTCAAACGCCCCACGAGGCCACCAAGAGTCCTCCCAAGAGCACCCCCAGAGGCAAAAAGTAATGCATTTCCTGTGGTTTTCAAGGATTTGGGCGCTCTCGCATTTTCGTCTTTGAAGCCCCAACAGGGCCCAAAACGCCTCCAAGAGGGCCCCAAAACGGCCCCAGAGGGCCCAAGACAGCCCAAGAGCCTTCAAAGACCGCCCAAGAGGCCCCCAAGAGAGCTCCAAGAGCGGGCCCTGACGAGGCACCCGAACGGACAGTACAGCTTTCGGCCCCGGGAGGCCCCAAGAAGCCCCCAAGAGGCTCGCAAGAGGCCCCCCGATGCCCCCAAGAGCCAGGAGGTCCAAGAAATAGCACCACGGTGTCCCCGAGAAGCCTCCCATGAGACCCCAAGCAGCCTCCCGAACAAGCGTCTTGTCCACGATCAAGTTTGGACCCGAAACGCCCCAAGAGGCGATCGAGAGGCCTCCTCCTCCTCCTCCTCCTCCTCCTCCTCCTCCTCCTCCTCCGCCTCCGCCTCCTCCTCCTCCTCCTACTCCTCCTCCTCCTCCTCCTCCTCCTCCTCCTCCTCCTCCTCCTCCTCCTCCCCTCCTCCGCCTCCTCCTCCTCCTCCTCGTCCGCCTCTTCCCTCTCGCTCGCCACGAGCATTCCTGACGATTCTGACCCACAACGCACGCACAACGGTGGGATGGGTTCCAGGAGCTCATCAATGCGCCCAAGATGCGTATCAGATACCCAAGATGGTTTCCAAGACGGACCTGGGAGGTCACCACAGCCGCCAAGATGGCCGAAGATGCCTCCAATGCAGCCGATAATCCCCAAAGGAGCCCCAAGAGCGCTCCGAAATATCCCCCAAGAGGGACCACAGAGACAAACTTCAGTGATTTTGATTGTGTTCTTCAATGTTTTCACGCCATCGCCTTTTCGAGCATCCGAAGCTCCAAGACGGCCCCAGGGGGCCCCAAGACCGCCCCAAGATGGCCCAAGAGGCCCCAAAGAAAGTCCCAAGACATCTCGAGACGGCCCCGAAACGGCCCAAGAGGCGCACAACACAGCCCCAAAAAAAACCCAAACGGCCCCAAGACGAGACCAAGAGGGGGAACACGAACCGATGATTCGAGCCTTGCGCCCGAAAAGGCCCCCAGGAAGCCCCAAACGGCTTCCAAGGCGCGCAGTATGGGCCGGCGGAATGAGCAAAGCGATCCGCCGCCCCATCGGGTGCGGCGTGTGAGATCCCCCCGCACGGTCTGCATAACTCTTTTCCCTCATTCTTCTTACCCACGCACTCCTCATCTCGAATTCCTTTCCTCTGAGCCCTTGCCACTCCTCCTGGGGTCCTCCCCGCGGGCTGCGCATTCCGAGGGTCCGACGCTTCCGGCTGCTCAAGCGCTGCTCTGTGGCCGCCATTTTCGTCCCAAGACGGTCCTCCTTTGACATACGGGGTTTCCCGGCGCCGCCCGGGCCTCTCCAAGATGTCTCCGGGAGCCCCCTCGGCCAATTTCGGCAGCCTCTCAAGGCCCTCTGGGGCTCATCTTCACTGTCCATAGGGCCACTTTGGACCGTTCGAGAGGCCTCTACGCTCCTCTTCGAGTCACACAGACCCCAAAAACCCAACAAGCAAAACACCTCGTAAGACACAGCGGACGTTGACGATCCTGGGATTCTCGGGCTTCTCCTTGCGCCTCTCTGGGAGCTCCCGTGCATCTCTGCGAGCGCTTGCGACCATCTTCGACTCTGCGGATGCCCTCTGCCACCGTCCTGACGGCCTCTCGGAGCCCTCCTCGGCCGGCTGGGCACCTTCTTGGCGCTTTCTTGAGCCGTCTTGGGCGCACACAGAGAGTCCCTGGAGGGCGTTCTGAGGCCCCCAAACTAAGTTGTGATGTTATTTGGGGTCTGTCCGTATCCTTCTTTCGTTGCGTGCGTCGTCTTCGACCTCTTTGGGGGCTCTTCAGGGCGTATGTTGAGGCCTGTTCGACCCATTTGGGAGCCTCTTCGTGGCGTCCTCGGGCTTCTTCAGCTCTTCTTCGAGTCCGCTCCCTCCTCTTCAGAGATTCGTTCAGCTACCCTGCTCTTTCTCCACCACACCCCGACGACACGACGACAACGAAGCATTCAACGCCAACGACGCCGACGAACCCGTCAATCGCAAATATTTCAAGGGGGTCCCGAACTCCTACACTGCCCACATCCCACATGGCAGATCCTTGAACACAGCATTGTGGCCATTATAGACCGCGGGGCGTTGTACCAATTTCAACCACGACGCCCAACGCGACGACCACGAAGCGGGGCGACACCAGCAACTCCACCACAAGCACTGGAAGCAACACGAACGGCAGTTCCACCAGCAGCCTGAGGAGCCCGAACCAAAGCACAACCAGCAGCAGCACCAGTCCGCCGACGACGTCGACGACGACCTACTCAACAACAATGAAAAGGACGACCACCACGACCACGACGCCGAACACGACGACCACGACCATGACAACGACGCCGAACACGACGACCACGGAGCAATGACGAGCACCACCACGACGCCGAAGACGACAACCCCAAAGCAATTCGACCGACCACGACGCCGAACACAACGACAACAAAGCAGGACGGCACTAGCAACTCCACATTCAGCACTGGCAACAGCACGAACGCCAGTTCCACCAACATCCTCAAAGGCACGACGAACAGCACAACCAGCAGCAACACCAGCCCGAGAGACGGCAACGACGACCAATTCAACTACAATGAGAACGACGACGACAACGACCACGACGAACGCGAAGCCATTCAACCCCAACGACCCTGACGATCGCAAACACTCCAAGGTACACCGCACATCTCACAATATCCACCTCCGACATCGCAGTTCCCTCAACGGGATACTGCTGTAGCCATTTGAGTCCGCGGGGGATTGTGGCAATTTCGGCCCAGGAAGGTTTGCAGATCGAAGCTATTGCAGTCCGTGGGGATTGTGGAAATTTCGGCCCGGCCACGATTCCAGCTCGAAGCTTCAAGCTTCAACAGATACAGCCTCGCTTGGCAACTCAAACGACAATACCCAAGCAATTCAAAACACACAGCCACGACGAACGCGAGTATTCCACCAAGCACCATAGCTTTTACAACATCAAAATACATTCTCGTAGATCCCGGAAGGGAGGATGGTACCAATTCTTCTTTGACAAGGGTTATACAAATTTCGGCCCAGGGAGGTCTCGTATACCCTGCAGGGAAGATAGCGGCAATTCTGGCCCGACGGGGATTCTAGCAATTTCGGCCCCGACGGGAGGCGGTTCGAGGCTTCTACAAAAGCACCCTCGCCCAGCATGTCGATGGTTTTTACTTGGACCAAGGGGCTACAGATTAGCATGTACAGTCAACACGCCTCCAAGATGCAGGCGAGCGCATCGCCTTGCATCTTCTCTGTACTGCGGCTCGAGCCTCCCTTCTGAAGGCTCAAGCTCAAGCCAAAGCGGGCGTCCCCGCCGTGGCTCCCGCGCGCCTGCGCCTGACGCGCGCCCTCGGCTCAAAGGAGCGGCCTCTGGCCGCGCCCTCACCCGTCTTGGGTGGCCCTCAAAGGGTCCTTCTTTCGGCGCGGACCTACCCCGTGCTGCTGAGAAGCGCGCCTAGGTGCGCGCCTAGGCTAGCGTCCGAGCGGAACGCTCGGATGGGCACTCTGCCTGGAACCAGCCGCGCGGCCCACGCCGCTGCAGCCAGCCCCTCACTGCTGGCCATGTGCTGGCCGCCGTCCCTCGTCAGACGGACGATGAGGTCCGCCTTCAAGCCGCTCACTGGCAGCTTCCGCCACCTGAGCTCCTCCTTGAGCTCTGCCACGGTGGCCTCAGCCAGCATCTTCCCGAGGTACTCCGTACCGAGGTCTCGCCCTTCGGCGACCTGCTCAGGCGCAGCTATCGCCGCTGCCCGAGAAACGACATGCCCCTCAGGCGCGTCCTTCGACGCCGCCTCGGGCCTCGCCGTGCCGTCGGCCTGCGGGGCAGCCCTCGCCGCTCCCGCTGGTGGGGCAGCACTCGCCGCCCTCGATGAGAAGAGCTGCACCGCCCCTCTCGTGCACACAACTGCGCCCTTGACCATGAGCACCAGCACGACGATGAACATGATCACGGCGAGAACGATCGAGCCGATGTTCGACTCGACCTCGTCGTCGGCGGCTGCAGAGCACTGCTTGTCTCCATGCTCGGCCGCCTCCGCGAAAGTGACGCCCACACCTGCGGCGAGCCCCTTGGTCAGAAGCCGCAGGTTGGACATCTCCAGCAACTTGAGCACCCGCTTGCCGTCCAGATGCTTGGTCCCCAAGTCGCTCCTGTTGCTCTCCGTGTCGACTCGCCCGAGCTGCAACTCGCCGAGCCTGACTCGTTCCTGCACCCACAGGTCCCGTATCTGTAGATGCCGTACCTTGCCACTGCCAATCCGTGTCGCGATCGCCCTGCCTGCATTCGAGTCGCTGTGAACCTTCGACGCGACCTCGATGCCACACTGCTGATAGAACTGCCGCATCATGATCGCACTCGCCGCGCCTCGGCCGATGGCATAGAACTCGGCCTCTCCGCTGCTGAGCGCGACGACGGGCTGCGATGCCACCTGGGTCTCCAGGAGGTGGCTGCCGAAGAAGCCATACACGGAGCTGGTCGATTTCCTAGTGATCTCATCCTCTGCCCAGTCCGAGTCCGTCTCGTAGAGAACCTCCTTCGGCATCTCCTGCTTCTCGTAGAACCACCCGAGCTCGCGCCGACCGTGGAGATACCGCACACACCGCCTCAGCCTAAGCATGCTGATGACTGTGGGCTTCCCCATGTCCGTGAGGATCACCTTCACTGCGAACTGGATGTCTGGCCTGTCTACCGCCGCGTAGTTGACGAGCCCCGCGACCTGCTGGTAGAGCTTCGCCTCGTCGTGTGGAAGTGGGTCCAGCGCCTCCCGGACGCTCTTGCCCGTGGCCTTGCTCCCAGGCGTGTCCGCTGGCTTGCACTCCGTAAGGCCCAGCAGCTCCACGCATCTCGTCACGTGCTTCGTGTCGCCGATCCAGACGAATCCCTTGCCCGTCCACCTGATCTTGCGCTTGAGGTACGGGAGCTCGCGGACGCCATCCGGCCCGACACGACCGATGCACTTGACGTCCATGCTCACCATCAGCTGCTGGTCCAGGACATCCAGGGACTCCTCCTCGCCCTCGGTCAGGATGTCGTCACCGTGGATCGCCGAGGTCATGTCCAAGAGAGGCTCGTGGCACACGCCCGCCGCCACCGCGATGCGCGTCCAGTTGTTCTTCTTGAACACCCCGGCCACGTACTCCTGCCAAGCCTGTGCCGCCTTGCGCGTGCCGTACATGGCCTTCCGGAGCTGCCACACGTACCCGTCTCTCCTGAGTCCCGGAGGCGGGATGACGACGATCCACTCGTCGAGGTCGGCGTGGAAGAACGCCACGTGCACGTCATGCACCGAGAGATGCCTCCGACCCTTCTTCGTAGCCGCCAAGGAGACGATCGCCCTGACGATGGCGATCGGCGGCGTGCCCGCGTTGCAGTCCTCTCGGCCGTACGTGTTGATCTCCATGGCTACGCCTCGGGAACGGACGAAGGGGGCGCCGTCCTTGGTGCGCAGGTCCTCGACCCACTTGAAACGCACCACCTTGCCCCGACTCTCGGCCACGCGGACCTCCTCGAAGACGCCGTGTCGCCGCATCTCCTCGATCTCGGCCTCGCGTCCGCGCCTGACCAGGTCCCTGGGGAGCTCCTTCCCGCTCCTCGCGTCGTACACGTGCTTCTCCGCGTCTGGCAGGACCGTGATCGCCGCTGGCTCGACGGGGCTGACCTCGAACATCCCGATCTCCAGCGGCTCGCAGCTCTCGATCTCCGTGACCGTCTCGAGCTCCTCGTGAGACTGCTGGTCTAGGCCCTCGTACGTGCAGGGGTTGATCTCCACGAAGGCCCCGACCGCGAGCGACCCGACTGTGATCGCCGCTGTCTGGCGCGGCCTCTTCGCCGAAGCCTCGCCCTGGTCATCGCGAGGTGCCATGCTGGCATCCCCGGACGATCCTGGCCTGCCGTCTCCAGCTCCAGCCGCTGGCCCCGGCGCGGCTCCAGCCGCCGCCGGCGTCGGCGCAGCCCCCGCCGCTGCCGACGAGGGCGCGGCCTCCGCCGCTGCCCTGGCCATTTCCTCCTTGCGCAGCTCGTTCTCGATCCTCTTCCGGCACTCCTCGCTGTGCGATCCCATGCCTGTGACGCACCTCGGGCACATGGGGGTCCAGCCGTACTTGTCGATCAGCGCTCTCGTGATGTACGTCGACCTCAGCCCTGCGCCTCCTGGCCCCGTGGGCGGCGCCGGCCCGACCATCGCTGGTGGCACCAGCGCCTCCGGGCCCGCGGCTGGCAAGACCACTGGCGGTGGCGGAGGTGGCGGCAGCAGCCGCTGCTGGTTCGGCTCCACCTGGGGCGCTCCCGTCGGCACAATGCCGATCTGTGGAGCTCGGTGCATGTCCCACGGCACCCCAGCGAACTTGTCCAGCTCCTCCAGCACGAACCGCTCACCCTCCGGCCGCCGTCTCACCGTGCGTACCCTTGTCGTGCGCGTCGGACCCGCCACCAGGTGCTCGTCCGAGACCTCTGTCTTGCCCAGCCACACCGCCGCGTGCCACCGAGGCTGCAGCTTGGAGGTCGGCGTGGGGTCCCTCGCCCAAACGCACTCCGCGAAGTTGACGAGCTCGCCCCGATACGGCCTCCCCTTGAGCACCTCGTAGGTCGTCTTGCCGTTGCCGTGCATCGTGAAGCGGTTGAGCTGCCAGCCAGCGTGCCGAATGAGCCAAGGTAGAAGCCCATGCTCGGCTGGGAGCTCCCGCTTGTAGTTGTCGCCCACCGAGAACAGCAGCGCCCTGATCTGCTTGCCGAGCTCCTCGTTGGCGCGCTCCACTCCACCAACTCCCTGATGGTTAGCCCGCTGAGCCGACTCGATCATCGTGGGCGCCTTCCTCTGAGCCTTGATCTCCCTCGCCAGGGCCGTGATCGACGCCTCCTGGTCGTGCTTCAGCACGATGCGATCCAGCCCCCAGTTCTCGATGGTGGCGACCGCTGTCTTGATCATGTAGGCGTCGGTACCCTTCGGCCCCATGATGCCATGAATAGCCTGGGAGTTCATGTGCACCATGTTGAGGATGCTCAGCTGGCCCAGGAAGTAGTAGTCGATCTGGACCTCGTCGCCCGTGCGCTCGTGCCCAGCCTTGTAGTGTGGGTCGTCCGTGAACTTGGATCTGACGCACACCCAGCACCAGGACCTCGCAGGGATGTGCACCAGCTCGTGCGTCCTCTGCTCGGCCAAACTTGGCTTCACTGGATCCTTCTTGACTCGGACTGGCACGGACTCCTCGAGCTCTGCCTGCGCTGCTGGCTCGCTCGCCTCGGCCTGAGCGCGAGTCGCGGCAGCCCCTCCGCCGCCGCCGCCCTGGAGCGCGGCCCTCGCCGCTGCCCTGGACGCAGCTGATGCGCCGCCAGGCTCGCCTCCTGGCTCCTCGCCCCGCACCGGCATGACGAGCGAGTTCTTGACGCCTTCACCGTACCTGTCCATCTTGAGGTAGAACAGGTCGTTGCGCCTGACCAGCGGCACGGCGTCTGGGTCCGAGAACTCGATCGGCTTCGGGATCATGTAGCTCCCGCTCGGCGTGAATACCCACGACGTACCCTTGTCGACCGCCTGCGACACGCCCAGCACTGGCCTCTTGACGTCGGCAACCTTGTAGTCCACCCCGATCTTGTGCCCGCCCTTCGTGTACGTGACGAAGCGCTCGCCGTGGCACGGGATGTCGTCGCCGCTCGCTCCGACCAGCCTGATGCGCTCGCTCAGGTCTCTGAGCGTCTCGTGGGCCCCGTGACTCGGCGGACACACCGATCGTGCAGCACCCGAATCCACCATGACCCAGTGCTCATTGATACCGACGATCTCCTTGCTCTCGAACGTCTCGTGCTCGTTTGCTGCCCCTGGCTGGCTCAGCTGCTCGATCGGACTGGCCCCGACCAAGAATGGCTGCCTCGGCTGCGCGTGCTCGCTTGACGCCTCTGGCTGGCTCAGCTGCTCGATCGGGCTGCCTCCGACCAAGGATGGCCGCCTCGGCTGCTCGTGCTCGCTTGACGGCCCGCTCGAACGACGGTGGGTCGCTGTCGTTGCTGGGGCTGAGGGTGTCGCTGCTGCTCCACTCGATGATGATTCTTGCCCTTCTCCCAGCTCTCCCAGCTCGATCGCGAGGCACCACAATGGCTCTGCCCCGCTTTCGGTTGCGATCGCCATCACTGGCGCCGCGCTCCCCGCGGCGCTCGCCGCTGGTGGAGCTCCCGTCGGCTTCGACTCCTGCTCGACTGCGTTGGTGCCCTTCTTCTTCTTCTGCTCTGCGAGGAACTTCCTGCACTCGCTCTTGACGTGACCTGTCTTGTGGCAGTGGAAGCATCGTCTCTCGGCCCTGTCTTTGGCCGCCTGGCTCTTCTGGTCCGTGGAGTTGTCGCCGCCCTTGCCCTTCCTGCCCTTGCCGTCCTTGCCCTTCTTTCCTTTGCCCTTCGACGCCGCCTCGCGCCTCGCCTTCTCCACCGCGCTCGTGTCCATCGGAACTGGTGGCGGCACTGCTGCGATGGCGCTCCTCGTCGAGATCACCATGTGCACTTCGTTGCGCATGAGCTCCCACGTGACTAGCCTCGACGCATTGTGGACCAGATGCGCTCGAAGAGCCTCGTCCTGAATCCCCCTCTGGAGGATCGCCATCTTGATCCTGTCCCCAATCCTCTCGTGGCTCTGGCTCTCGTACTTCGTGACTTTGAAGTCGAAGTCCGCCAGCATCCCCACGATGTTGTCCTCTGGGAACTGGAACGCGATCAGCTCTTGCAGCAGTCCTGCATGGCGACCTGGTCGGTCGGGCTCGTACATGTCTTGCAACGTCCTCCACGCCCGATAACCTTCTCCGACGCCGACTGGCTTGATGAGCTGCAGCGCGGCTCCTTCCAGCAGCAGGACGAGGATGAAGTACAGCTGGCGACTGCGCTGACTCGCTCCCTCCTCCAGGAGTCTCGCGTTCCTCACCTCCTCCAGCGGGAACGTCATGGCTGCTGTCAGCTCGTTGGCCATCTGCTCGTCGAGGGCCCCGAGGTACGCGAGCATCTTGAAGCTCCACCCTGGCCACTCGTCCTCGCTGCCTCCGAACGCCTTCGGCTTCGCCAGAAGCCGAGTGTCCACCAGATCCTGAGGCGCGGCCCTCGCCGCTGCCACGGGCCTGTTCACGGCGGCGCCTGCGCTCGCTGCTGCTGACTCCGCCGCCAGGGCGCGCTCCTCTGCAGCCTGCACCCGTTGTTCTGCAGCCTGCAACGCTCCCTCGAGCGCCTGGAAGCGTCTCTCGATCTCCTCCATACTTCAGATCGAGCTTCTCGTCGAACTTCCTACTCCTCAGGATGTCTGCTTTGTTCGACCTCGAGCCACGCTTAGTCTTCTTCTTCTTCTTCGGCGGCGTGCTGGGCTATGAAGGGCCGGCTGGCGCGGCCCTCGCCGCTGCCAGCCGCCAGGGCGCGGCCTCCGCCGCCGCCCTATCGCGGGCGCGCGCGCCCGCCGCGGTTGGCTGGAAGGGAAGCGGCAGCGGGAACGAACCCACGCCGCTCCGCTACCATGTCGATGGTTTTTACTTGGACCAAGGGGCTACAGATTAGCATGTACAGTCAACACAGCAGCCACACCCTCGCCGGGGCTATATCATGCCACTTGTTGTCTTCTGCCTTTTTATGTGACCTCCAAGCGCTCGTCATCCAGTCGCTCACACGTTGCCCTACAAAACCCCGACGGGAGGCAGCTCGAGGCTTCAACAGACCACCCTCGCCCGGCAGACACACCCTCGCCTGGGTTCTATCATGACACCTGCTATCTTCTCCCATTTTCCCATGTGACCTCCGGGCGCTCGTCATCCCGTCGCTCTCACTAGGCGCAGAGAGGTCCCATGGAGGCCCCAAGAGGCCCCAAAGAAGCCCCCCAAAGGCCCCAACACGGCCCCCAGGAGGCCGCAAAACTGCCTTCCAAAGGCCCCCAAGAGGCCCCGACACGGCCCCCAAACGGCGAGGCAATATGGGCCGGCGGAATGAGCGAAGCGATTGAAGATACCCACCAACCATCTGGGCGTACGTGGTTTAACGAGTTTTGTCTTCTCTCTGCAGCCGTCCTAGCCTCAGGGTCATGTGAAAGACACTCCTCGGCGCGCTTTCTGGGACGACCCCGACGGTTTGTCAGTTCCTCCAGCCTCTCTGCGGCCGTCCTGGCCTCAGGGTCACACGACACAGAGCTCGCTGCTTTCAGTTCCTCCAGCCTCTCTGCGGCCGTCCTGGGCTCAGGGTCATACGACAGAGAGCTCGCTGAGGAGCCCAATGTGCTCTCCATAGAGCCCCACGAGCCCTCCAAGCAGCACCAGCACCAGCATCAGAACATCTCCTATTCGCACGCGCGGAGCGGCCGCCGCTCCCACAGACTCCAGGATCCAAAGATGATGGGGCGGCGGTGTCTGCCCTCTCAGGGGCGTTCAATGAAATAATCATGGCGAGCGGCCCACCCACATGAATCTGTCAGCAACGCAATTGTGAGAATGGTATTCGGCGGAGTTCCTTATGGGGCCACGAAGCGTGTGAAGGGTGTGGCGAAATTGGTCGCGCGGACGCATGTAAATGCTGCGCTTCGGTGGAGCTCCCTATGGGGCCACGAAACGTGTAAGGAGTCTGCGCCGAAATGGACAGTGCGGTCGCATGTGGACCCTGCCGCTGGGGACTTCGGTGGAGCTCCCTCTGGGGCCACCAAACGTGTGAGAGGTGTGCCGAAATGAGTCGTGCGGGCGCATGTGGGCCCTTCCGATGGGGCCTTCGGCAGAGCTCCCTGTGGGGCCACGAAGCGTTTGAGGGATGTGGTGAGATGGGTCGCGCGGATGCATGTAAACTCTGCCGATGGGGCTTTCGGTGGAGCACCCTGTGATGCCACGAAACGAATGAGCAGTGTGCCGCAATGAACAGTGCGGACGCTTGTACACTCTGCCAGTGGTGCCTTCGGTGGAGCTCCCTACAGGGCCACGAAACTTATTAGAGGTGTGACGAAATGGGTCGCGCGGATGCGTGTAGACCATGCCACTGGGGCCTTCGGTGGGGTTTCATAGGGGGGCCACGAGAAGGTGTGAAGGGTGTGCTGACATGGGTCGCGCGGACGCATGTGAATGTTGCCACTGGGGCCTTCGGTGGGGCTCCACAGAACGTGCGAGTGGTGTCCCAAGATCGGTAGCGTGGACGCATGTAAACCATGCCACTCTGGCCTTCGGTGGAGCTCCTTATGTGGCCACGAAAGGCGTGAGGGGTGTGCCGAAAAGGGTCAGGCGGGCGCATGCGGACTCTGCCGCTGGGGCCTTCGGTGGAGATCCCGATTGGGCCACGAAACGTGTGAGCGGGGTGTGGCGAAATAGGTCGCGCGGACGCATGTAAACCCTGCCGCGGGGACCTTCGTTGGAGCTCCCTATGGGGCCACGAAGTATGTGAGAGGTGTGCCGACATGGGTCGCGCGGACGAATGTAAAACATATCGCTGGGGCCTTCGGTGGAGGGGGCTCCTTCTGGGGCCACGAAACGTGTGAGGGGTGTGCCGAAATAGGTCGTGCGGACACATGTAAACCCTGCCACTGGGGCCTGAGCTGTGGGAGGGGTGCCGACATGGGCCGCGCGGACGTAAGTATACCCTACCTGGTTGGGCCGTCGGTGGGGCTCCCCGTGGGGCCACGAAACGTGTGAGGGGTGTGTCGAAATGGGTTGCGCGGACGCATGAAACCTATGCCACAATGGCCTTCGGTGGAGTTCCGCGTGGGGCCACGAAACGTGTGAGGGGTGTACCGACATGCATGATGCCGATGCTCGTAAACCCTGCCGATGAGGCCTGCGGTGGGGCTCCCGATGGGGCCACGAAACGTGTGAGGCGTGTGCCGAAATGTGTCGCGCGGGCGCATTGGCGCCTTCGGTGGGGCTCCAAAGGCCGCAATCGTGTGAGGGGTGTGCCGAAATGGGTCGCGCGGACACATGTACACCCTGCCACTGGGGCATGCGGTGGAGCTCCCTGTGGAACCACGAAACGTGCGAGGGGAATTCCGAAATGGGTCGCGCGGACGCATGTATATCCTGCCACTGTGGTCTTTGGCGGAGCTCCCCATGGGGCCACGAAACGTATGAAGGGTTTGCCGAAAAGAGTCGCGCGGACGCATGGAAACCCTGCCGATGTGGTCTTTAGTGGAGCTCCCCAGGGGGCCACGAAACGTGTGAGAGGTGTGCCGACGTGGGTCGCGCGGACGCATGTAAAACCTGCTGCTGAGGCCTTCTGTGGAACCCCATATGGGGCCACAAAGCGTGTGAAGGGTGTGCCGACATGGGTCGCGCGGACGCATGTAAATGCTGCCACTGGGGCCTTCGGTGGGGCTCAGCGGTGTGCCAAAATCGGTAGCGCGGGCGCATGATGCCACTGTGGCCTTCGGTGGAGCTCCCTATGGGGCCACGAGAGGTATGAGGGGTGCCGAAAAAAGGTTAGGCGGGCGCATGTGGACCCTGCCGCCGGGGCCTTCGGTGGAGATCCTGCTGGGGCCACGAAACGTGTGAGCGGGGTGTGCCGACATCAATAGCGCTGACGCATGTAAACCCTGCTGCGGGGGCCTTCGGTGGAGCTCCCTATTGGGCCACGAAGCGTGTGAAGGGTGTGCCGAAATGGGTCGCGCGGGCGCATGTACACCCTGCCAGTGGGGCCTTCGGTGGAACCCCCTGTGGGGCCACGAAACGTGTGAGGGGTGTGCCAGAATGTGTCGTGCGGGCGCGTGTCCACCCTGCCACTGTGGCCTGCGGTGGAGTTCCCTATGGGGCCACGAAACGTGTGAGGGGTGCACCGCCATAGGCATGCGGAGGGCAGAGGCAGGGATGGGAGGAGGGAGGGGGCAGCGAGAGGAGGAGGAGGAGGAGGAGGATGAGGAGGACGCGGGGCGCTGTCTTTCCAAACCGAGGACCCAACACCACAGGATTGTTGGGGAAAAATGCACCACGTACCTTGCACCCCATTACAGGACATAGACTGCATCGCATAGGCTGCATCCCAAGCGTTGGTTACATCACACATATTGTTATACCAAGCTGGGTGCACCACATAGGACATGCTCCACCTGTTGCAACGCATAAGTTGTTCCCTGCAGCTTGAACTATATAACTTGCATCACACAGCTTTTACAGCATGGATTCTCCTTTCTAAAAAGAGAATAGACTCTACCCCCCCGGGCTTAACGCTTCCCCCTGGGATAGTATAATTTCATATATATATATGTATATATTCTGCACACTCGTCCATCCTAAATTTGAAATCATACCATCCCAAGCAGGCCGGTTCCCCCCCCCTGAGGCCCCCTTGTAAAAAATACTATGCGGTGACATTTTTTGCTCTAACATAGCACTTTTCCGCGAATCTCTTGCAACAAATGAGACGAAGTGCACACGCGCGCGTCGTCGCGCGCGCATGCCGAAAACCTTCAAAAACCTTCGGTGCTGGAAGGATTTCGCAATCGAGTTTCCAAACACATACAAACACACATGGTTTCGCAACACTGATTTGCGAAATCTTAGGAAAACCATAGGTTTTTCAAGATTTTCACAAAATGCTACCAAACGGGCTTCGCGCGCGCGCATGTCGAAATCTGTCGAACGCCTTTGCGCGTGCCGTCGCGAGAACCCTCTGCAAAAAACAAGACGAAGTGCAGACGCGCGCGTGGTCGCGCGCGTACGCCGAAATCCTTCAAAACCCATCGGTTTCGGAAGGATTTCGAAATCGCGCGTCCAAAAAAGCTACAAAAACCCAAGGTTTCGCAACACGGATTTTCAACAAAAGCGTGCGCGCGCGCTCTTGCGTCGTCGTCGTCGTCGCCGTCCTCCCTCCCTCCTCCCGCGTCGTTGTCGTCGTCGTCGTCGCCTACGTCGGCCTGTCTTTCCTCGTGTTCGTCGTCGTCGTCTTCTTTGGCGTCGTGGTTCTTTCCGTCGTCGTTGTCACCGTGGTCGTCCTTTCTCCTCCTCCCTCGTCGCCGTCGTCGTCCGTCGTCGGCGTCTCCTCGTCGTCCATCCTATTTCGTCTCCGTCGTCGTCGTCGTCGTTGTCGTCGTCGTCGTCATCCCTCCTCCCTCGTCGTTGCCGTCGTCGGCGTCGCCGTCCTTCCTCCTTCATCGTCGTTCGCGTCGTCGCCGTCCTCCCTCCTCCCTCGTCGTTGTCGTCGTTGTCGCCGTCGTCGCCGTCGTCGTCTTCCCTCCTCCCTCGTCGTCGTCTTCGTTGGCGACGTCGTCGTCGTCTTCGTCTTCGTCGTCGTCGTCGGCGTGTTCGTCGTCATTGTCGGCGTCGTCGTCGTCGCCGCCGTCGTCGCCGTCGTCGTCGGCGTCGTTGACGTTGTCGTCGTCGTCGTCGTTGTCGTCGTCGTCGGCGTCGTCATCGTCGTCGTCGTTGTCATCGTCGTCGTCGTCGTCGGCGTCGGCGTCGTCGTCGTCGGTGTCGTCGTCGTCGTCGTCGTCGTTGTCGGCGTCGTCGAAATCGTTGAAGACGTCGGTGTCGTCGTAGTCGTTGTCGGCGGCGTCGTCGTAGTCGTTGTCGCTGTCGTCGTCGGCGTCGCTGTCGCTGGCAAGTGCCATTTGGTACCCACCGTCACGGTCTTAAGAGATTTTGCGAACCAAGTTGCGGGTGGGTGGGTGGGATGTATGCGCGAGCGGTGGAGTGGTCAAGCGCGGTGCAGGGTAGTCAACTGCATCCCATAGATTACACCGCATGTAACGCATTGCACATACTGCAACCCGTATATTGCCCCGCCGCATACAGTACACATCGAGGGTGCGAGGACCGACTGCTTGAATCATCCACACTGGCAATCACGCGGATGTAACAACTCGGCGCGAAGACTACGACCACCATTGATCCACACACGCATCTAAATGAACACAGTGCAATGATGAATCCCACCAACCCTCTGGGCGTCGGTGGTTTAGAGCGTGTCCTCTTCCACCCCTCTTTTTTCCCTTCGGGAACGGTTTATCACTGTTCCCTATTAATAAACACCCCTCCCCCAGGCGACTGGGGGCCAACCGGGGTCCATGCCCCCCGCCCACCATCCCTTGTAACAAAGACCATACAAAACACACTCTGCCTCCAAATTCGGAATATGCGCAGCCAGCCCGATGCGCCCCCCCCCCACACCATCCACTTGGCGGCGGCGGCGGCTGCGGAGGCTGCGGCGGCGGTGGCGGCGGCTGCGGCGGCTGCGGCGGCGGCGGCGGCGGCGGGGGCGGCGGCGGCGGCGGCGGGCGGCGGCGGCGGGCGGCGGCGGTGGCGGCGGCGGCAGCGGCTGCGGCGGCGGCGGCGGTTTGCCAGCGGGGGGCGGCGGCAGCAGCGGTGGCGGAGGCGGCGGCGGCGGCGGCGGCGGCGGCGGCGGCGGAGGCGGCGGTGGATTGGCCCCCAGTAGCTGCCCATCCAAAGACGACTGCTGAATATGCTGAGGCTCGGGCCAGACTCGGGTGTTACGTATGTGTGGGGAGGGCGGGTGGGAGTGAGCGAGACGGTTTGCGGGCGGGGAGGGGGTAGCTTGACCCCTCCCCCTACCCATTCCCCTGGACCTGGACGGGGGGTCCGCGGGTCGTTGGGGCGTCCAACATGACCTCGGCAAGGAAGCCCCAATCAATGATTCTACCAAGGTTTTGGCACCATTTTGGCCTCCTGGGGGGCTAATTCCAACCCCCCCTTTTTGTGATAGATCTCCTCCAAGATGGCCCCAAGAAGCGCCCAGGAGGCCCCAAGAGGTCCCAAAATGGCCCTAAGAGGCCCCCAGGAGGAGGCCCCCAAGAGACCCCAAGAGACCCCAAGAGACCCCCAAGAGGCCCCAAGATGCTCCCCGAGATACGCAAGAGGCCCCCAGGACTGCCAAGAGGCCCCAAAGACGGCCCAAGAGGCCCCCAAACTCGCCATTGTCCTCCTCCTCCTCCTCCTCTTCTTTGTTTCCTTCCTCCTCCCTCCTCCCCTTCCCTCTCCTCCTCCTCCTCCTCCTCCCCCTCCTCCTCCCTCCTCCTCCTCCTCCTCCTCCTCCTCCTCCTCTTTCCTCGTCCTCCTCCTCCTCCTTCTTCTCCTTTTCGTCCTCCACGTCCTCGCCCTCCTCCATTTCCTCCTCCTCATGTTCCTCCTGCTTTTCCCCCTCCTCCCCCTGTTCCTCCTCCTGTTCCTCCTCCCGCTCCTCCTCTTCCTCCTCCTACTCTGACGACGACGACTCCTCCTACATCCTCCCCCTCTTTGGGCATATGGCGGCTTACCCCGCCCATTGTTTTTCTGCATGCTCCCCCGCTTCCCTCATCACCTCCATTCCCCTGGGGCTCATTTCTGGACGGGCTGGTGGGGATACGCGAAGCGTTTAGAATATCACTGTTAGGATACGTGCACAATACCTTCATGCGCGCCACTCGTGGCCAACATAACTTCGGGCTCGCGACCTAAAGCAGGAACTCCACAATCAAAGAAGAGCGGAAGGGAAGAGGAACGAGCAAACGAAGGCCGGAGACGCACGCGCTCCGCCGCGACGCATGCCCGCGCCCATGGCGGCATGGGCGTTGAGGTCATGGCCTCGGCAAAAAAGATCACCGGTTGAAGCATATGACATGTTCGTGATGAGCACCACTCAGAGCTCCCAGCAGCCCAGATCCCATGCTGCAGCGCTCCATAGGGGGCAGAGGTGGTGGTGGTCACTGCGTTAGAGGGAGGCTTCAAGTGCAGAGGGTACCACAAGCAGCAGGATAAGCAAAAACAAGACTTCACGGCCCCGAAATCCCCCGAACACGAGGGGCCGACAGGCTCTTCGAGAACATCTGGAGCACTCTTCCCTCCCATCCTCACCCCACCTCCCCTCCTCTTGGAGGAGGCGGGGGAGGGGCGGGGGACCGCAGGACGCGCAACATGCCGCGCAATGTGGAAAAGGCGGTGCGACAGCGAGCCGACGGGGGAGCCGACGACGACAACGACAAAGACAACGACGACGACGGAGACGGAGACGACCACTTTTTTGGATTCCTCCGCTGGGCAATGCTCGTATTATGTTTATCGGCGGGCCTTCGCTTTGGCCTTGGTGGGGCGAAGGCCTCTCTTCTGGTTGAATTATGCAGCAGCTCTCGAGCCCCCTGGCCAAATGCCTTTGGCAATCTGCGCAAGGTTGTGTCTGCCGTCCTTCGTTCGAGGACGGCATTCCAGCGCAAGGTTCCTGAGGGCTCCGCCCTCGCGTGCACAAGGATAGCCGCAGCTGCTGCAGTGCGACTGGTGAAGTGATCGGTCCCCAATATGAAGCCTCTGGTGGGCCTCGGGGACTGCGCCCGCGGGTTGCAAGGAACCCTCGGGGATAGGAACAGGGCGGCAGGGGGTCAAGAGCCAATTGAGGACACGGGCCCCGCCCCCAACACGACCGAGACACACCGAACAGGTGGCCTTGACCCCCTGTCTACCCTTCTTTGTGATGGTCGGAGTATGTGCACTGGTCGCCACCGCTCTCTGCATGACGCTGGGGCGGGGCGCTCTGTTCTGCTGAGCCAGGGTCGGGAGTCTTTCAACTTGGGCCCTGGCTTCACTGTCTGCCTGCACAACTTCCTCGAGTACTGTGCGCAATCGTCTACGAACCCTGGCGGCCTTAGCTTCAATGTCCTTGACCTTTTGCGCCTGGTCAGGGTGAACTTGAAATCTTTCGGCCGCCTCATCTGCTTGGGAATCCACAAGCCTGTTGGCCTGCAGCCACAACTCAGGACAAAACATGTCAGCGCGTCTGGCGTCGGAAACATGGCTATGGCAAAAAACTTGGCGACCCCCTCGGGCCGCCTGAAATCTCCCCCAGAGGCCCCTAGTGGTCCTGGGTGTGCTGGTGTCGGGACGACACACTCCACGGATAACATGCGCCCAATCAGTGATAAAGAGGAGTTCGCCGTCAGGCGGCAAACAAAACGCATGGGGGGGATCTTCCAGCCAACATACCAAAGCTAGCAGCTCGGCTCGGTTACTTGACTGTTTGGGCCCTGGGGGTTTCCCCGCGTGGCCACTGATGGCCCCAACTTGGCCCCTGGTCGGGTCTTGGCACCGTGCAGCAAGGTGGGCGCGCGCCCATCCACACCTGCGGACGCGGGGGCCCTTGGCGCTGGCAACTCCAGAGCCGCCCCCCGCCCCCCAAAACTGACTTCCTGGTTGGAGGTTAGATGGAACTGCATGCTGGGAGTGCCAAGGCCGACGCTGAAACTCGCGAGATGGCGGATCGACCGCCGCCCGCTCGCTTTGGACGAGGCCTCGGAACCAGAAGCGAGGAAATTGATGGTGGCCCCCGGCTGCCTCCTGTTCGAGATCTGCTGTCTCTTGGCATGCTGGCAGCCTCAGATTGGCGCTACATTGCCACGACCGGCGAATCGGGATCTCAGGAAAGTTACTGTCACACCTAGTGCAAATCGAATCTCCTTCGCGAAAAATGCCTGCATCAAACAATCGTGATCGTGGCCGCGTCGATCCCGCGGCCATCGCAATAACTTCACCTCTGATGCCTGGAGCCGCCGTGGATGTCATCTTGTCGAGAGTGCGGAGAGACTGCCGCGAGATGAGGCCCGCTCCACCCTCCAGCCCCCCGCCCAAGTAGTGCTTGCTAGCTTGCTTCCACGCTTGGCTCCACAGGCCCTGGGTGAATTCGCGTATAAAAGGTTCGTAGCCAACGTCGCCTGCCCGGAGAGAAAGCAGCCACCAGTCGTCAGTGACAGGGGGCCTCCAGGTTGAATAAGTCTCATCAGTGGCTGTCCATCCCGCGCCCAGAAGAGCCGCGACCGCCCCAGACATCGGCCCCCTGGCATGTCTCCAGCGGTCGGTCTTCGGCGTTTGGGCGACACGGTCGGCCACCTTGGGCCAAGCCCTGGAGAGTCTCGGGAGGACATGCTCACTGTCTATCTCACGCGTAGTAAATTGATACCAGGTCTGGAGCTGGCGGACTCTTAGCTCGATGCCTGGGTTGCGGTTACTCAGCTCCGGCGCCAGGTATGCAGTCAGACAGCGCCCAGCCTTGCGACCCCCAAGCGCCCCCGCGACCGCGCGCTGCACTCTCAAAATCAGGGTCGGGGCCACGCCTGCAGCCATGGCCCCATACGCAATGCGGGGCACTGGGGACATGAGGGTGAGCTTGCGCCTGGCTAGGCGCACTCGGTTAAACTTGGAAATCTTGCGAAACTTGCATAACTGTCTAAAGGCCTGGCTGACTCGCTTGTTGCGCTTAACTTTGCGCTGCCGCTTGGGCCCTCTTTCGGACCCGAGGTCAGCTATGACTGCGCTCGGCTTGAGGTTAAATTATGGAATCAACTTGTTAAATTCCTTGCGCGCTGCTTTGGCCGTATCAATGTCGGCCCCGACCACCCCAGACTTCCCCGATATATCGAGGCCGAGGTCGCGGGCCCCCCGATAAAACAGGGCGGCCGCCTGGGCCGGGAGGGGGGCCAGGATGTGTTTCGGCCCTTCGGCGCGCTGGTTGATATCATCTACCCATTGGTACGAACGAACACCTTCGGGTAAAAACTGGCGATGCACGTCGTCTAAAAGGTCGCATGAAACAGCCCGGGCGAGATTATTTGCGTCGCTGTCTCCTGTGAGAAGCGAACCTGTCGGCTGGATGGGTGCCGCGATGGCGCCTCGAGAGCGCAGCATCCTCGGCGACGCGCAAAGCACTGCAGCCGCGCAGAGCTTCCTGGGGGGGAAGTCCATCTTAAGTGCCGCCTCGAATGCCATGATTGGGTTGACGCTGTCATAGAACTCTGCGAAATCCCAGATCACATTGGCGTAGTGGATGTCCAGCTCGTCGTCAACTTCGTCGCAGAAAAAGCGGAACATGCCACACTGATGGGCGCTGCTGCCCTTGATGGCCCGGCCCCAATGGCCAGCCTTGGCAGCGCGCCAGCTCGCCCCCAGCACCTTGCGCATCTGGGCCCAGAAGCGCATCGCCCAGTGGATGAGAGTCACGCCCCTTTTCGGAGCCGTCGGGCTTCGGGAGCATGCCCTCCAGTGCGCTCATCAGCTGCCACGGCCACGCCATGTAACTCGCACACGTTGCAGAAGTCGGTCCGGTATTGCTTGGCTTGAAATGGTAGGTTGCGAATGCCCACAGGCCCGATGTTGTCACTTCTTCGGCCCGTGGCATTAGGTAGGACTGTGGCCTTGTCGCGAATAACGCACGCGTCGATCGGCTGCCACGGGTCCTCGAGGGCCGCCAAGCTCAGACACTTGCGGCGGAAGTCCCCCAGCTGGTCGAGGGCGACTGCGCCGCTCCACCGCTTGGCCCAGGCCCCGCGCTTGCCCCCCATGATGCTGTAGAGGTCGGTGGAGGCGTCGGCGCCCACCCCCGCATTCCATGACCGTGGCTGCCGAATCCGCACTCCACTTGAGAATATTGCTGGGCTTCTTGGCAGCGCACTGGACGACCCACTCCTGGAACGCCTGTAGTCCTTGGCGGACCTCAGCTCTCTGGAAGTTGCCCGCCAAGAGCCCCGGCGCGCATGCCATGGTGGTGGCCTGCTCGGTCGACCATTGCCTAACTGCTGCCAAACCGTGCTGCCACTTGAGCTTCCAGATTGTCGTCGGGCATTGAGCGGGCGCGAGCGTAGATGATGTCAGCAGCGTTCTCTCCAGACTCCGATAGTGCGGCGTCCGCGCGGGCGAGGGCCATGGCCAATAGCTGCGCGCGCGCCGCCATGGTGCTCCACCATCTCGTGGCGCGGTTGGCGGCGCGCGCCCCGGTGCCCGCTCTAGGGGCCCTGATCTGCATGAATGATGGCGTTCTCGCATGGCCTCGCCCGGTGCACCTGCGCCTCTCGTCGGCTGGTATCTGCGTCGGCTCTGTGTAAAAGTGATCCACCTGAATGATCCAATGCGCGTGTGTCCCGCCCAGGTCGCCGGCTGCCTCGGACGAAGACTGGTGCGCCATGAACTCGTGGATGCATGGTGGGGGTTCGACATATGTGATGGGAATATGCTGAATCTGATTCCACGAGGCACGATTGTCCTCAACCGTGAGCCGAGGAACGCATGGACAGGGGGGTTTGGGCGGAAATCTGCTGCCCCCCCTGGTCAGCTCGGCGTCGCCCCCCCCAGCGCGGGTCTGCTGCCGCTCTGCGCCAGGGGACTCGGGCGGTCCACGCGTGCGCGCGGGCAGGGGCGGGCCGCCCACTGGGCCCCGCGGGGGCCCGTCTGGCTGGCGCCAGGGCCAGGTGCCTCCTGCGGGTTGTCCTGCGTTCGCTCCATCCTGCGCAGCTCTGCCTCGCGCGTGGCCCGAGACATATTGCCGAGCGGGTCGGCGGCCTTCCTCTCGGGGAAACGAAAACGGAGTAGGAAGTATCGGCGCCCATGCTGGCGCCGCCTGAGATGTGCACTGTGCTACAAGGCCCATGTGACTCCTGCGGTCTCCCATCGTATCTGCGAATAACTTGGCGGGCGCATGATGGCCTGGGCCCCCAGTGAATGCGTGGTCGAGGAGTCGGCCGCCCGTGAACTGAGTGAACGCATTGGACGGCTTGCAAATGCGCCCGCCCACGTAGCTGACCCAACCTGATGATTCCGACTCCGACGGAACGCGGTTCCAATTTCCAGTGGCAATCAAATCTCCTGCGAAGCTCTTGATGATTGCCCCGAGGTTCTGGAGCTTGATGAGATTCTGGCCCGCCGCGCCGATGGACGTGGCGAGATAAACTATGATCACTGTAAGTTGCCCATGTTTCATCTGAATAGCCAGCGCCGGGAAGTCCCAGATGTCGATTGGTCCCGCGATGAAGTGTGGCTCTGGCTTCCTGTGGCGCAACTGCCCCTTGGTCTGGCTTCGGCATCGGGCCGCGTGGCCCAGAGGAGAACGCTGGAGGCGCCGCCTGGCGCCGAGCGCCAGTCCTCCAGCCTGCTGCACACCTCCGTCGGCCCTCGGCGGTGATATCACTGCTTTCCATGCTGCCGCGTCAAACTCTGCGAGCACCGCGTCACTGGCGCGCTCGCCCTGGCGCGTCTCAAGCAGCCCGATGATGTCTGCCTGAGACGGCGGCGATCTCACAATCTTCTTGCACTTGGGGCCCCAATCGGTGATGTTGTGCACGTAGATCGTGCGGTGTGTGTCTGTCTGGCTAAAGGCCCTGCTTCTGTTCTCGATGTGCTCGCTCTGCTGTGGCCCGCGCTCGTGCCTCCTCGACAAGCTTCTTGCCTGCCTCTGCAGGTCGAGGTGCCTCAGCTGCGGCTGAGGCTGAAGACGAGCCCGAGTCACCAGCGCCAGGACCACCGCCATCGCCAACAAGCGCCGCAGCGGGCGGGGCCGACGGCGCCGCTCCCTGGGACGTGGGCGTCGCTGCATTCCCGCCGCCTGGAGCCCCTTCCCCTGCGGCGGCCGTGCGCGGCCGCCTGGCTTTGAGCGTGCTGCGCATGGCCTCGGGCGCCTGCTTCCGCTGCTGGATGGCCGAGGCGCCTGCGCCGAAAACCCCTTTGACCTTCTCGTTGAGCTCTTCGAGGAACTTCTGCTTGAGGTCGGTCCACTTCTGAGCGCCCTCGGCGTCGAGCTCGAGGTCTGAAGTGTCGAAGGCCTCGCCTTCCTCGAACGCGAGGTCTTCCCCGCTGAGGGGCAACTTGCTGAGGTTGAGGCCGCCCGCCGAGGATGAAAAGGCGGTTGGCGTCGGCCTGCCGCGCGCCTCGTTGATCGCCGCGAGGGTCTCCTGGACCTGGTCGCGGGCGACGTGCAAGGCCCCCGCGCAGCTCTGAGTGTGGGCCTCGCACTCGACCACCCAAGCCTTGGCTTTGTCCTCCGACGTGGCCGCCTTGGTAAGTGCCGCAACGGCCTTCCTCTCTGCTGCCAAGAGCCTCGGGCACTTGGCATCGAGGGACTCTGGCGCGATCGGCTTGGGCGGGAATCTGTTCCTTGAACTTCGCAAGCTCCTCACGGTGCTCGTCCGTGAGGTTCTTGCCGAGGAGCGCCAGGATGGAGTTTGTGTCGTTGGGATCTGCCGCCGCCGTTGGCTTGGACCAGTGTTGCTGTTGATGGCGATGGCGGCTTCCCTTGGACTTGGGCCCGGCGTTCCATGGCTTCCATCCGTCGTTGCGTTCGTCAGCACGTTCGTTGTCAAGCGCCGTCTGCAGCCGCATCTCCCAAACTCCCTGCGGCTGTGCATTGCGCCATGGTGTAGTGACCAGTTCCAACGTCTGTCTTTCCGCAACTGAAGCACTTGTAACGGCCCTTCCATGTCCAGTTGTATGAGCACGCCACATACTTGACATATCCAGGCTTCCCCATGTCTGGTGATGATAGACGGAGGCTCTCGAACCCCTCGCCCCAGCTGCGCACTCCGCTGGGGGCCGCTGGTCGCGCACTGGGGAGCAAGGGACCTCCGTGAAGGATGAAGGTAGCTGCCGCGGACTAGCGGTATCCAGTTTCGCCAATGCGGGCTCAGCCCGCCAAAGCATTGGTCTTGAGCCAAAATGGCTACGGGACGACGACGACGACCACGACGACGACGACAGAGACGAGAACGACGACGACGACGACGACGACGAACACGACGACGACGGCGACGACGACGACGGCGGAGACGACGAGGGCGGCGGCGGGCGGCGACGACGACCGCGACGCGACGGCGGGCAGCGCCTGTAGAACAGGCGGTGCGACTCCGGGTCCAGGGGGGGGTTCACCTTGGCACGCCCAAGTGGGTACGGAAAAAATGGGCACGATTCTCAACAGCAGATGCTGTCCAGAACCGACAGCGACCGCTGATGGGCAGGCGACTCTTGACCTCAAGTGGACAACGCCCGGCAGCAGCTCCGGCAAGGAATCCGCCGACCCCTTGGGGTGACGGCGTGTGAGATGCTTACCCTCCCCGAACCCCTCCACCGGGAGCCTGGTCTGGCCGGTTTGAAGGGAGGGGGTAGGGGGGAGGCGTCCCAAGAGGCCCTCCAAAATCAAAAATCGTCCCATTCCACAGAGAAGAACGCATATTTTTAGCACATTCGCATCTTGGGCTTTCACGAGGCCCACAACGGCCCGAGGCGCCTTCAAGATCGACCCAAGATAGCCCAAGAGGCTCCCAAGAGGGCTCCAGGATGGCCGAAGAGGGCCCCAGGATGGCCCCAGAAGCATCCAACACGACCCGGGAGGGCCCCAGGCGGCCCCAAAAGGAGGCCCAGAGGGGGAACCCAAATGGACATTTCGAGCTCTCGGCCCCGAAAAAATCTGAGGAGGCGCCAAGAGGCCCCCCAAAGGCTCTCACGAGGCCCCCGAGAGGCCCGACAAAGGCCCCCAGAGGCCTCAACACGGCCCCCAAGAGACCTCAAAAGTGCTGCCAAGAGAGTCCAAAGAAGCCCAAGAGCAGAGTCGCGATCCGCCAACCATCCCCGACGAAATCTCAAGAAGCTGAAACCCTAAGAATCCGCATAAATCTCGTGCGTTCTGCAAACTCCGTTTTTCACTCTTACTGCCGCCCCAAGGGGTCGGCGGCGCAGCGTCAGCCCATGAATCATTGTCAAATGAACAGGACGAAAGGATGGTCTTCGTCACCATTCGTTCTGTACCATCTCATGACAGGGAACAGCAAAGGAGTTGTTAGCGAATCAGCTCACGTAACTGATCTCTCCGGCGCCTCCTGGCGCAAAATGTACCGAGGCAAGGCGCCCGGCGGGCGGGGCCGGAACGACGGAACCAGCTGCATGCAGCAGGTTTCATAACCTTCGCCGTCTCGCTTTTGGGTCACAACTCGGGCCTCCGGCGGCCGATTGGGGCGACCTTCGCACCCTCAGCACGCTCTCGGCGAGGCGCAGCTACTGGAGGGTATCCCGACGCTAGAGAAACGCCCAGAACCGACGAAACCTTCCAAAAGCCTCGAACCTCCGGCCCATCTCGTCCGACCTGACGTTCGAGTCTGTCCTTACCCTTCCCACAATCACGGGAATGCTGTCGGTCCTGTTTTGTTGATCCTTTGTTACCATATCGAAAGCGCACGCGCACGCACGCGCATACGGTTTTTTGGCGACGGCGGCTGGGCACAGTGACTGCCCTGGCGGAAGAGGCGTGGCGTCGCGAACGGTACGGGAATTAGGCCACGATGCCAGGGGAGGGGGAGGAGGCGCCCGGCGACGGCGGGAGGGAGCGGGTGAAGCCGGGCCTGCTCAAAGCAGGGTCAGGCGCGTGGCATGGGCGGCGCCCGGGGGGGGAGCCAGTGGCGGCGGGCCGTCAGCCGACGGGGGAGCCGGGGGCAGAGATGCACACGCACACGCACGCGCGCGCTCAGGATCGGGCTCGGTCTCTGGGTCAGGCCTGGGTTCGGGCTCGGGCTCGGTATCAAGCTCGCGCTCGGGTTCGGGTTCGGGCTCGGGCTCGCACTCGGGTTCGGTTTGTCGTGGTCCCGTGGGTTGTCTCGTGCCTGTCCCGTGGCCTGTCCCGCGGTTTCCCCTCGAGTGTCCCGTGGGTTGTTTTGTGGTTGTGTGTTGGATTGTGCCCTGGGTCGTAACGCGGGTATCCAATGGTTCCACACGTGCGTACACATGGCGAATCATTGTGTGCATCAGTAACAGCTTGCGCGTGCACAAACACACGTTAAATTGCGTGTACGCACGCATGCATATTGGCACCCGCGAAGCTATTACAAACATCTACCCAGGACGGCGGCTGGACAACGAGGTCCACACCAATGCCACGATCATATGCTATTGGGTAACATATTGAATATCGTATGACCCAGCCCTCTCCCCCCAAACCCAGAAGTGTTTTCAAATTATAAACCGCGCGTTGCCTTGCGCGCACTGCCGCCAACTTTGGATTTTGGGGGCCGTAGCCGCCCGGTCGCCGCGACGTCGCCGCCTGGTCGCTGCCACATCGGTTGCTCCACCGATACTGCACAGCGTAGATTGCTCAACATCGGTTACAACACATGCATTATCCTCCCAAAAAGAAGATCGCCCCCCTCCCGGGTTTAACCGCCTCCATTTCGTATTGCAATGTACACATGACCCTGCCCCATTGTCCATCATGTATATATATATATGTACCTATATATATACATATATATATATATTTGCTCATACCATCCCCTCCAAGGCGGTCCCGGTTCCTTCCCCCGTCTTCTACACAAAGAACTATGCGCGCTGACCCGTGTATAAAATTCAGCAGGTTCCAAAAACCCATTGGGAAAGGAACTATCCCGGCAAAGCAATCTAACAGCGATGTGTAGAAGCATATCTGAAAGCATTCCCCTTAAGATTCAAATGAAAATCCAGTTGTCGAATTCTGGTGTTGTCGCAGTCGTAGTCGCATTCGCGATGACAGTCGCAGCGGCAACGGCAGTCGCAGTCACAGCCTCAGCCTCAGCCTGCCTCAGCCTCAGCCTCAGCCTGCCTCAGCCTCAGCCTGCCTCAGCCTCAGCCTCAGCCTGCTTCAGCCTCAGCCTCAGTCTGCCTTCAGCCTCGGCCTCAGCCTCAGCCTGCCTCAGCCTCAGCCTGCATCAGCCTCAGCCTCAGCCTCAGCCTGCCTCAACATCAGCCTGCTTCAGCCTCAGCCTCAGCCTGCCTCAGCCTCAGCCTCAGTCTGCTTCAACCTCAGCCTCAGTCTGCCTTCGGCCTCGGCCTCAGCCTCAGCCTGCCTCAGCCTCAGCCTGCCTCGGCCGCAGCATCAGCCTGCCTCAGCATTCAAAATGTGGCCCAGGAGTGGGGTTCTGGAAACTAGAAGAACACGAAGTGGCCTGCAATTGGCTCCGGGCATTCAAAAGCATGCCCAGGAATGGAGTTCTGGGAAATAGAAGAGCACGAAGTGGCCTACAGTTGGCTCCGGGCATCCAAAATGTAGCCCAGGAGTGGAGTTTTGGGAAATCGAAGAGCACGAAATGGCCTACAGCTGGCTCCGGGCATCCAAAATGTGGCCCGGGAGTGGAGTTCTGGGAAGTCGAAGAGCACGAAGTGGCGTACAGTTGGCTCCGGGCATCCAAAATGTGGCCCGGGAGTGGAGTTCTGGGAGCACCAAGAGCGATTTTGCGAAGATGTCCAAAGCGATTTCGGCTTCGACGGCAGCCTCCCCGGGTCCCGCCCAGAGACATAAAAAGAGATACGCCGACAGGACGCCGGCGCGGGCCCCTGGGAGGGGTCCCGGTCCCGTTTTGAAATTGGCGCTGAGGTTAGGTCGAGGTTTCCTGGCCCTCGGAGGCCCTGCTCGCCGCCGCGGCTGGAAGCGAATCGAAAAACTGGTGCGTTTGGGCCCCTGGAGTTGGTCCGTCTACATAAAAAAGGGATACGCCGACAGGACGCCGCCGCCGTCGCTGTCGCAGCAGTTCTCATCAATTGCATTTGCACCATGTGCAACCCGACAAAGGGAGGGAGAGGAGCCTCAGCAGGCCTCCGAGAAAAAATCTCCACTGGCATCGTCAGGAAAACAATCACAACTGTTGCCGATTGCTCGGCCCCTCCACCCCCCCCAACCTCCTTATCACCCGCAGGGTGGTCGTATAGGTATGTCCGTATCCTTCCCACCGGAGGAGTCATGATGCTCTCTTTTGAGACCACTAGAAACCTATCAGCAAGAGCTGTTAGGTAAAAATACAAAAGAAAACAATATGAGAAAACAAAACGGGACGCAATGCACAAGCGCGCGTCGTCGCGCGCGCATGCCAAAACCCTCAAAACCCCAGGTGCCGGGAGGATTTCAAAACCGACTGTCACAAAACATGCGCGAACACAAAACACACAACTTCGCAACCATTAGCGTTCAGCAAACAAGTTTGCGCTCGCGCTCTTGCAAATTTTCCATACAAAACAACAGCGGTTCCTCTCGCGCGCGCATGTCGAAATCGCTCGAACGCCCCTGCGCCCGCGCTGCCACCATAACCGTTTTCTGCAGAAAAACGGAGCGAACTACACGCGCGCGTCGTCGCGCGCGCATGCCACAGACAGTCGACGCAACTTTAGATTTCGCAAAAGGAAAAATTGCCCCGAAACAATTTAAACAACACATGGTTTAGCAACTTCAGTACATCCTGCGCGCTGTCTTGCGAGTTCATTAAAACCCTTCAGCTCTGCAGCGCTATCAATGTATCTCCAAAGTGCCTCTCGCGCTGCATGCCGAACATATATGAATGCCCTTGCGCGCGTGCCGGGGGGGGGCAATATCGGCGTCAAATAAAGCAGCGCCGGCCACTGTCGCACCAGCCAACGCCAAGCGCTCATCGCAATCGCCGACGCATGTGTTTTGTGAACCAAGTTGCAGGCGGGCGGGTAGGATGATTGAACGAGCATTGGAGTTGACAACTCACTGCGAACATTGGTGAATTCTCCATACGTCAAAGAAAATGAGGATCTCCCCCCCAGACTTACAGAGCCCCCCTCCATCGCATTGCAATTAACATACGATTCTGCCCCATCGCCCTTCCTGACTTTGAATTCCTACCACCCCAGCCAGGCCGGCAGCGGCTTCCCTCCTCACCCCCCGCAAAAACTACGCGCGCACACCTGTTTATCCAAATGCATCCGTTTCCAAAAAATCCCCTGCGAAAGAAGAGACAATGCGCACGCGCGCGCGTCGTCGCGCGCGCACGCCAAAATCCTTCAAACACTTTTTAGATCGTAAGTATTTCAACATCGGCGGCCACAGAAACATACAAACAGGCATGGTTTCGCAACGCGTGTGCGCGCGCCGAAATGCCTCAATCACCATTGGAATTGCAGGCGTGACAACATCGACTGCCCCGAAAGCATATCTAAACAAAAGCACCCGGTCGTGCAACGTCAGCGTTCAACACAAAGCGCTCGCGCTCTTGCGTATGCCAAAGAACCATTGATTTTTCTCACAGGTTTCATTACGTCGGCCACACAGGTCTTTCGCGCCACACGTCGACATCGCTCGGGCACCCTTTCGCGCGCGCTGCGGCGCACGATCTGCATCAAACAATACCACGCGGGCCACTCGCGCGTCGGCCGCGCGCGCGCCGAACTCCTTCAATAACCTCCATCGCCGATGCGAAGACGCTGTCGTAGTCGCCGGCGCGATCGACATCGGCGCCGCCACTGGCCGTGCCATCGCCGTTGTCATCATCGTCACCGGCACCGCCGCTACCATCATCCCGCATGCCGTCGCCGGCGTCGCAACGATGCCGCGCCCGCCCAAGTCGCCGCCGACTCGCGCTGAAAAGCCCGCTGGCGCACGACCAAAAGCCACGCCACCGCGGCCGCGTCGGCCGCGTCAAACTAGCCGGCCGCTGAGCGAGCGGGCGCGCGCAGGCCGGCGCGGCCGAAGACATGCACCTGCCAACGCCAAGCACGCATCACCATCGCCGTCGCATGTGTTTCGCAAAACAAATCCCGGGCGGGCGGGCGGGGTGATTGCGCGAGCTCTGGAGTTGACCACTGCGAATTCAACAAAATTGATTTCCATCTGCAACAGAGCATAAAGCCCCCCCCCCCCCCCTCCCCCGGAATTAACGGGCACCTTTCCGCGTTGAAATTTACATGCGAATCTGCCCCGTCGCCCATCCTGATCATAAATTCAAACCATCCCAACCCAGTCGGAGTTCCCCTCCTCATCCTCTGCAACATATATGTGTAGATAGAGATATAACTATTACACAAATAAATGCATGCATAGATATGTATATGTAAATATACATACATATGTGTATATGTGTGTGTGTGTGTGTGTGTGTGTGTGTGTGTCGATGCGCGCTCGTTTATCAAAAACTAACAGTTGCCGAACATCCCTCGCGGGCGCGCGTCGTCGCGCGCGCGCCGAGGCCCGCCAAACACTTCGGGCGTCGCAAAGCCGTCGACGCCGAGCGCTGCGAAAACGCTCAGAATCCGCCGATCTGGCGCGTGAGTTTAAGAAAGCTACAACCGGAGCTTCAGCTCTGCCGGGTGGGGGGGGGCCGGGGGAGCTCTGCCGGGGCAGGGGGGAAGGGGGGGGGGGTGCCATCGCCCCCCCTCCCCCTCCCCCGGAATCCCCAACCGCCTCAAGACGGGTCAACGGGGGCCCAGGAGGCCACCGAGACGGTCCAGGAGGCGCCCGAAACGGCCCAAGAGCGCTCCTGGACGCGACAGATGGCCTGCAGACGGCCCAGGAGACCTCCAAGACGCAAGGAGATCCCAAGAGGATCACCACGAGGGCACAATGATAAAATTGCTAGTTGGTTTTGAAGCATTTTCACATTATCGCCTTTTCCGCCTTAGAAGCGCCGAACACAGTCCAAGAGGCCCCTAATATCGCACCGGAACAGCCCAAGCGGCCCCCAAGAGGAGCCAATACGGTCCAAGAGGGCACCAATATAGCCCTGGAGGCCCCCCAAGACGACCCCGAGAGGCACCCAAGATGGCCTCAAGAGGGTGAACTCGAACGGACCCTTCTAGTCTCCCACCCCAAGATGACCCCAAGAGCCCCCAAGATGCCCCCGAGGCGCCCCCACGGGGTCCCCAGAGGCCCCCAAGAGGTCCCCAGGGGACCCCCAAGAGGACCCCGAGAGGCCCCCAAGAGGCCCCAAAGGCCCCCAAGAAGCCTCAAGAACCAAGACGTCCCAAGAGGCGCTCACTCGCGCGCTTCCAAGCGAGAGGCGCTCGGCCTGACTTGGCATTGCTCGGAAGCGAAAGCGATGAACGAAGAACCTTCCGCCCGTCGCCGTCACCAGTCGTCGGTCGTCGGCCGTCGGCAGCCGTTCGCCGTCAGTCGTCGTCGTCGGTCGTCGTCGTCGTCGCCGCCGTCGTCGTCGTCGTCGTCGTCGGTCCGTCGTCATTAACTCCTTCGTCGGTCGTCGTCGTAATTATCCCGCTCGTCGACCGTTGGTCGTCAGTTGTCGTCGTCACCGTCCATTTCAACAACAATGGCATCAGGGGCGCCCCGGATCGGCGGCACTGGCCGGGGGCCACTACAATCGCACATGGTTTCGCAACAGTAGTCTGCCAACAAAAACAAATGAGGGAACCAATCAGTGGGCGATTAGAATAATGCGGCGCGAGCGTGAGATCGCGGCGCCATCGACGGTGAGTTTCATCGTGTGTTCGGCAAGATAATGGAATAGATAGCCAGATCGATCTTACCCCATCGATCGATCGCACGCGGAAGCGGGAACCTGGGAACCCCGCGATCGGGAACGCGGAACTGGGGAACCGGGAACCAAAGCCCAGAGCCGGGACCCCGGGAACCCGGAGCCGGGAACCAGGGCGCCCAGCGGCCAACCGAAATCAGCCGTCCGCTTTCGCCAAATCCTTCTAGATCTGACGGTGCCCCCCAGCGCAAGCAAGCACTAATTGGGGGAACGACAGTTTAAGAAACCATCGGTTGTTCAAAATTGTCATTAAATGCTTCCAAATTGGCAGCTCGCGCGCCCGTCGAAAGTGCTCGGGCACCCTTGCGCGCGCGATGTCGCAAGAACCCTCAGCGCAAAAATGCAGCAAAGCGCGCGCCGTCGCGCGCGCGCGCCGACAATCCGCCAATAACTTGAAAACTTCGCAAATCTAAAAGAAATGAAAACCCGATAACGCATTGTCTTGCAGCGTCCCTTTTTCAAAAAAAAAAAAAAAAAAACTGCGCTTGAGAAAACCATCGGGCTTGCAGCGCGGTCATCAAATTCTCCCAAGCGGGCCCCTCGCGCCGCGCGTCGAAATCACTCGAACGCCCTTGCGGACGCGCTGGGAAGGGGGGGGGGGGGGGCGCGACCCGCGTCGAACGCCGCGCGGGCCACTCGCGCGCGTCGGCCGCGCGCGCGCGTAGAATCCCCGCCAAAACATTCGTCGCCGACGCGAGGACATCGTCCGCGTGATCGGCGGGCGCGATCAACATCGGCGACGCCATTGGCCTCGCCGTCGTCGTCGCCAGCGTCGCCGCCATCATCGCTGCCCCCATCGTCGCGCCCGCCGCCGTCGGCGTTGCCACGGCGCGGCGCCCGCCCAAGTCACCGACTCGCGCGGGCGCGCCCGCTGGGAAGCGCCCCGCGGTCAGCGAGACCGCGGCCGCGTCGGTCGCGCCAGACTAGCTGCCCGCTGCGCGCGCGGGCAGGCGCGGGCCAGCGCGGCTGCAGCGCCACGCGCCCATCGCCATCGCCGGCGCGCGGGCCCCGCAAATGAAGTTACGGGGCGGGTGGGCGGGACGTTTGCCCGAGAAGGGCATTCGCCAACTCATGCGTCAACAACAACTCCCCCTTCTTACAAAAGAACAGATTCTACTCCGCCCCGCCCCACTCCCTGTGATTATCCGTTCCCCTTTTCCGCGTTGCAATTCGCATGTGATACTGCCTCATCGCCCATCCTAAATATGAGCTCACACCGCCCAACCCCCCGCCCCCCCCCCCCCCCCTCCCCGCCATCCTCCGCAGAGAGAAGAATGCGCGCGCATTGAGGCGACAAGCACGCGCGCGCATCGTCGCGCGCGCATGCCGAACACCTTCAAAAACCGCGCGTTCCGTCAGGATTTCAAACTCGAGCGCCCAAAGCTTCGCAACGCTGGTCTGCTTTTTTTTTTTTTTTTTTTTTTTTTTTTTTTTTTTTTTTTTTTTTTTTTTTTTTTTTTTTTTTTATAAAAAAAAAAAAAAAAAAAAAAAAAAAAAAAAAAACTACGCATTCGCGAGAGCACCACTGGTTTCTCAAGATTTTCATGACATGCTGCCAGACGAGCTTCGCGCGAGCGCGCATGTCGAAATCGTTCGACCTCGCGCGCGTGCTGTCGCAGTGAGCACCTGCTATAAAATGGGGCGAAAGGCGCGCATGCCAACATGATTGACAAACATTAAGTTCCGCCAGGATCGCAAAACCGAGCGCCCACAAAACGTGAAACACATGGTTTCGCAACATCAGCGTTCGCAACAACAACAACGCACGCGCGCACGCAATCGCGGATTCTCGAGAGAACCATCGGTTTTCCAGCACGGTCATCAAATTGTGCCGAACGGGCCTCTCGCGCCGCAGCCGAGATCATTCGAGCGCCCTTGCGCGCGTGCTGGGGGCGGGCGGGGAGGCGCGATCCGCGGCGGATAATTCCGCGCGGCTTTCTCGCGCGTCGGCGGCGCGCGCATGTCGAACTGATTCCATGACCTTCATCGCCGACGCGAAGACGCCGTCATTGTCGTTGGAGAAATCAGCACTGGCGCCGTCACATGCCGCGCCGTCGCCGTCGACGTCGTCGCGGCACCGCGCCCGCCCAAGCCACCGACCCGCACTGAAACGCGCGCTGGAAACTGCCAGGCGGCCAGCGCCACCGCGGCCGCGTCGGTCGCGCCAAACTAGCCGGCCGCTGCGCGCGCGAGCACGCGCGGGCGGGCGCGGCCGCAGAGATGCACCAGCCGACGCCAAGCAATCATCTAAGTCGCCGCCGCATGTATTTTGCAAAGCAAGTTGCGGGTGGGCGGGTGGAACGTTTTCAAGAGCGTGGGAGGCGGCCCAGCGCGGCGCAGGGCAGTCAATTGCACGCACAAGCACATGGTTTCGATACGTCAGTTTTCAAAACAGCCCGCGCTCGTGCTCAAACGGATTCATCAGAAAACCATAAGTTTTTCAGCGTTGACATGGAGGTCTGCCGAATGGGCATCTCGCCCCGCGTGCCGACGTCATTCGAACGCCCTTGCGCGCGCGCTGGGGGGGGGCGGGGGGGGCGCGCGATCCGCGTCGCATGATGCCGCTCCCGCGCGTCGGCCTCGAGCGCGTGTCAAACTGATTCCGAAACCTTCATCGCCGACGCGAGCCCGCCGTCATCGTCGTCGGCGCGATCGGCATCGGCGCCGTCACTGGCCGCGCCGTCAACGACATTGCCGCCGGCATCGCGGCGCTCAGAGCCGCGTCTACCATTGTCGATGTTGCCATGATGCAGCGTTCGCGCCGGTCGCGCCAGACTAGCTGGTCGCTGCGGTCGCGGGCGCGCGCGGGCTAGAGCGGCCGCGGAGACGTGCCAGCCAACGCCCAACACTCATCGCAACCGCCCCCGCATGGACAGCACAAACCAAGTCGCGGGCGGGCGGGCGGGGCGACGCGCGAGCGGGGGAGTCGACGACTTCAAGTTCGGCAGGGCAAGTTGCACCACATAGGCTCTCCTTTCTAGAAGAAGGCGAGGACCCCCCCCAGCGTGGGAGAATAGTTGGGGGCGTTGTTTCGTTAGTTGCCTGTCATATCCCAACAATTGATTGCAACATCATGTCGTATCCCTGTTATCGCCGCAGGTGCCCCCTTTTCCCTTGAATGTTTGACCCCCCGCCCCCGTGACCAGAGCATTGACTGGAGCACAGGACGGCGGAGCCGACTTCACAGCAGCCATGCCGGAATCTCTCTGCAACACGCGCAGGCATGCCGGAATCTCTCTGACTGATGGGAAAAAGGCTGCGCCGCCGAAGGCGAGCTCCTGGAAAGCTTCGGTTGATAACCCGTTATTTGCCTGTCATATCCCAACAAGCGCAACATCATGTCAACGCTGAATGGAAGGATTCTTAAAGCAACTACATGTCAACACAAGTGCAATATAATCGGCATAATCTTGGTTTTGGGATGCTCCTTTGGTCTCGGACTGAGTATGCCCAACTATTCGGGCACCCCTGGCACGTGGTCCAGTTCGCCCTCAGCGTTTCGGCGTGTGGTTGGCCATCCTCTTCAGGACTTGCCACGACCAACCACACGGGACAGGCCGACGCTGTCACGAACGACGTCCCTGTTTCCTCTGGGACTCCTTCGTACACACCAAAGTTGCCAGAATATGTCAAGCTAAGTTATTGGAGCCTGCTGTTTTGGCCGTCGAAGAAGGGAGGGAACTATTTGTTCTTTCTCATTATCCCTCTCCCTCTCCCTCCCTCCCATTTGTTTTCTCTCTCTCTCTCTTTCTCTATTCCTTTTGTCTGTTTCTCTTTATATGTTTCTTTCTCTCTCTCTCTCATGTTTCTCTCTCTCTCTCTCTCTATGTCTTTCTCTCTCTCTCTCTCCGTCTCTTTCTCTCTCTCTCTCATGCCCTGCTGAGACTTGTCCATGTTTGCTAACGCCTGCTAGCCGTGTCAAGCTCTGCCAGCACCTTGACAACCTGCCAAGCCACGCGATGCCTGCCAAGCCATGCGGGGCACTCTCTAGTATAATCTTGTCAGGGACGGATATGTTGACAATGGAATCGCACTAGAGGCGACGCCAAGCATTCATCGCAATCGCCGCCGCATGGGCTTTGCAAGCCAAATTGCAGGTGGGTGGGTGTGATCGTTGCGCGAGCAGCGGCGCCGGCAACTAAAACTTGTTCAAAAGGAATTGCACAACAGAGATTGCACAACATAGACTGCACAGCATAGACTGCACAACAGACTTTGCACAACGAATATTGCACCACATAGGTTGCTCCACAAAGACTGCACAACATAGATGGTGTCACGGATACTGCACAAGACAGGTTGCTAAATGTAGGCTAAACAACATGTATACTTACAAACAGACAGACAGCACACCCTGGACTGCGCAAAATGGGTTGGAACACAAAGATTGCACGACACACGTTGTTCGACAAAAACTGCACAAACGATACTGCTCCACATAAGTTTTACCACGTAGGTTGCACAATCCAGGTTGCGAAGCACACATTGCACCACGTAGATTCTCCTTTCTGGAAAGGATTGCGGATCCCCCCCGGCTTTATCTCGGTCCACCTTTTTGTGTTGCGATTCACGTATGATTCTGCCCCATCGTCCATCCTATATATGAATCCAAACCATCCCAACCCAGCCGGTATCGACCCCCCCCCGCCACCCTCTGCATACAACACGATGCGCGCACTCGTTTATCAAGCATCCAAGGTGTTCAAGAACTCCTTGCAACAAAAATCAAACTAAGTGCACACGCGCGCGTTGTCGCGCGCGCATGCCGAAGCCCATCCAAAACCGTCGGTGTCGTAAGGATGTCAAAATCGAGTGTCCAAATTACGCTACCGAGGAACCCTTCATACTTATATTATGGTTGGAATGATGATGGCTGGAATGTAGCATGTGAGAATGCGATTGGTGGTCGTTGCCACGCCGATACCGTTGAATGTCGAGAAAGTGCCACGACTGGTGAGCCCTCCAACATTGGCGCGTATAGAGACCGCGCTGAAGGACCACCCCCTGCTACCTCCTCTGGTGTCGAGAAAGTGCCACGCCTGCTAGTGTGCGACATTGTAGAGACCGCGCTGAGGTACCGCAACCCCTCTGGTGCGGAGAATATACGACGCCTGCCAAGCCTTGCGAACTTGACGCGTATAGACACTGGGGTGAAGGACCACGCCTGCGAGGCCCTGCGACATTGGCGCGTATAGACCGTATAGAGACCGCGCTGAAGGACAACCCCCTGCGCACCCCCTCTGGTGTCGAGAAAGTGCCACGCATGCTAGGCCCTGCGACATTAGCGCGTATAGAGACCACGCTCCCGAGCCCAAAGCGGCGGTCCTTACTTCAGCGTCGTGACCGTACGTGTTTCTCAATGCCAGCGTTTCTTTCTACGATTGCGGCCCGCAGGGACCACATCGGGCCCCAAAACCATCAAACATGGATCCGTGACGATCCAGTACACGGGATATCAGACATCAGACATCAGACAGGTGTTGCATGTTATTCTGCAAGGCTACCCAAAGGGTGTATCAGAGGCATAGCTCCTCAACCAACGAGAGAGGAAGCCGGGGCGGCGCCTAGCGCATCAGATGGAAAAATCTGCCGACCCTGTCGGCGCGTGTGAGGGGGAGTTTTGGGTCCAGCGTCCCCGGGTGCTCCTACGAGGCGATCTTTCATTCGATGTGTCTTTCTCGACACCGGAGGGGGTGCGCAAAAGGCGGTCCCTCAGCGCGGTCTCTACACGCGCCAATGTTGCAGGGGATAGCAGGCGTGGCACTTTCTCGAGACCAGAAGGGGGTGCGAAGGGGGTGATCCCTCACCGCGGTCTCTATACGCGCCAATGTCGCAGGGCCCGAAACGAATAGCGCTCCCACCCCCAGCTCACCCCCTGTGGTGTCGAGGAAGTGCCACGCCCGCCACGCTGTGCGAGCCTGAAACGGATAGCGCTCCCACCCCCAGCTCACCCCCATGTGGCACTGTACGTGCCGTGCATGTGTTGCGCGTGGGTCAAGAGAGGAAGTGGAGGGCTTGTGTTTGCTGTGCTGTGCTGAGCTGAGCTGAGCTGTGCTGAGCAATGCTGTGTTGTGCTGTGTTGTGATGTGCTGCGCTGTGTGAGAAGGAGAAGGAGGAGGAGGAGGAGGAGGAGGAGGAGAGGAGGTCAGTGAGTGAAATGCGGGTGCGACGCGGCAAGGAACAAAACCATAACCCCACGAACCATGTGGAACACATGTATAATAGCACATGGTTCCGTAACGCGGATTTTCAAGGAAAAAAAAAAACATGCGCGAGCTCTTATTGAAAATTCTCAAGAAAACCTCAACACTTCCAGGAAGCATCAACCAACGCTGACTCCAAATAGGAAGAACGCGAAAACAAGTATGGGAGGAGGACGAAACGAGGACGGGAGCAGGACGGGAGGAGAACGGGAGGAGCAAAATCAAGCAAACGCAAGCAAGCAAGCGGAAGCAAGCAAGCGCAAACGAATAATAACAAGCAAGCAACAACCATCGATCAAGCGCAAGCAAGCCAGGGCAAGCACTAGCAAGCAAGCGAAAGCAAGCACACCAGCATATACATAAACATAGGCATAGGCGTAGGCATAGCCATGGGAAGTAGGGGGCATCGGAATTAGGGGGCAACCGATCAAGTAGTAGGGTTTGCGTTAGAACCCTTTTATAGGGCAAGCCAATTTGGAGAGTACTACCAAACGGGTTTCGCGCGCGCATGCCCAAATCGTTCGGACGCCCTTGCCCGCGTGCAATCGCGAGAGCCCTCGGCAAAAACATGGACGAAGTGCACGCGCTGTCGTCGTCGCGCGCGCATGCCGAAATCCTTCTAAGACCTGCGATTTCGTAAAGAATTCAAACCGAATGTCATACAACACATATAAAACAAAAACGTGTCCCGCGACATCAGTTCTCAAAGAAAAGATCGCGCGCGCTCTTGCGAGTGCTTAAGGCAACCATTGGTTTTTCAACATTGTCATGGAATTATGCCACGTCCTCGCGCGCCTGCTGGACGGGCACAATCCGTGTCAAATAACACCATGCGGGCCACTCTCGCGCGTCTGCGGCGCGCGCATGTCGAACTCCTTCCAACACCTTCATCGCCGACGCGACGACGCCGTCATCGTCGCCGGCGTGGCCAGCATCGGCGCCAGCACTGGCCGCGCCTTCGTCGGTACGAACATCGTCACCAGCATCGCAACTATCACCATCGTGACTACCGCTGTCGGCATTGCCATGATACCGCGCCCGCCCAAGTTGCCGACTCAAAGTGAAGTGCCGGCTGGGATGCGCCCAGCGGTCAGCGCCACCGCGGCCGCGTCGGTGGCGCCAAACTAGCTGGCCGCTGCGCAAGCGCAATAGGGGTAGCGCGGCCGCAGAGATGCACCAACCATCGCCAAGCATGCATCGCAATCGCCACCGCGTGGGTTTTGCATACCAAGTTGCGGGTGGGCGGGTGGGATGTTTGCAAGAGTATGGGATGTGTCAACTCGTTTGTAAAAATTATCCCAGTGCGACCCTATCTAGGAGTTGGAGCCCCTGGGAACGCAGCATTAGTAGTAACAGTAAAACTAAGCTAAAGCTAAGGTAAAGCTAAGGTAAAGCAAAGGTAAAGCTAAGGTAAAGCTAAGCTAAAGCTAAGCTAAAGCTAAGCTAAAGCTAAAGCTAAGCTAAAGCCTAGCTACAGCCAAGCTAAAGCTAAGCTAAAGCTAAGCTAAAGCTAAGCTAAAGCTAAGCTAAATCTAAGCTAAATCTAAGCTAAAACTAAGCTACACCTAAGCTAAAGCTAAGCTAAAGCTAAGCTGAAGCTAAGCTAAAGCTAAGCTAAAGATAAAGCTAAAGATAAAGCTAAGCTAAAGCTACGCTAAAGCTAAAGCTAAGCTAAAGCTAAGCTAAAGCTAAGCGAAAGCTAAGCTAAAGCTAAGCGAAAGCTAAGCGAAAGCTAAGCTAAAGCTAAGCTAAAGCTAAAGCTAAAGCTCCCAAGGGACTGGGGGAACCGCTCCCAGGGGACCGGGGGAACCGCCCGGGGCGCAGTACACTGCCTGGCCCCTTTAAGCTACAGAGTAAGAACCCTTCTAGGCAGAGCCTAGGTAGGGAATAAAGTGCACAACATAGGTTGCACCACGTAGACTGCGCCAATTAGATTACACAACATACATTGCGACACATAGGTCGCACAGCATATATTGCACCACATCGGTTGCACAACGTATATTGCCAGACTGCCCCTCATGTATTGCACAACATGGATTGCATCGCATAGGTTGTATCGCACATATTGCACCCCAAAGACTGCACCACACAGCCACACAGCTTTCTGCAAACATACTAGTTGGGACCCACGCTCGCTAACAAACTATTATCGAGACATGCGACTGCACACGAAAAGCGTGCAAAAGATACTACAAACCTTACCGAGTACGATCGGAAAAACCACCACTGGCCCACGCCCCAGCCACGAACCAACCTTCAGTCCGTCAAAGAGTTCATTCGCAACAGATTCACATGATTGGCTAGTCAGGTGAATCTTGTTGATAGTGTTTTCTGTTGAGTGGAAGCACACACGCACGCACGCGCACACGCACACGCGTGCACGCGCACGCGCGCGCGCGCGCTCAGGATCGGGCCCAGTCTCTGAGTCGGGCCCAGGCTCGGGTTCGTGCTTGGTCTCAAGCTCATGCTCGGGCTCGCGCTCGGGCTCTGGTTGTAAAGGTCCTGTGTGTTGTCCCGTGGTTGCCCCGTAGAAGTCCCACGGTTGCCCCGCGACTGTCCCGTGGGCCGTTCTGCGATAGTCCTTTGGATTGTTACCTGGGTTCTCCCGCGGGCCATTAGTTGTTCCACCCGCGCGTGCAAAGGAGAATGATTGCGTGTGTTGCTGAACGCATGAGCACGCCCAAACACGCGCAGGCTTGAATATACGCATGAATGTTTGTTGGCACCAACGAGAATATTGTTTAAACATTATCTTGGCGAAAGACCAAACCATATGCAGTTGTCAGTAACGCTATTGCGAGTATCGTGTTCGTTGGAGCTTCCTGCGGGGCCACGAAACGTATAAGCGGTGCCGAAATGGGCGCGGTGGTGCCATGCGAGCGCAGCCACTGGGACCTTCAATTTTGCTCCCTATAGGGGCCACGAAACGTGTGAGGGGTGCGCCGAAATGGGCGCGGTGGAGCCATGCGAGCGCATCCACTGGGGCCCTCGGTGGAGCTCCCGATGGGAACACGAAACGTGTGAGCGGTGCGCCGAAAGGGGCGCGGTGATGCCATGCGAGCGCAGCCACTGGGACCTTCAATTTTGCTCCCTATAGGGGCCACGAAACGTGTGAGGGGTGCGCCGAAATGGGCGCGGTGGAGCCATGCGAGCGCATCCACTGGGGCCCTCGGTGGAGCTCCCGATGGGAACACGAAACGTGTGAGCGGTGCGCCGAAAGGGGCGCGGTGATGCCATGCGAGCGCAGCCACTGGGACCTTCAATTTTGCTCCCTATAGGGGCCACGAAACGTGTGAGGGGTGCGCCGAAATGGGCGCGGTGGAGCCATGCGAGCGCAGCCACTGGGGCCCTCGGTGGAGTTCCCACTGGGGCCAGGAAGCGTGTGAGGAGTATGCCGCAATTGTTGACAGGTGCGGAGGGCAGAGGCAGAGATGGGAGGATGGGGAGGAGGGAGCAGCGAGAGGAACGCAGGGCGCTCTCTCTCTCTCTCTCTCTCGCTCTCTCTCCCGGCAAAACGAGGACCCAACACCACAGGATAGCTGGGAAGGACATATACCCAAGACATGTTTGCAAGACCTGAAGTTGACGCAAGCTCTTTGTACTGTGTAGTCCCGCTCGTGGCGAGCAGTGGAAATCCATACAACTCGTTGAAACTTGCGATAGGACGTGCACGGTTCTCGCGACACGAAGCAGGGTTTAGGATAATACTCGTAGAACGTTGGAATAAATGCTGAATGCTCTCTTGGAAAATGCGACGAGTAATATGTCCACCCGATCATTTCGCATGGGTAATGTTCGAGCGATATTGCGAGTCTTACCAGGTACCATCGGAAGAACCGCTAGTTCCCCGCGCCCCAGCCACGAGCCCACCTACAGTCCGTTAAACATACCACTCGCAAAACATGCACTTTACCGTAGGTATCGACATCCGAACGCTACCCACACTACGGACTATCTTGAATCGACGGGAGGCGGGGGCAGGGTTCGGATTCGCCCACGTGTTCCACGAATTGTTAGCCCTACGCCGCCCATCGGGTTGCCTGAATCGTTGATTGGCGAGGGCAGGCTTCGGATTTCGCCGCCAATTCCCCCCTCTTGGTCCGACCCAGTCGCCTGCCCTGGCGCCGGCTCCGTGCGCCCGCCCGCGGCCGCACGATGAGCCCCGCGGTGGGCCGGGGCCCGCGTTTGACGGCGCAGCCAGGAGGGGGGGGGGAGCCAAAGGAGCAAAGGTTCCAAGGGGGGAAGGAGGAGAAAAAGAGGGAGGGGAGGAGGAGGAGGAGAAGGAGGAGGAGGAGGAGGAGGAGGAAGAGGAGGAAGGAGACGGGCGGAGGGGCCGACACGCAATTCGCAGAAAACGAATGATCTAGCAACTCTAATGGGACGACGACGACGACAACGACAACGACGACGACGACGACGACGACGACGACGACGACGACGACGACGACGGCGACGATGGGCGTCCGGCAGAAACTGGCGCACACGACGCGGGCTCTGGGCACAGGAACCCTCTCTGTTGCCTTGAGCACACAAGTTGGAACATGTAAATGCAAGGGCTCTTTAGTGAAGACAAGGGGGGAGCCGTGGGTACCCACGGGGGGCCCATGCGCTCCCAGGCCTCCAAGGGCGCTCCCAGGCACCCCCAGGGCCTTCCCAGGGCGCTCCTGGGCGGGTCCAGGGCGCTCCACAGCCTTCCCAGGGGCGTCCCAAACGTTTCCAAGGCCTTCCCAGGGCGCCCCAGGGGCGGTCCCAAGAGCCGGTGCCTCCTTCTGGTGATGTCTTGGCGGTCCCGGGGCTCGGGGGGGCACGAGAGCCCGAGACTGGAGGATGTATTCTGTAGGTCAGGACTCCGTTCCCTCAGCTTCCGGGCGCCGTGGCGACGAAGGCCTCCCTGGAAGCCCCCCCCCCTCTTCACAAACAGGGACAACGGAGGGCCGCCAGGGGGCGCCAATTGCCCACCTGAGACCGCTCCTGGCCAGGCCCGGCATCGGCACGGGCCAGGAGCAACTAGGTTGACAGTTGACGCCCTCCGAGAAAAGGTTGGGAGGCAAAAACTGGGAGGGCCTCGCCGGAAGGATTGAGGATTGCGCCCCAGTGGGGAGATACTACGCCAAATTAGGCCGCGGATTCAGCGGGATCCAGCGGGACCAAGCCGGATTAAGCGGGATTAAGCAACCTCTCAAGAGGCCCCACGAGGCACGAACGAGGCAAGGATAGCCACCTCCAACAAGGCGCGTTCTCACCAGGTGATTTCGGGGCGAATCCAGCCGTGGCGACGAGGGCCTCCCAGGAGGCCCAAGGAGGCACACACGAGGCAAGGCCAGCGGACAACGGACAGCGGCATCGGTACCTTCGCCTCCTCTGACCCGCGAGATGGATACGGAAAAAAAATGGGTACGAGGCCCAACAGCAAGTGTTGTCAAGGACAGCGGACAGCGGTACATCGGTACCTTCGCCTCCTCTGACCCCCGAAGTGGATACAGAAAAAAAGTGGGTACGATGCCCAACAGCAAAACGTTGTCCAGCCGCCGTCGGGCGGGCGACCTCCTGCCTCAAGCGGGCAACGCCCGCGGCGACGCCGACGGCCATCACAGCTCCAACTCGGCAGGAACTCCTCCTCCTCCTCCTCCTCCTCCTCCTCCTCCTCCTCCTCCTCCTCCTCCATTCTCCTCCTCAATCCTCAATCCTCCTCCTCCTCCTCCTCCTCCTCCTCCTCCTCCTCCTCCTCCTCCTCCTCCTCCTCCATCCTCCTCCTCCTCCTCCTCCTCCTCCTCCTCCTCCTCCTCCTCCTCCTCCTCCTCCTCCTCCTCCTCCTTTCTCCTCGGCCTCCTCCTCCTCCTCTCCTCCTCCCCCTCCTCCTCCTCCTCCTCCGCCGCCTCCCCCTCCCCCTCCCCCTCCCTCCTCCCTCCTCCCTCCTCCCTCCTCCTCCTCCTGCTCCTGCTCCTGCTCCTCCTCGTCCTCCTCCTCCTCCTGCCGGTCTTCGTCCCCATTCATTTCCGTCATCATCCCGACCGTACTGACTGCGCGGCGGGGACCTATCGGAATTCGCACCCACCGCCTGGGGAACCGCTGCCCTAGGACCACAGGGGGCGGTGGGCAGGGATACCCATCGGTCGGAAAACGTCGGTAGAAACATGAAGTAGGAAGGCATTGAAAATGGATTGGGTTCCGTCCGCCCCCGAAGGAGGACGGGAAAGGTGAAGCCTCCCTGAGGCGACACGATAGGGGGTGGTAGGCTTTAGTCGGGCACGTCCCTCTACAGAAGGAGTAGTCAAAAATAGGAGAGGAAAAAAAGTCTGGGGACGATGCTTTGAGCATGTGTTGACGATTTTGGTGTATTCTTCACTATTCTTGATTTTTTGTCCAGAATTCCCCTGGAAGGTGAAGGCGCTTTCAAGTAGACTGGAATCTGGGAGTCCCAAACTGCCCACTTCCAACGACCGATGGGCACAGCGAGGCCCCACATGGGCCCCGAGGATCTGTCCCTGCGCCATGCCCGCCGCCCGCCGAGGCCCCTGAGGGCGCCCGATCTCCGAGGCGGTGGCTCGAGTCCGTGCTGCACGGTTCGCGAGAACGCCCGAGATGGACCAGACGACAAACGGCACCACCCCATCTGCGGCACCAGGGGCCTCAGCGCCTACCAGGAAATCGGGCGTGGGTGCTTGCGTGGTATGCGCTGCCGCGCCCGATGGGCCGTAGCGCAGCATGGAGGGCCGCAGGTGGGGTGGTGTCGATTGGTTTTCGGTCGACGAGACCGGCCCCGCCCCCCCCCCTCCCCCTTCCCTAGGCGCCCCCAGAGTCGAATCGACAAGTCGAATCGGCGATCGAAGTGGATCGGATCGGCTGAAAATCGGCAGCCGAGTCGGGAGAAGTCGAATCGGCGGAACTCGGGAGGCGAGCCAATGGGCCTCCAATGGTAACCCAAATCGGAATCCCAAATCGAATCGAATCGGAACCGGAAGCCATCGAAATCGAATCGAATCGAATCGGAGGAATCGAAATGAGCCCTGCCCCCCTCCCCCCTTCCCCCTGCCCTGGTCACGCCCGCTGTCGCCAGGGGGGTAAAGAGCCTGCCTCCCATGGCCCAATCCCCCCCCCCTCTCGCCATCGCTCGGACGTCCCTTGCCCGTGCACTGTTCGGATCCGTGCGTGCGCCTCTTTCTGCAAGGTGGCCCACAGGGTCCTCCCCGGGTGCCCCTCGCCGAGAAACACTCTCAGACGCCCGAGCGACACCGGGGCCTCGGACGGCCCCCTGGCGGCCCGCAGCGTGGCCCGACCGACCGCGGCGATGGGCGGCCGCGTCCCTGCCCGAGCGGGCGGCGCAGGCCAGCTCCGCCGCGAGGGCCGGCAGCAGGAGCAGCCGGAGGGCCGCCATCGCCCGGGGGCCCGCGGCCCAGGGGCCGAGGGAGGGCGCCCAAGTGGAGCGACGGCGCGACGGCCCGGGCCTCCGGCGTCCCTGGAGGGCGAGAGAGGAGGTCCGCAGCGGGGGGGTCTTCCATGGGTGCCGAGTGGCGCAGCGATGGCTTGTTCAGATGGCCCAGCATGGTCGGCATCCGCTGCGAATGGGCATGTTGGGGCGGGAACGAGACACTCGAGCGCTGTCCGTTGGCAGCAGCGCGCCATAGATGGGTCAATCGGCACTCATTGAAGACCCCTGCTGCGGACCCCTTACTTCACCCTCCGACGTCTTGACGTTTTCGAAACAGGGTCCCCGGTCGGCTCTTCGCCCTGAATCGCTTTGTTGACGGTCCCCGGGGGCCTGGCGAAGGCCCCCCGAGGACGAAGACAAGGAAAAACCTCCGCCGTGATTTTTGTTTAGGGTGTCAGGGAGGGCCGCACGCGAGGAGGATGTGGCGACAACTACCAGGTGGCTTGCGCGGTGTGAGGCCTGCGAGGTGGCACCTGCCTGGTCTCCGCGAGGTGATGCGGCCGGCGCGGCCCACCGCGTGGAGGCCGTGGTGCCGACGCGCAGCCTTACGCTGGCAGCCTGCGCGCGAAGGCAAGACGATGCAAGGACCAGGACAAAATCGGACCAGGACAAATCGGTGATCTCTGAGATCTGGCGGCTCTGAATCATGTATCGGGCGCCGCGGCCGTTCCAGAGCGCCCCAAAAACGCCCCGATAGCTTTCTGGCACGCTCTGGAACGATGCATCCCGGTTCTATCCCCGCGCGATACAGGGTCTCATGCGAGAGGACGTGGCGGCCTTGTGAGGCGGCTTACTGGCGGCATGGCTTGCAAAGGGGCACACGACCCGTCGGTCGGAAGAAGCAGGTGAAAGCATGAAGAAGGCGGATAGAGTAGATGGGGTTCGAGCCCGCCCAAAGAAGAATAAAAGACAGCAAGCACGGATCGACTCTTGAAATAGGAAGGCGCTTGAAGTAGATTGGGATCTGGGGATCCAGAAACACCTACTTTCAACGACCGACCTGTAAACCTCCACGCGCTGTGCCGCTGGCGCGCCGAACCGCGCAGAGACGAGGCGCTCACGCGCGGCCGTGCACGGGTAGCTTGCGCGCGAATGTCCGGGCAGTCGACCCTTTTGGGGCAGCTGAGGGGTCTGCCCTGGATGGGCCCCAGCAAAGCAGGGGCAGACATGCATGCAAAGTCGGCATCCAATGCCCACATGGAGAAGGCGGCCCAGAGGGGGACAAGGAACGAAACCTGTGTACTCAGGCGCCCCCCCCATCCCCCCCCGAACTGGCTCCAGAGCCTGAGCAAGCGGGGTCGGAAGATCGACCGCCTCGCCGACACCTCGGAGATGCATCCGCGACGCCGAGATGCGGCTCGTCCAGCATCGGCGATGCATCGGCGATGCGGCGCGACCCGACCCTCCGCCCACGTGTGCTGCGCCCTCACTTGGGCGGCCCGAGCGAACAGCGGCGAGCTTCGTTGCGCCCGCCGTCCGGGCAGGTGAGCACCAGACCCCCGCGCGCCGCGGAACGATCACGACCCGGGCAGACGGCTCCTCTGAGCTCTGGGCCCCTCGAGGCCCACCTGGAGCCTCGCAGACAGCCGAGCAGCCTCGCGACGAAAAACTTGCCCCGGGGTCGGGTCGACGGCGCGCCCGGGGGGGGGGGGGAGGCAGAGGGGGGGGCCTGCTCGGAGGGCTCGGACGGCTCCCCGGCCTTCTGAGAAGCTCTCTGAGCCTTTTCCAAAGCCCCGCCGCCTTCTGAGAAGGCCTGCCCCCACTCACATCCCCGCTCGGCGCGCCGCCGAGAGAGTCGGCCCACGTCGTGAGCAGACCACGACTACGAAGGTCTGGCGGGCAGTATTAGCAACAAAGGCTCGGGGCCATTGCCGTGTGAGCCAAACGGCTACGGGCCAAGGCGAAAAAGGCCCAGGGATGAGGAACTGAGAGGCCTCCGCATGGGGCCACGCAGCGTGCGAGGGGGGTGCGAAGATGCAGAGGAAAGCCGGGAACCGTCGGCCGAGGCCACTGGGGCCTTCGGTGAATCTCCCCGTGGGGCCACGGGCCAAATGAGGGGTGTGCGAAAGTGAGTGGGGTGAGGCAGATCAAATGCCATGCGAGCCTTCCGTGGAGCTCCCACTGGGCCACGAACCGTGTGAGGGGTGTGCGAAAGTGGGTGGGGTGGTACCGCATGCGGCCGATGCCACTGTGGCCTTCGATGGACCCCCACAGGGCCATGAAACGTGCAAGGGACGTTCGAATCTTTGGAAGGTACCGAATGCTACCGAAGTCGCTGGGGCCTTCAGTGGAGTTCCCCATGGGGCTACGTACGAAGCATGTGAGAGGGTGCGCGAAAGTGGGGTTGAAAGGGTACCGCATGCGGCGGAAATCACTAGGGTCTTTGATAGAGCTACCCATGGATCCACGAAATTTGCTAGCTAGCGCGGTGCGAAAGTGGGTGGGGCGGACCGCATGCGGTCGATGCCACTGGGGCCTTCAGTGGAACTCCCCTTAGGGCCACGAAACGTGAGGGGCGTGCGAACATGTACGCTGCGGGTTACCGCATGCGGCCGATGCCACTTGACCCTCCGGTGAAGCTTCCCTGGGACCAAGAAGCGGGTCGGGGGTGTGCAAAACTGGGGGAGTGCTGCATGCGGCCGAAGCCACTGGCGCCCCCTGTGGAACTCATCATGGGGCCGCGAAGGGAATGCGAGACTCTAAGGGGTACCGCATGCTGTCGAAGCCATTCGGGCCTTCTCTGGAGCTTCCCGTGGGGCCACGAAGCGTGTGAGCGGTGTGCGAAAGTGGGGTGGGGACCGCATGCGGCAGCACCCACTGTGGCCTTCGGTGGGGTTCCCCAATGGGGGGGGGGGCGCATGCGGCCGAAGCCGCTGTGGCCTTCGGCGGAGCGTCCCAGGGGGGCACGAAGCGTGCGAGGGGTGTGCGAAACTGCGGACGGGGACTGCATGTGGTGGAAACCACTGGGGCCTTGAGCCAAGAAGCGGGCGAAAGGTGTGCGAAAATAGGGCGGGGCACCGCATAGGGTACTGCATGCGGCCGAAGCCGAAGCCTCTGGGGCCTTCGGTGGAGCTCCCCACGGAGCCAAGAGGTGCGCAAGGGGTCTGCAAAACTGAAGGTACCGCATGCGGTCGACGCCACTGGGGCCTTGCGTGGAACTCCCCACGGAGCCAAGAGGTGCGCGAGGGGTCTGCAAAACTGAAGGTACCGCATGCGGTCGACGCCACTGGGGCCTTGCGTGGAACTCCCCATAGGGCCACGAGGCAGGTGAGGAGTGTGTCCGAAAGTGGGGGGCAACCGCATGCGGCCGAAGCCACTGGGAGCTTCGGTGGAGCTCCCTATGGGGCGCGCGAAGTGTGCGCAGAACTACAGAATGGGTACCGCGTGCGGCCGATGCCACTGGGGCCTCCAATCAGCTCCCCATGGGGCCAAGACGCGGCGGGACGGTGAGCAAAACTGGGGGGGAGGCATGCGGCCGAAGCCACTGCGGCCAACAGTGGAACTCCCAATGGGGCCAAGACAAGGGTGAGGAGGGTGTGAAAGTGAAAGGGGCACAGCATGAGACCGATGCCACTCGGGCCTCAATGGGAGCTCCCCATAAGGCCACGAACCGTGCGAGGGGTGTGGGAGACTGCAGCGGGCACCGTATGCGGTCAAAACCATTGAAGCCGTTGGTGGTCCCCATAGGCCAAGGAACATGCGAAAAGTGTGCGAAAGTGGCTGGGGGCCCGCATGCGGCCGCAGCCGCTTGGGCCTTCGGTGGAGCTCCTTGGGCCACGAAACGTGCGAACGGAGTGCGAACATGGGCGAGTTGCGGCGCATGCGGCCGAAGCCGCTGTGGCCTTCGGTGGGGCTCCCTTGGGGCCAAGGGACGTATGAGGGGTGTGCAAATTACGGGTAGCGGCATCGCATGTTACCATCGGTGGGACTACACATGGGGCCACGGACCGTGCGATTCGGGGCGGGCGGGGATTCCGCACTCGGCCCAAACATCGGTGATTGTCTGTGGAGCTTCCCGTGGGACCAATCAGCGGATGAGAAATGAGGGCGCGCGGCGGGGGGGCGAAGCCGGGATTGGAGGAGGGAAGAGGGGGGGAGGGGGAGGAAGAAAAGAACGAGGGGGCGCTGCTGAGTCAAAGCGAAGACATAAACCTGACCAAACAAGAAGGGGAAGCGATATTCTGTGTCCACAAGACGGACGGTGGTACGATCGGTCTGCATGGCGGGAACTCCCGGTGCTGCAATCGCGGATGCGACGGCGGCGTTGCTGGCGCAGCGGCTACCAGGAACTTCTGGCAAAGAGGCGTGGAAGAGAGGGGGGAGCGGGAGAGGTTTTGTAGGCTGAGGAAAAACCGTCAAGTAAGAACTGGCGAAAGGAAGGATAACAGCGATGCGAGGGGGAAAGGAGGGAGAGGGGAGGAGGAACAACAAAAACGCGGGGCGCTGTTGATTCAAAACAAGACCCAAATCCGCCGACCCCTTGGGGTTTCATTGGGATGTGAATCAGTTGCGATGCGATGCGACCACCGTTGCGGACAGCGTCTGGGCCTACTCAAAACCGGGTGGGCGAAGCCGTGGCCTCGGTGAACTCGCTGCCCCTCCCCAAACCCCTTTCCCCGGAGCCCAGTCGGGTCGGTTTTGAAAGGGGGCGGTCCCCCCGGATTGGCCAGGGGGTCATCCGCTCCAGGAATGATCCCGGACGGCCTCCGATAGCCTCGACATAGTCCCAAGAGGCCCCAAGACGACCGAACGTAGCCTCCACGTGGCCCCAGATGGCCTCAAAACGTCCCAAGATGCTTCAAGCCAACCTACTAAGAGGCCCCCGAGGCGCCCCCAAAGGGCTCCAAGAGGACTCCCAAGAGGGCCCCAGAGGGAAGCATCCTCCCATTCCCGAGTGGCTACCCATATTTGTGCATATTCGCTGTTCTCGTTTTCGCAGCGCCAAAAACGGGCCAAGAGTTTTCCAAAATCGCCCCACAAAAGCCCCAATATCTCGAGCGCGACAGGCGGGGTGGCAAGGGGCGGGGGTGGCGACACGCCGCAGCCGACGGCGGTTGCACAAACGCAACTGCGACGGCCCATGGAACATTACAGGACGCTGCCTTCTCCGGGCATCCGCTGGCACCAAAGGCGCGCGCGTTCCAATCGGCAGGGTGGCGGACCACGCAGCCCTCGGGCTAGAGCAGCTCGTTCGGAGGTGCGCCCACGAAGGCGCACAATCAAGCGTTTGGGGCTCGACGCGCAAAATGCGTATTGGGTGTCCTGGGCGGGCGCCGCTGCAACCCTGCGCTCGCCCCAAAACGCCTGGGGCCCCGAACGCCGGGCGCGGTCGCCAGGGACTGCTCCCTGGAAAACCCGCCCGGCGTCACCCCAGCTAGGTTCGGGTACGTGTCGGAGGGCACAGTCGCCGACGCACGTTGACGGTGCCCCCGGACGCGTACCCGTACCTAGTCGAGGTGGCGTTTGGTCGAAATCGCTATCGGGCGCACGCGCGGCCCCCGAGAGCGCCCCCGAACGCGGCCGCAGCGGACCCCGGGGGAGCGTGAGATTGCAACGACGCTCCTGCGGGCAACCCCAAACGCAACGGAGTGGTGGCCTGTACCCAAATTGGACAGGCACCACCACTCCAATGCTGTTCTAAACCCCCGCGGACACCCCCGATGTCCCCAGACGTCTCTGACACAAACCAGGGCATGTCGCTGCAATCAAACAACCAGCCGTTCAGCGTGTCGTTGCGTCCTGACGCGCGGATGCTGAAACAGCGCGCACGCGGCAGGCTGACCGGGCGCAAGGGCAAGCGCCCAATCCAGCGGACGGCCCTTTTTACCCAGACCGACCCCGGGCAAGGGTGTTTAGGACCAATGACAAGAGGCCCCCAAGAGGGCAGAAAAAAACAGAAAAACCCACGAGGGTCCAAAGAGGTCCACAAAACCCTCCAGACGGCCTCGGAAAGGCCCCCCGAACGGGTCCCAAAGGAGATGGACGGCGCAGGCGCGCCTGAACACAGCCTTGGACACCCCTAAGGGGGCCCCGAGACGCCCCCAGGGGCCCCAGTGACCCCAAAATGACCCCGAGAAACCCCCTCAATATGCTCTTCGCGCAGCGGAGTTCGACCCGGTTCCGCCGCGGTGACGACGCGGCGGCCAGATGCCTCGCAACTCCCGACGCGTGTCGCCGTCCGCGCAGGTGCTTGCCTCCGCGGAGCGCGTTGCCTGGCCTCGTGAAGGCGTCAGGCTCGCTCTGAAGCGCCTCACGCACACCATCGGGTTACCCTGGTTGAACTGACCTAGCACCCCGCAGATGCGGATAAGAGTGAGGGGGTGGTGGGGGACATCGGCATACATCGGCAGTTTGCGAGACTCCGGAGAAGCCCGCCGAAGGCGCAAAAAATTCAAATTATATAAGGAGCCCGCCGCAGGCGCCGAATTTTTGTTTGAAGCAATGTGGGTCGGTCGCAGGTGGGTCGCGGGTGGGTCGCAAATTGGTCGCTGGTGGGTCGCGGGGTGGTCACGGGTGGGTCGCTGTTGGGTCGGGGGTGTGGAAGGCAGAAAATCCACCCCATAATAATCACCCCGGCAAGCGAAGCCGCGTAGGGCTGCTTAGTCAACGCCCAGGGCCGTCTTAGTAAACGTCAATTGTCGGGTCCTGGTGGTTTTCCCTCCCCTGACGGTGGGTCGCGGGGTGGGTCGCGGGTGGGTCGCGGGGTGGGTCGCGGGGTGGGTCGCGGGGTGGGTCGCGGGTGGGTCGCGGGGTGGGTCGCGGGTGGGTCGCGGGGTGGGTCGTGTGGGTCGCGGGTTGGGTCGCGGGTGGGTCGCGGGGTGGGTCGCGGGGTGGGTCGCGGGGCGGGTCGCGAGGTGGGTCGCGGGGTGGGTCGCGGGGTGGGTCGCGGGTGGGACGACGACAACCAACAACAACAACAACAACAACAACAACAACAACAACAACAACAACAACAACAACAACAACAACAACAACAACAACAATCAGTTTAAGACTGTTCGCCGTTATCTGCTCGAAAATCCAAGAACGCGTATTTCCCAAACCCTCATAAACCCTCGATACCCGCCCTCTTCGTTTTTCGATCGAAACCCTTTTGGGGGGTATACCTTTTTTCCCTGCAGGCCGGGCCCCGGCAAGCGGCGGGGCGGGCCTGGCCAGCGGTAGCGCTGATCGGCGGGGCGGCCGCGGACCATCGACCCGACCCCAACAGGGACGGACAGGGGACCGACCACGACGACGAACGTCGACAACGACGGCGACGACGACGACGACGACGACGACGACGACGGCGACGACGACGACGAGCGAAAGCGAAAGCGAGAGAGAAAGACAGCAGGGCCACGAAAGACACGAAGTAGGCCACGAAGGGCGACAGCGGGGCCACGAACGGCATGCACATGGGACCACAACGGGCGCGAACGCGCGGGGGCCACGAAAGGCATACATATGTTGGGCCGCGGAGGGCAAGGACGGGGCCACTGAGGGCAGCAACGGGGCCACGAAGGCCAGCGAGGGGGTCACGAAGGGACACAGCAGGGCCACGAAGGGCATGAATATGGGGCCACCACGGGCGCGAACGAGCGGGGGCCACGATGGGCATATATAGAGGGGGCCACGAAGGGCAGCGAGGGGGCCATGAAGGGCACCAACGGGGCCACGAAGGGCAGTGAGGGGGCCATGAAGGGCACCAACGGGGCCACGAAGGGCTACAACGGGGCCGCGAAGGGCAGCGAAGGGGCAACGAAGGGCTGCAACGGTGCCGCGATGGGCAGCGAGGGGGCCACGAAGGGCTGCAACGGGGCCACGAAGAGCAGCGAGGAGGCCACGAGGGGCTGCAACGGGGCCACGAAACAAAGCGAAGGGGCCACGAACGACTGCACCGGGGCCACGAAACAAAGCGAGGGGGCCACGAAACGCTGCAACGGGGCCACGACGGGCAGCGAGATCCCGATTCCTAGGTATGCAATGGCGAGGTTCAAACGTGAGCGCGACTCCTGGGTGCCTGGGTGTCGGGAGCGTGGCGCTTGAGGAAATTGCAAAAAACTCCAACGCGAAGGCGCTATTCGTCGGTAAATTGCAAGCAAATCTCCAGCGAAAGCGCAACTCCAGAGCGCCGGGACAGCGACTCCTGAATGAATTGTGAAGAAATCCAAAGCGAGAGCCTGAATAGAATGCGAGGAAGTCTCGGGCGGGAGCGGGGGTCCTGGCTAAATTGTGAGAAAAGCTCCGGCGGGAGCCGTTGTTGTTGTAACCCGGGGGCCAGGGGCCCAGTTTGAACACCAAGACTTTCCCTTTCAAAAAATCAGGGTGCGAGCGTCGAGGGCATACTTTGATTTAGAAGTAACAGGATGCACCGGTGGGGGGGTCAACACTACTAAGTTCACGAACAACAACAACAGCAGCAACAACAACAACAACAACAACGACAACAACTGCAATCACTCTAAGACTGTTCGTTGTTACTTGCCCGCGTGTCATTTAGGACGAGCGCCCCACACCCTCGAGGCCCGCCCTTTTTGTCTTCGGCCACGCCCCCTTTGGAGGGATCCTTTCTCTTCGCGGAGGGCGATGGGCTTAGACAGGCGGGCAAACCTGAACGGGCGGACAATCCTTCGTGGGCGTAAATGTGCCCACCATTGGAATTGGCGCGGGCCGCGGAAAACGAGGGGGAGAACGAGGGAGAGCGGGAGGAAGGGAGGGAGAGGGACGAAGGTAAAATGAAAACGCCAGGAGAAAAGGAGCGAAGAGGGGGGCGGTTGATTAGAGGCAGAGAGAGAGAGAGAGAGAGAGAAAAAAATAAAGAAAGAAATATACATATAAGAAAGGTAGAGAGAGAGGGGAGATAGCCCGCTTGCGCTGGACGCGGTTGTAGCCCCCACGAGGGGAATCGGATCGAAAGCTGACTGCCCTTGGACGGGCAACGCGCGCTTTAGCTCGCAGCTGTTCGAGAACGGCGTTTTCTCCGCGGGCGGGGTTGTCCGTTTACATTTGTCTTGGCACGGTGCGCGTGCATCCTTCGCCTGGCGGCGGCTTGGCCTTCAGTCTCGCCCCTGGCCCGTGCTCCGACATCACGTGACAACATGCGTCGTTGGGCATTGTGCCCATGTAGATCCCTTGACAGCCCCAGGACACCGATGAGGGGAGAGAGAGAGAGAGAGAGAGAGAGAGAGAGAGGGGGGAAAAAAAAAACGAAACAACAACAAACAAGAGTGAGGGAGGAGGCAGGAGAGGGGAGGGGGAAGGGAGGAGGGGGAGGGAGAGGGGACAGGGCAGAGAAGCATTAGGATGAGGAAAGAAAGGAGGGAGGGAGAAGGGAAGAAAGGATCGGATAGGATAGGGCGCCGCCTGACGATCGAGTCGAGGTCGAATGGCCACGGGCCAGAAGAACAGAACAAGCTAGTCGGAGACAGGCGGGGGGGCCAGAGGAGCCTCATCCTCCTCGACCTGCACCTGGTGCCGAACTCGGCGGAGCGCTAACACCTCCCCCCCGCCTCGCGACGACGCCGACGACGCCCCGCCTCCTCCTCGTCACGGATCGGGGGGGGCTCGACAGGCGGACGCGCGCCTGCCTGCAGCTCGCGGCCCCGCCCTCTCTGGGCCAGCGCCTTCATGCGCTGCTCATAGTCGCACTCCGACCTGGCGCCTAGGTCACTAACCACCCGAGTAGCTTGGGCCTGGCGCCTGGACGTTACAGACACACACACACACACACACACACTCATTCACACTACCGGCAGGGATCGCTGCGCCCAGCGCCGCTCTGACACTGGGGTTGGGAGCGAAAACCCGTCTGAACCGCGAAAGAACATCGCCCCCTGTTCTCGTGGGAGGGCCACATTCTCTCTTCAGTTTGATGGCCTTCTCTTGGCCCCAAGCACCACATGTAACACGCAGAAGTTGGGCCCGCTGGACGTCGGAGGTGGCTCGCGCTGAAGCCAGCCTGGCCCCTGAAACTGCAGCCAGCCTATGCCTAAAATCCTGGAGGGCGAACTGCTCTAAAAACATGGGGGGGGGGGGGGCCTGGCAACGCGTCATCGGCAGGTTTCCTGCCCGGAGACCAACGCAGAAGCACTGCGCGCATTGCCAGCCCAACTCGCCCCTCACCCAGTCGTGCCACCCAGTCCTCGCCGCCCGTGCCGCTCTCTTCCCACGCGCAAGGGGTCGCTGCCAGCGCTGAGCCCCTGTCTCTTCAAAGAGGGGCAGCACCGCGGCCACGACCTTAGCAAAGTTGAGTGCTCGCTCCACTGCCAGCTCAAGATCATTGAGGAAGGAGGGGGCAAGGGGCGGGGCGAAGGCGAACAGCATTCTTCGCCTCTCGATCGACGCGGCAGTTGGCCAGAGCCAGGCGCTTTTCAGCCTCAACTAATTCATCAATTACCTGCATACTTCTGTGGGCTTTAACATGAAACGCCGTAACATGCTTGCGCCCTGGCAGGGAATGGGCAAACGTGTGAGCAAAACCCAAAACATTAGAGGCTTTCATCTGCCGAATCAATAGCACTGTCAAGCTGCCCGATAGCACTCGCACAGTCAGCTGCAACCGAGCATGCTCTGTCAGCAATCTGAGCTGCGATACTCAAAACTACATTCTCGGCAACGCTGGGGGCCTGAGGCAGATGACCTGGCGCTATTCCTTTCAGGGCCCCAACAATCTGGTCACCTGGCGCCTGTGCAACCAGAGGCCAGGTCGCTCGCTCAAGCTCTCGCAATCCTGGCCTGGAACAAGACCCGTCAACTGCGAGCTCGAGCACTGGAGACTCAGAAAGGCCTGCAAATTCTCCGGGCTGAATGTCGAGCGAGCCCCCACCCCCACCCTCCAGAAGGACTTCAGAGGAGCAGGAAGGGGAAGGAATCGCATGTTCATTGTACAAGCACAAACCACGAGTGAAGATCGGATCATCGGACTCGATGGCTGCCTGCACAAAAGTTGCAAGTGCATGCGCTTCCTCGCGTGCTGCTGCTACTGCTAACTGGCACTCATACAGGCGGTGTGCGATGGCATCTTCACGCCCGCACTCGCAGAGACCATCCGTCACGTAGCCAGCGATATTCGCGCGGTTTCGCGTTCAAACACCATCGCAGCTGCAGCAACTGATCAGGAATTTCTCATGACTACTGCACCGCTTGCTTGCTGGGCTAACCACCTGTTTGATGAAACCAAAGGAAGCTCGCATCGTTATAGGCTCATCGGGGCTCACTCGGGGCTCACTCGTTTTCGCTGCTAGTGCTATCTCGTGCGTGCGCTGTATGCCTGCACTCAGGAACTGACAAAGCAAGCCTCGTGATATCTGATCAATGGCCACCGCGCAACCTCGATGATCAGTCCACCTCGTCGCCGACGTCGCTGCCCAGCCTGCTCGCTGCGCCGCCAGCACAGCTCGACGCATGGGCCCTCGACTGCTAGCCCAACTCAGCTCAGGGTCGTTCTCTGGTCGCCCCCCCCCCCCCCCCCCCCCCCCCCCCCCCTCCCCACACCCGCCCACCCAACAACTGCAGAAGCCGCCGTTCACTGATCATGGCGTGGGGACTGGTGCTGGCGACCCACAGCATGCGGCACCATTGCGCTGCAGGTGCGACCGCAAGCTTCGCCGAGGAGTCGCCGTTTAGCACCACCTTGGCCGTCGCGCTGACCCCATCCATGTGCAAGTAGCTTGCTGCGCGCATGGGCAGCCCGCAGCTCCCGCCACTCTGCATCATCCATGCCAGCAATCTCTGCGCCGTAACATGCTTCAGGAGTGATTCCAACTTTGGCGATCTTCCCGCACGCCTCGGCCTCGTCCACACCAGCAATAGCTTTGCGGAACCGTCGAAGCTCACGCAGGCGCCGTATCATGTTCAGCCCCCGCTTCTGCCTCTGCTGGCTGGCGCCCACAACTCTGCGACGCCTGCCCTCGCTGATGTCAGTACCAACATACACCGCATTCTGCTTGGCCGCCTCCCTTGGTAGCCCAGCAGCTGTCGCAACTTGTCTGGCCAAAGAAAGAGAGCTGCCAACCACTGCCAGCTTATCGTCGATCGTGGCTTCTATCATATCAGAGGCCTCCACAAAGTCACGGTATGCACGAGATGCACCACCACTTCTGGACTGTTGCTGGACAACCTCATACTGTTATCATCAGTGTAACTCCGAAGTGTCATCCAGGTATGCTGCTCAACAAGCCAATCAAACTCGTCAACAGCCCAAACTTTGACCGAGATGTCACAGCACGCACCACCTGCAGGAAATCCGAGATCTGGGAACAGAATCGACTCACTGTGATGTCCTTGCAATCTGAGGATCCGCGCGGAACGCCACATGTTGTAAGCCAGCTTCACGTAACCTGTTGGCGCGCCCTTAGCAATATACTTATCTCTGAGCCGTGACAGTCGGATCCTCTAATAGTACTTGCTGTAATCGGCAATGATGGTGACGCCATATCGCGAGGTGGCAGAGTCTGGTTCAGCGTCCGCAGCCTGGAGCCATGCACAGTCAAGCGCACTGCGCCCTCGTCCTGCACCCCAGCAGGGTCTGTCCAGCGCCACCTGCAGCTCGTCAAGTACACCACGCCGAGCCCTCTGCCACACGCGGTAGAAGCCCGCATACAGTACTATCAAACGGTGTCCTTCAGACTTCCTGTTCGGGATCATCGGGGTTACCACCCACGTGATCTGTCGTGGGAGGAGACCAAGCGCTTCAGAACACGTGAAAAGGCTGGCTACTATTTACAAGGCTTCATCATCCAAGATTGCGAAGTGGCGAGGATAGGAGGGAGGAAGGAGAGGGAGAAACATGAAGGTAAGAGCGTGAACGTTCGAGGAAGTCCTAGGCGAAAGCGCCGTTCCTGAAGGAAGTCTCGGGCGGGAGCCCACGACGGGCGGGCGATACCTTGACGGGCGGGTCGGGCGGGTGGGGCATTCAAGCTGAATGCCGGAGTATGGCGAGAGCGCGATTACTAAGTAAATTGAAACGGCGTCCTTGGCGCAGCGTGTTTCCTGAGCGTCGAAAGCGCGACTTCTGAATACATGTCATGGAAGTCACAGGCGAGATCGCAATTCCTGAATAACATGTCAAGGGTTCTCTGGCGGGAGCGGGGGTCTTGATTAAATTGCGAGGAAGTCTTGATTCGATTGCGAGGAAGTGTCAAGCGGGAGCGCCGTTCCTGAGGAAGTCTCAGATGGGAGCGGGGGTCCTGACTAAATTGCGAGGAACTCACAGGCGGGAGCATCGATCCTGAGTAAATTGTGAGGAAGTGTCAGGAGCGGGGGTCCCGAGTAAATTTGGAGGAAGTCTCAAGCGGGAGCCGTTGTTGTTGTAATCCCGGGGGCCAGGGGCACAGTTTGAGCACCAAGACTTCCCCTGTCAAAAAAAAGGTGCAAACGTCGAGGGGCACACTTTGATTGAGACAAAACCTCTGCACCAGTGAGGGGGTATCAACAATAATTTCTTCAGAAGTGAGAGTTCAACAATAACAACAAGAACATCAACAGCAGCAGCAACAGCAACAACAACAACACCATCAACAACAACGCAACAAGCAGAACTCTCACCACGAATTCCAGATTCAGCCACGCTCCTCCAAGGGACAATAAATGACCGTTCGGCCCCCTCACTCTGATTATTTCTCTGCTCTTTCGCCAGCTGCCCGCAGTCTGCGAAGGCAGACTTTGATCCGTCCCGTCCCCGTTCCAGAAATGATCTCGGACGGCCTCCGATGGCCTCGACATGGTTCCAGGAGGCACCGAGACAGTGCAAAGTGGCCTTCAGTGGTCCCAGATGACCCCAAAGCGCTCCAAGATGGCCTCCAAACAACCCAAGAGGCCCCCAAGACGCCCCGAGGATCCCAAAAAGATTCCGAAGAAGGCTCCAGGGAAGGATAATCGTCCCAATCCCTCAGGTAAACGTATAATATTGCATATTCCCTATGTTGGTCTTCGCAGCGTCCACCCGCACAGCCAAATAACCCCCAAACATGGCCGCGCAAACAACCAACACGGCTCCAAGCAGGCCCAAGAAGTTTTCAAAACGGTCCCAGAAACGCCCACGAGACAACCTGCGAAGGCACCAGACGGCCCAAGAGCCCCCGATGACGGCCCAAGACGCCGCAGAAAAAATATTAGCGGTGTGGTGTAAGCCTTTGAATCACATGATGGCTAGGAAGGAGGAAGAGCCAGATGTTCAGCTAAACCGGAATGGGGAACGACGCCCCTGTAGGGCCGCAGCTGCGCCTGGACTCATGAGGAACACCACGGGAACATAGAGACCCTTTCGAAAGTAACATCCCGACTGTCCTTGCCCCCCTCCTCCATCTCCTCCTCCTCCTCCTCCTCCTCCTCCTCCTCCTCCTCCTCATATCCCCCCTCCCCCTGCCCATTTTCCTCAACCCTTCCGCGTTCCCCACAGCATACTCCCCATCGCCTCCCCGTGCCTCAGTCGTCACCATCCTCCTTCTTGAAATGTATCTTAATATGTTTATTCACCACCTCCTCCTCCTCCGCCTCCTCCTCCTCCTCCTCCGCCTCCTCCTCCTCCTCCTCCTCCTCCTCCTCCTCCTCCGCCTCCTCCTCCTCCTCCTCCTCCTCCTCCTCCTCCTCCTCCTCCTCCCCCTCCCCCTCTCCCTCCTCATTCTCCTTTCCTTCTACTTACAAACAACTCCCCCCTGTCGCACCCCGAAGTCGATCGAAAGCGCGGGCTGGGCGTTTCACCTGAGACTGCCTCGCCACGTATGACCCTGAGGCTTAGAATTTGCAGCACTTCACGGATGGAGGGCAGGTGGTGTTCCAAATGTGGCTCTCGCCCCAGCGCCGCGCAAATTCTTCACAAAACATGCAAGATTGTCACTGGTGGAGGGCGGTTGGTCTTCAAAATGTGGTTGTCGCCGTAGCGCCGCGAACATTCGTTTGTGTAATGTAAGAGCTGTATGGCTGGAGGGCGGGCCGTTCTCCAAATGCAGCTATCGCCTTAGCGCGGCACACAATCGCCTTACAAAATGCTGGCTCTCGTTTTAGCGTTTTCGCCGTAACGTCGCGCACATTCAGTGTAAGAGCGTTCAGCAAATTGATTCGCGATGTTGAAATCCCAGGAGCGGCGCCCTGGTACGAGTTAGGGTCGTCAAGACGCAATGTAACGGTGGATCGCGGCGTCGAGTCCCAGGAAGCGTGCTCTGGTACAGTTCAGAACCGCACCAACCCAGTAGGGCGTAGGTGGCCTATGGCGTGTTGTTGTCCATCTGCCCATACTCCCCTTCGGGGAGGGGCTGATCGTTGTTCCTGTAAAATACACAACCCCTCCTCCACCCGGCCAGCGGCCAACCTGGCACCTGATCGACCCCATGCAGGTCGCCCTCACCATCCCTGTCAAAAAATACTAACCGTTGCCTACCTCCACAATTGAAACATGCGCGGCCAACCCGGCGCGCCCCCCCCACCATCCCCGTCAAAAAAAACAATGCAAAATGCAATGTGGGGCAAAGTCTTGAGTCATGTTCGTGAGGCCCGCGAGCACTTTGTATTGTTTGTTGACAGGGACGGCGGCGGTGTCAGTCGATCCCCTGCTGCGCGCAGGGCTATCATCCCTGACAAAAGCAATACAACATGCACCTCGCGGCTACATCTGGATCATGCAAGGCCGTCCCACGATCACTGCCAATTTGCTTTTGGCAAGGACGGCGGGGGTGGTGGCGCGTGGCCTGCTGTGCGCAGACCCAGCAAACACAACGATGGGCACTGGTTTTCGACGAAAACGGCGGCGGCCGACATGTTTCCCGATGAGCGCTGTCACGTGCGCGCGCGCACTTGACGCACGCTGCACGTGCCCCGAACGTGGCGCACATGGCGCGGCTGGAAGGCGCGGCACACCTGGCGCAGTCGGACCACGTGGCGCATCTGGCGCACCAGGCGTGCCTGGCACGCTCGGCCCCAGGGGTGCCTGGCGCGCGTGGCGTCCCTGGCAAGCGTGGCGCACCTCGCCCAAACGTCGCGTGCCTGTGGTCGGCTTTGGTTCCCAGTAGCTGTCCATACATAGACGACCGCTGAACATGCTCAGGTTCGGGTGTTACGTATGTGTGTCGGGGGGCGGGGGCGGGGGGGGAGAGCTGGAGAGCTTGCGGGCGGGTGGGCAGTTTGACCCCTCCCCCATGCCCCCTTCCCTGGACCTGGGCGGGGACGGTCGCGAGATGTCAGGGCGACCAAAACGGCCTCGGCGAGGAAGCCAAAATCACTGGCTTTGCTGAAGTTATGGCCCCATTTTGGCCTCATGGGGGGGCACCGCCAATTAAAGAGCCCCTCTTGTTTGATCGATGTCCTTCAAGATGGTTCCATGAGCGCCCCCAAAGCTCCCAATGGCGCTTCAAAAGGGCCCCAAAAGGCGCCTGGGAGGCCCCAGGAGGCCCCACGAGGCGCCCACGGGGCCGCCAAGAGGCCCCCAAGACGCTCCAAAAGGCCTCCACTGGGGGGGCCCTTCCTCGGCGCGTTGCCCACTTCCCTGATCGAGGCAAATCCTCCGGGGCGGGAAAGGACAACGAACGAAAGACATGAAAAGAGCGAGAAGAGCAGAAGAGCGAAGAGGAAAGGAAGACAAGACAGAAAGACATAATGCAAGCCGCAGCTCAAACTCAGACCAAGTAGTAGACGGCCGCCCCTTGTCGAACTGCCAGTACTTGTAATAGAACTCAACGTACCCAAACCAATGCACTCAGATGGAATGTCTCGAGAGGCGAGAGGCCACAGAGTGACCACCGGCGACGAGAGGAGCGTTAGCGCAGGGCGTTTGCAGCCAACCATCAATCAGGCCATCTCCAGGGCCAGCGTAGTCTAACCGCAAGGACATCACATTCCACGAGCCCCGGGAGAAGCAAGAGGGAGCGAGCCCCTCCGAAGAGGCAGCGTGCAGTTCCAGGACTCGAAGAGCACCGAGTCCCGAGGGTGGAACACGCTGGTGGCGACGAGGAGCAGCCCAGGCCAGCCAGGCGGGGAGCGGGAAACTTGCGCGGCCCGGGGGGTACGGGCGCGCCTGCCAAAACGGTTGGGGTGACCAGCCCAGGCCCGCCGGGCGAACAGCACTCAGGCGATGGGGGATTGCATCGCCTGAGACCCGCAACTTACTGGGGGTTGCAGCTGACAGCCACGTGAAGTGGGAAGGACCTCGCGATTGCACAGCATGAGAATGCCCAGTGCTCAGGTAGGGTGCAGCCAACAGCCGCATGAATGTGGGAAAAGATGCTTTCGCCTGAGACATACTGGTGACTGGACTGGGGGCGGCGAACACGGGGGGTAGCAGAATACCGCCCACGGCCAAGAGCGGGGTGAAGAGCCACTCGATTGCACCGCACGAGAAAATCCGGTGCTCTGGTAGGGTGCAGCTAACAGCCGCAGAAAACCGCAGAAAAGCGAGACAAGAAACTAACGCCTGAGACATACTGGAGGTCGGACTGGGAACGGCAATCGGGGGGGTGACCGATTGCTGTCCACGACCAAGAGCGGGGTGGAGTGGCAGCACACCGCTGCAGGATGCTGGGTAGGAATAGTAGCATCGCCTCGGATGGTATCGACGTTCTGCTGGGTTGCAGCTAACAGCCGCAAGAAGAGGGGAGATGGTTTCACCTGAGACATCCCGTTGCTCGGTCGAAGTGCGGATGACAGCAGCAGGAAGGGGGGTAGCTACGCCTGTGGTGTGCTGATTATATGGTAGGGTGCTGCTAACAACCGCGGAAGGCTTCGCACTGGCGACGTGAGAGACTGCCCGGGCTGGTGGGGTTACTTTTTGTCGCGGCCGCGAGCGAAAGCGCAGGAGGCGTCCGAGCGGATGTCTTCCAACTGAGCCCTTCCCACGGTGAAACAGAAATCTTGAAGGGGCCTATGAAAAGGGAACTTGGAGGGATGGTTCATTGAAATATTGTTGATGCGTCTTGGGCTTAGACTGGTATTCCTACTCCTCCTCCTCCTCCTCCTCCTCCTCCTCCTCCTCCTCCTCCTCCTCCACATCCTCCTCACACTCATCATCCCCCGCCTCCTCCTCCTCCTCCTCCTCCTCCTACTCTTCCTGCCACCCGTCCTGCTCCACCGCTACCCCCACCCCCCACCCCCCACCCCCCAGCCTGCCCATCCCAGTCTTCCTCCTCAAGCGTCTCCTCATTCCTCCTCCTCCTCTTCCTCCTCCTCCGCAGCAGCCTCATCCACCTCATCCTCCTCATCCCCATCCTCCTCCTAGTCCTCCTCCTCCTCCTCACCCTCCTCCTCCACCTCGACCAGTCCAGTCTCCTCGACCCCCTTGTGCTCGATCCTGTACCTGCGCCTCCTCCTGCTCCGCCCACCAAACCCGTCTCCCCCCTTCCTCCCCCGCGCTCCTCGTCCTCAACCCCTCCTCCCGCGCCTGCGCCACCTTCTTCTCAGCATCAGATTCATCCTCATCGCCATCGTCATCATCATAATCATCAGCATCAGCATCAGCATCATCATCATCATCATCATCATCATCATCATCATCATCAGCAGCAGCAGCATCGTCATCTTCATCGTCATCGTTCATCATCATCATCATCAGCATCATCATCATCATCACCACCACCATCATCATCATCATCATCATCATCAGCATCATGTTCATCATCATCATCAGCAGCAGCATCATCAGCATCGTCATCATCAGCAGCATAATCATAGTAACTATCGCTGCAATCTTCAGCATCATCAGCATCACCACCACCACTACCACCACCACTATCATCATCAGCAACATCGTCATCAACATCCTGATCTTCATCGGCATCACCGTCAGCGCCACCAACATCATCATCATCGTCACCATCATCATCATCAGCATCATCATCATCAGCATCATCATCATCAGCGGCATCAGCATCATGATCATCACCATCATCATCATCATCATCAGCAGCATCATCGTCGTCATCAGCGCCATCAACATCATCATCATCATCATCATCATCATCATCACCATCATCATCATCATCATCATCAACATCAACATCAACATCAACATCAGCATCATCAACCCCATCATCAACATACTCAGCAGCAGCAGCACCGTCATCATCCTCATCGTCGTCGTCGACATCAGCATCAGCATCGCCAACAGCATCATAATCATCATCACCAGCAACAGCATCATCGACATCATCATCATCAGCAGCATAGCAAGTATCGCTGCAATCATCAACATGATCGTGAACACCATCGTCAGCAGCAGCAGCATCCGCATCATCAGCATCATCAGCATCATCAGTATCATCATGGGCATCAGCATCAGCGTCATCATCGTCATCATCATCATCATCATCATCATCATCATCATCATCATCGTCATGTTCATATTCATATTCATCATCATCATCATCAGCAGCAGCAGCAGCAGCATCGTCATAATCATCAGCAACAGCTGCATTATCATCATCAGCAACAGCAGCAGCATCAGCAGCATCAACATTAGCATCATCAACAACATCGTCAGCCGCATCACCCCCACCCTTCTCTTCCTCGTCCTCCTTCCCCGCCTCTTCCTCCTCCTCCTCCTCCGCCTCCTCCTCCTCCGCCTCCTCCTCCTCGTCCGCCTGCGTCTCGCTCCTCCTCCTCATCCTCCTCCTCCCTCCCGCTTCCGCCTCCTCCTCTGCCTCTGCCCCTGGCAATGGTTCGATACTATGTTTAACAGCAGTCCTTTGTGATAGCCCGTCAAGTGTAGACCAAGATAGTCACCAGCATCGACATCCAGGCGTGCATTACTTGATCATACAAGGGCATGGAAACTACACATCCGTCACCTGGCAAACATCTCGAATACCGCATCCGTCCCTTCCTCCCAGGTCCCCGAAATCCTCCTTGACCCCTCTCCTCCATCATCATCATCGGTTTCCTCATCATTCCTCCTCCTCTTCATCTCCATCATCATCCTCATCCTCATCCGCATCCTTATCCTCATCCTCATCCACATCCCCATCCTAGTCCGCATCCTCATCGTCATCATCATAATCTTCATCATCAACATCAGCATCCGCATCGTCATCATCATCATCAGCATCGTCATCATCATCATCATCAGCAGCATCAGCATCAGCATCAGCATCAGCATCAGCATCATCATCATCATCATCATTATCAGCAGCATCAGACTCATCATCCACATAAGCAGCATCGCAATCATAATAATGATCATCATCATCAGCAGCGTCATCAGCAGCATCAGCGTCATCATCAGCATCATTTGTATCAGCATCATCCATAGCCTCGTCAACATCAGCATCAACACCCTCACAAACAACTCACCATCACCATCACCGTCATACGCAGTATCATCATCATCCGCATCAGCACCAGCAGCATCATCATAATCATCAGCATCAGCATCATCATCCAGACCAGTATGAGCAGCATCAGCATTTGGATCAGAAGCAGCATCACCATGGGCACCATCACCATCATCATCATCCTCATCATCATCATCATCACCATCATCATCATCGGCACCATCAGCATCATAATCACCAGCATCATCAGCATCAACACCAGCATCGACATCGTCGTCGTCGTCATCAGCATCATCATCATCATCATGATCATCTTCCCTACCAACACCATCAGCATAATCACAGCATCCACCGTCCCCCCCTTTCCCCCTCCATCCTCGTCCTCCGCCTAGACTTCATCCTCCTCCTCCGCCTGCCCTGTCCTCCTACCTCCTCCTCCTCTTCCTCCCCCTCCTCCTCCTCCTCCTCCTCCTCCTCCTCCTCTCCCTCCTCCCCCTCCTACTTCTCCTCCTCCACCTCTTCTTCCTCCTCCTCCTCCTCCTCCTCCTCCTCCTCCTCCTCCTCCTCCTCCTCCCTCTCGTCCTCCTCCTCCTCCCCCCCCCTCCTCCTCCTCCTCCTCCTCCTTCCTCCTCCTCCTCCTCCTCCTCCTCCTCCCTCCTCCTCCTCCTCCTCCTCCTCCTCCTCCTCCCCCCTCCTCCCCCTCCTCGTCCTCCCCCTCCCTCATCCCCCCCTGGCGAACGCGGGCCTCGACCTCGACAGACTGCCCGCCCTCGGAGGGCTGGACGGTAAGCTCGCCCTGCAGGGCCGAACGCGGCCCCGCCGCCGACGACCCAGGGGACGACGCGGACGACGACGTCTTTGTGTTGGACGTGGGTTGCACTATTTCCCGCACACTCGGCACGGATACCAGCTGGAACCCCAACGATGGCCCCTGAGACTGACGACCTACCAGACCACCCCAACCCAACCCGAAGACCCGAATTTCGGGTTGGGGGGGGTAAGGGTTCCACATGTGTTTTGTTCGATGTTTCCCGACCCCCCCCCACTGGAAATCGAGGGTAAATCTGAGCCTTCGGGTTGGGTTGGGGTGGTTTGGTGGGTGGTGAGAGACAAACGAGGCGAGGGCCACAGAAGACACACGACGGAGGAACAAAGGCCGAGCAAAACGCCGAAGGGACTTGGATGACGACATGCTGCGCAACTTCGGCCCGTGGAAACATGTTCCTCCTCCTCCTCCTCCTGCTCCTCCTCCTCCTCCTCCTCCTCCTCCTCCCTCCCTCCCTCCCTCCCTCCCTCCCTCCCTCTCCCCTTCCCTCCTCCCTCCCTCTCGTCCTCCCTCCCTCCCTCCTCCCACCCTCTCCTCCTCCGTCCTCCTCCTCCCTCCCTCCTCCCTCCTCACACAAACATAGCGCAAAACATACCTCCAACGCAATAGCACCCTCTGCTGCCGCCCTGCCCCACGGTCACGCCCTTCCGCACCGCCGCCCAGCGCGCCGCCAGCCCTCCGCAGCCGCTGCCCAACAGAGCGCCCGGAGGACCAGGCCTCCCAGCGCCGCCAGAGCCGTCTCAGCCTCCGTGTCGGCACGAAGCCGCCGGACGCAAAGCGCAGCCGCGCGGCCGCACCCGGTGCAGCGCAAGGAGCGACTCCAGCGCGCCTTCTCCCGCCAGGCCGCCCTGCTCGGTGGCGAACGGGAGGACGGTGCTCCCGTAGTGCCGGACCTTGTCCTTCTCACCCTCCCGAGCAGCAGCCCCTGGCACCAGGTGCGGGTTTGACAGGCCCGCGAGCTTCCTCCCTCCTCCCTCCTCCCTCCCTCCTCCCTCCCCTTCCTCCCTCCTCCCTCCTCCCTCCTCCCTCCTCCCTCCTCCCTCGTCAGTCCTCCCTCCTCTCTCCTCCTCCTCCTCCTCCCTCCTCCATCCTCCCTCCTCCTCCTCCCGCGTCCCCCTCCCTCCTCCCTCCTCCATCCCCCCCCCCTTTTCACTCCTCCTCCTCCATCCTCCTCCCTCCTCCTCTCCCATCCTCCCTCCTCCTTCCTCTCCTCCCTCCTCCCCCTTCTTCCTCCTCCCCCATCCCTCATCCCTCTTCCCTCCTCCCTCCTCCTCCCCCCCTCCTCCGCTTCCTCTCCCGCCTCCGTCCTGCCTTCCTCTCCTCCTCCTGCATCCTGCCTCATCCCTCCTCCTCCTCCCGCCTCCCTCCCCCTCCTCCCTCCACCTCCCTCATCCCTCCTCCCCCTCCCTCCTCCTCCTCCCTCCTCCCTCCTCCTCCTCCCTCCTCCCTCCCTCCCTCCCCTCTCCTCCCTCCTCCCTCTTCCCTCCTCCCTCCTCTCTCCTCCCTCCTCCCTGTTCCCTCCTCCCTGCCTCCCTGCATCCGCTCCTCCCTCCGCCCTCCGCCCTTCGCCCTCCGCCTCCCGCCCTCCGCCCTCCTCCCTCCCGCCCTCCGCCTTCCGCCCTCCGCCCTCCGCCCTCC
>CAUYUJ010014883.1:0-40000 GCA_963575745.1 Prorocentrum cordatum
GAAGAACAGGGGGTGGCACGCCGCGGGGCGCGGCGAAGAGGAGGGGGCAGGGTCTGGCGGATTGATTAGATCAATCGTGGCGAGATTGCTCTTTGTGTCGGCTTCGGCAGGACCATCAGAAAGTTGGTCCGAGTCGAAACGAGAACTTGCCCTGGGGCCCTTGGGAAGGGGTCGAGACCTCCTGGGCCCGAGGGAGAAGTCCGAGGATCGGGCATCGAGGCCCTTGGGTGTCTTTCACCCTCGCTGGGCCTCCCCAAGGTTAGGCTGGGCATGTTCTCCTACAGGCGGATTTTGGATGACAGAGAAAACATAGTCAACCAATACCCGAACATAGTCCAAAAATAATCGACAAATTGTCCCCCCACTACTTTGTTGACTATTTTAGAGTATTCCTCCTGTAGAGGGGCATGCCCGACTTAAGCCTAGGGGCGCTAAGCGCTAAGACGAAGGCAAAACATGACACTTCCGGATGAGAATACATCGATAATCTCTGAGATCTGGCGAAACAAAAGGATATGTTGGACGCCTCGGCAAGAGAGTTCCGGACCGCTCTCAGAACGTCCTGGTGCGAACTGGACAAAAGGATGTACGATCCGCTATATCGAAGAAAACAAGTGTCTCTTTTTTTTTCCGGAAATTTGTGAAGTAGGCACCTTGCGAGCAGTGTACCGATCGTCCACAGCCTCATTTTCCTCTTCCTTGCTCCTCGCTCCTCGCTCCTCCTCGCTCCTCGCTCGTCCTCGATCCTCGCTCCTCCTCCTCCTCCTCCTCCTCGCTCCTCCTCCTCCTCCTCGTCCTCCTCCTCCTTCTCCTCCTCCTCCTCCGCCTCATCCTCCTCTTCCTTCCTCCTTCTCGCTCCTCCTCGCTCCGCCTCCTCCTCCTCCTCCTCCTCCTCCTCGCTCCTCCCTCTTCCTCGCCCCTCGCTCCTCCTCCTCCTCCTCCTCGCTCCTTCCTGCTTCTCCTCCTCGCTCCTCGCTCCTCCTCGCTCCTCCTCGCTCCTCCTCGCTCCTCCTCGCTCGTCGATCCTCGCTCTTCGATCCTCGCTCCTCGCTCCTCGCTCCTAGCTCCTCGCTCCTCCTCCTCCTCCTCCTCCTCCTCCTCCTCCTCCTCCTCCTCCCGCCTCCTTCTCAAGCAATTTCGGGATCGAGGGGTTTCAGAGATTTCCCGTGCCTGCCTCTGCACTTCCACGCAGTGGTTGAGGCACTTTGGTCTGGGGCAAGGCAGCCCCCCAGACCACCGACTAAGACAGAGGCATCCAATCAGCATCCAGCCATGGCGCCAGCAGGCAAGGCCCCGTTGTGGTGGACCCGGTGCTCCAGCTGCCGCAAATGTGAGTGGAACTCGATGATTGTGTTGAACACAATGAAGTGTGGCCACTGCAAGCAGGTTCTGACCTTCTACAAACCCAAGAGCAAGGTCACCTTCGAGGACGACGACTTCCAGGACTGTTGGGACGGCGAGACTGAGTCCCAGCCCGCCAGCATCCTGAAGTCCCGCAGTTTATCTCCTGGTAGCCGCAGGGGTGGCAAGGGCCGCGACAAACCCGACGGATCAGTCACCTCTCTGCTGCTCCAGGCGCTGGAGGCCACGCAGGACACCAACCTCCAGGCCACTTTGTCCACGCAGATTGCGAAGCTGGGCCAGGAATCGGAGACGTCCAGTACCACGCTCTCCCCAGTCGAAGCCATGAAGAAGGCCGTTGGAGTATATCGCAATTTGGAACATATGCATGATCAATCAGCGCAGTCAGTTCTCAGGCTCCGCTCCAATCTGGCAGCGGCGGAGCTCAAAGAACATAATCTTGCCCGTAAACTAGCAGAAGCAGAACATGCACAGCGTGCTGTAGCTATGGCATTGTCCAGGGCGGAGGGCCTTGTCGAACCCGAGACCAAGGATCCCACCGACGACCAGCCCAAACTCTTCAAGTTGGAGTGGGACGAAAGCTTCTTCGACCAAGTCGCGGAGGCCGAGCCCACGCCAGAGGAGGAGAAGGCCATCGCCACACTCAAAGAGGAGCTGCAGCAGGTCAAGAGCCACTTCGAGGGCAAGGAGAAGCAGATCAATGACTGGGTCGTCCGCACGAAGGCCCTCAAGATGAAGCTCAAGGAGCGCATGGCCAAGCAGCGCAAGACGGCCACGGGCGAGGCCAGCGCGGATGAGACAGGTGCACCTTCGACTGCCCAAGCCGCAGGGGGAGCAGGTACGGCCGAGGCGTCTTCAACTGCCACGGCATCCTCCCCAGCGGCGCAGACCCCGCAGGCCGCCGACCAGCAGAAGGAGCAGGAGAAGGAGCGCCTGATGCAGGAGGTCGCCAACCGCATCTCGCAGGCGAAGTTCGCGGCCGCCATCGCCAAGGCCAAGTCGAAGGGCAAGGGCGATGCGACCGCCCAGGCCGCTTGACGGTCTCTCCCGCCTCCTCGCTCGGAGCAGGGGCCGCCTCCTGCAGATGGCGAGGAGGCCGCCGTGACATCCATGTTCTACGCCAGTGTCGCGGCGCTCACGGAGAAGGCGTGGAAGCTTGTGCTTGCTAATTCAAAGAACTACCAATTATGGGGACCCGAGGAGACTCACTGTCATGATGAGTCGCAGTTGCGAGAACGCGCTCCAATGAAGGAGGCGAACTATTCATGAGCCAGTTCCACATACAGGCTCACAGGTTACATGAGACCACAGTGGCAGCTGGACGCCTCTCAGAACCCAGCCAGACGTCCCTGGACGGCTTCGTTGCGACGGTGGTGCACCTCGCGGGCTACTCGGTCATCATCGTCACGCTGTACGCCCTGCCGTCCATCGGGGTGACGGGGGCCAACCGCCGCCGCTTCGCGAGGATCGTAGGCCTGCTGGCAGCGGTGAGGCTCCCGTGGGTCCTCATCGGGGACTTCAACATGACGCCCGAGGTGTTCTCTGCCTCGAGCCTCGGCCAGCAGAGGGCAACACGGGCACTTGTGCGCAAAAAAAGGGAGAGAAAGACACGCTCATTGACTACCTTGTTTGCTGCCCAATGGCCGTCTCGTTTGTCCGCAATGTGTCTATTGTTCGGGGCGTGCCCTGGAAGCCCCATGTGGGCCTCAAGGTTGATCTGAGAAGCTCTGGGCCCCAGCTGTGGACTAGGGTGCTAGAGGCCCCTGTTAGGCCCCCTCAGCTCCCGAGGCCTCGTCAGGAGCCCACAGTTGGCTCCAAAAGTAATGTAGCGAAGGCTCGCCTGGAGGCTGAAAATAAAGTAGCCGCCGAACGCCGAGCTGCTAGGTTTCATGAAATGTTTGGGGGGCTGTGCACAGTCAAGCAAGTTTCACCATAACGAGGAAGGAGCCACACGGGCCCCGCCCCCCAATATCGATCCAGATTTCGAATGCGAGTTGGATGACTGGCCACGTGAGCCAGACCCATGGGCAGATGAAAGCTGCCGCGCCCCTGCCAACGTTCCAGGGGCAACGGCCGCTGGTCATTTCGGCGGCCAGGGCCCTGTCAACTCCCCCCCCCCCTCCCCTCGCGCAGCCTGAGCTTGGCGAGAGTCGGGGCGCGCGTCTCGGGACGGCGGGCGCTGACGCCCTGCCCCCCTCCACTGACGGTAGGATGTTGTCTGGCAGCCCCTCCCCGAATACGAGCCAGCCCCCCGTTGCCGATAGCAAGCAATTGAGTGATAATCCTAATAACTCCCAAGGCCACGGAGACACCGCACCCGAAGCCGCGTTTCAAATCCCCGGGGACCTGTGGGGCCAATGTCGGCGGGAGGTCGGTTTCGCTCCAGGGGGCCAGTGTGCAGAATATGTCCACTCGTCCTTGCTGCAATCCGTAGCCATTTCTCCCAATCCAACACACGTCGTCTGTATCGGGAACGTATGCAGCTTGGGTTCAGACTGTGGAGAATGCTGTTAACACTCACCATGGTGTTGCTATGTCGGGGCTCAGTCGAGCCCATGGACCGAGGTTTGTTGCCAAGCGGGTTCGTGAGGCGTCGCACAGGCGCCAGTTGCATTTACGCGATCAGAAAGCCCAGTGGTGGACACGAGTTCACACAGTCATCGCAGGTCTGGCACGACACGCAGTTCGGAGCAATGGTGCACACCAGGTACACCAATACCGACAGGCCTGCCTCAAACTCTGTGGTGACCGCCCTGAGGGTGTACATCAGCCGCTTCGTGCAGGCCGGGACCCACCCTGGCACGAGTGGCTCCAGCTGCTCAGCGGCCAGGGATGCCAAGCGGTTCCAATTCTGCAGTCGTTCGAGGCGAGTACCAAGAAGGTCTCGCAGCGAGTCCAGAGGCAAGCGTTGGCGTCATCACTGCAGGAGTTTCGGAGTTGGGCTGCAGAGAAGGAATCAGTCGGTGTCTTACACAAGGCACTCTAGCCCACGCCGCTTCCAGCCTCGGAAGTAGTTTCGGGCGAAGCAGTGCTGTTCCATCCACGGGACATCATGGACAAGAAAGGCAAGGAGTTTCAGAAGCTGTGGGCACCTTCCCCTCCTGACTTATCGGCAACCAGGGAGCTGCTGCGTCAGATACGGGTGGCGGCAGAATCTGATCCCCTACCTCCCATCGCGACGGACATGGTACTCAGGGCGGCAGGGCAGATGAAAGCAAAAGCTGGGCTTGGCGTAGATCGCCTCACCCCAGTTGATATTCAAAGGTTGCCCGCAGCTGGAGTTGCAGAACTGGTTCTGATATTTGAAGCAGTGGAGGCGGCACTGGCGTGGCCCATTCAGTCGGCCTTAGTAGTTGTCAAGCTCACTCCAAGAAGTCAGGATCTGATCGTGGAATAAGTTTAGTATCAATGTTAGGCCGATTATGGTCTAAACTCAGAGAGAGAGAGAGAGAGAGAGAGCGAAGTCCAAGTTTGGTCGCAAACTACGGTGCAACATTGGGATGCCGCGATACAAGGAAACTCTTGCCTCCAGGAGGCGCTTCCCCCTGCAATTGATGATGGGATCGCTCACAAGATGGGCATTCAATATGGACATGGGATGTTGGATACCGAAGCCTTTTACGATTCAATTCCATGGGCCCCTTTAGTTGCAGCAGCTCTGCGTCTTAATTTTCGTCCAGTTATTCTTTTTCTGGAATTATTGCAATGTTTCGCCCCGCGGGCGCTGGAGCAGCTGGGAGCTGCCAGCGCCCCTTTCGACCCCAGCCAGGGCGTGGTCCAAGGCCTGCGCTCTGGCACCAGGTTCGCGAAGATCCTCATGCACTATGTGATGCAGACGGTTGCGACGGCCAACGCCCGCATGGGGCACAGGCCGCGGGTGGGCGACCCCTCGCAGGTGGTGAAAAGCTCGCGACGGGCAGTCCGGCAACTCATGATCAAATGCCTGCTCGACACCTGTCGTGAATTGGGTAAATGCAAGTTGAGAGTGGCAGCGAAATCGACGGTGATGTGCGCTACTCATCAAGATGCGCTGGTTATTGCGAGGGCTGTGAGGAAGGCTGGATACAATGTGCAACCTGTGCGGCAGGCCGCGCACCTTGGTGTGGACTTCGGCTGCGGCCGCCATGCTAGAGCTACCCGTACTAAGCGGGAGGCCAAGCACCTCGTCACGAGCAAGAAGATCAGGCGCTTCACCAAGGCGTCTAGGCAGTACTCCGTCATGGCGAAGCTGCAGATGCAGGGCGGCATCCCCGCGGGGTTGCATGGCCACCAAGTGCACGGCGTGTTCGGGCACCAGCTCAGGGCGGCGAGGCGCAGGCTAGGACAGGCGTGCTCCTCCTACGACGGTCCTGGACTTGAGAGTCCACGGGGCCGACCCAGCCATCACGATGCCCACCAAATGCATCGATATGTGGACCTAGGTTTGGCAGGCACGCGCACGTATCAGACCGTCGGTGCATCGAGTCTGGCGCACGATAGTTGAGAAGATGGTCTCGCTACCACCTGCTGACCAGGCGCGTAATGTGCGAGGCCCGATATCAGAGGTTATTTTGATGTGATGCGTCTGGGTTGGACACCGACGTCAGCCTCTACTGGACGTATCTGACTGGGGACAACTCGTATGAAGAGTGGCAATTCCCAGACGACATCTACACAGGCTGCAAGGCTCGCGACTCCCACCGAGGTATCCTCGCTGACGTGCAGCAGGCGGCGTACCTCAAGGTGTGGGAACAGGCGAGCAAACACTACTGTGGCAGCGGGCTCGAGCAGGGCGCCGACAACGAGTCATACCGCCGTCTCATCGGCCACCTGAGCCAAGTCGAGCACGGCAAGAGACTCGCTGAGACCATGCTCATGGTGGCGGCGGCGGGCTGCTGGCCCGAGACAAGGAAGCTACAGATGGTGAAGAACTTTGCAGGAGGAGCTGAGTGTGATCGATGCCGTGCTGGACCAGAAACTTTGGAGCATCGGTATTGGACATGCGAGGCCAACCGAGGCTCCAAGGCCTACCAGGATTCTGAAGATCTGGTCCATGAGGCACTCACGCAGATGAATTTATGTGAAGCGTTTTGGCTTAGAGGCATCATCCTTGAGCCGTGGACACGTGTACCACCACCAGTTGCTCAGGAGCAATGGAATGCCTCTGGCATTAATGACCTGACGAGCGGATGCATGGGACATGGAACGGCCACACGGCCGATTATCATTGCAGGTGATGCGTCTGGAGGCCCAGATTCCAACAATTCGAAATTCAGGAGAGTGGGCCTCGCCATCGCCAAGTTCGATTCCCTCGAACCCGATGTCCAAGTATGTTCCACCATTGCGGGACCCCTTCCCGGACCGCGGCAGGGCGTGGCTCGAGGAGAAATCCAGGCTTTCCTACTAGCTACCTGGGCCACGACAGGCCATCTCACGACGTACATCACGGACTACGAACCACTTTTGTAAGCTTGGTATGAGAGGAGGTATGAGAGCCCCCATAGTGATGACGGGGACCTGTGGGTGAAGATGGCGGACCTCCTCAGAACCAGGGGCCCGAACTGCATATCACTGTTGTTTACACACAGCCACCAGACGGCACAGGACATCGTGAATGGCAAGGCTCTCCGAAGCCTAGTCCTTGCCAACACAGTGGCGGACGAGCTGGCCGACCATGCAGCCGAGGGCTGCAGACTCCCAGAAGCTGTCCGCCACAGAGTACAGCGACACGAGGATCGAGCACGACGTGTTCGGCTACGACTGCTGCGGGCCACGCTGGACAGCCTCGCGTCCGAGGCGGAGCTGGAGGCCTGCAGGAGGCAGGAGAGAAAAGTGAGCGGGGGGGACGTGGTCCCCCCTCCGCCTCCCTCCCCCTCCTCGCCCCCTGCTGCTGCCCTCGCCCAGCTTATGCCTCAGCACAGTCTCGACGAAACCAGGCGTAGGTGTTTAAAAATGCCACGGTTCGGCCTCAGTGGCCGCGGCTCGTGAATGGGTGCACACCCCGTGCCCGCGTCTCGTGAATGTTGACGGCACCGTTCTGTCCCCGTCCGTTGGTGCCCGAATTCATGTTGCGGGGGGCTGGCTCCACTCCTCGCATCTCTTGAATTATCACATGGTTTTGAAGATTTGGTTCTGTGGGCGGTGCGGGGGGATAGCTGACAAGCAGCTTCGGTCCCTTGGGAAGCCGTGCTCCACCGTCACCCCCACGGGCAGAGTGTACTTAGATCGCATCAAGAATGGGCGTAACCCCAAGGTCCTGAGCTAGGCCGAACTCAACAGTCGGCAGCTGAGGTCCTCTCTTTAATGTGGTCGACGAACTGGCATCGCCATGGGATTCACTCCACTCCACTCCACTCCACTCCTCCCTCCTTCTCGCTCCTCCTCGCTCCGCCTCCTCCTCCTCCTCCTCCTCCTCCTTCTCCCTCCTCCTCGCCCATCGCGCCTCCTCCTCCTCACTGCTTCTCCTCCTGCTCCTGCTCCTTGCTCCTCCTGCTCCTCCTCCTCCTCGCTCCTACTCGCTCCTCCTCGCTCCTCCCTGCGCCTCGGTTTCACCTTCGCCGCCTTTGCCCTGGCCCGCTGGTCGGCCCGGCACCTCAAGACGTGCACCATGTCCTCCGCGGAGGCCCGGGCGCGGCTCCCCGTCGCCGGGGCCGCCCGCCGCCAGCGGAGCCGCGCCTGCTGCTGCGAGCTGGGCCAGAACACAAACGACACGATCCTGCCTGCGGTCCCATGGGCCTTGGCATATACAGTCGGCCCGTATCACGAGGACGCGCGATACGGATGCAAGGGCCTTGGAAGGCCGTGTCGAGGCTTTTCGAGCGGGGCACGGCCCGCGAAAGCGGCCAAGGATGGGTCGAGGAGGCAATGATGCAAGGGCACCCTTGGTAAAGATGCCCAGCCTTACCATGCGTGTGGACTGTACACCATGACATCCAGCTGGGGCTTCTGCAGTGGCATTCAGTCGGGCCTGGGCCAGAAGGGCATCCCTCCAAAGCGTGGGACCCTCCGTCGGCCAAAACAGAAACAGCAAGAACACCCGAGGACACCCTCCCCGGGACGCACAAGACCTCCAACAAACACGAACACATGTGGGCACCCTCCCCGCATCGACATCGATCGTATACTTCGGTCCGGCTGTACGCAGCGGCCCCCGTCGGGCCAACGCGCAACCTGGAGGGCCGCAGGTGGGGTAGTGTCGCTTGTTGTTTGGTCGACTAATCCTCCTCCTTCCTCCTCCTCCTCCTCCTTCCTCCTCCTCCTCCTCCTCGCTCCTCCTCGTTCCTCCTCGCTCCTCCTACTCCTCCTCCTCCTGCTACTCCTCCTCCTCCTCCTCCTCCTCCTCCTCCTCGATCCTCCTCCTCCTCCTCCTCCTGCTCCTGCTCCTGCTCCTGCTCCTCCTCCGTTTGACTCGGTGATGCGGGCGAGGTCGCGTCGCAGCGCCGATGCCCTCGACCCCCCGTCCCCGCAAACGTCAGCGGGCTGGGGGGGGATGGATCAACGGGGGCCGCTTGTCCTCAGCCGTGTCCTCCTCCTCCCTCCTCCTCCTCTCCTCCTCCTCCTCCTCCTCCTCCTCCTCCTCCTCCTCCCCCTCCCCCTCATCCCAGTGCACGTCCTCCTCTTCCTCTTCCCCTCCCCCATCCTCCGAATATTTGTCTTGTTCTTCCCCTCACGTTTTCTTCATCATGACTCCCCGATTCCTCCTCCCCCTCTTCGGAGGCAGTTCCTGGGCTTTGCTTCGGCTCGATGAAGGCCTCGCCAGACGGATTCAGCAGGTATTGAGCCATATTGTTCGAAAACAATATAGCCATATTCAGCCAGGAGAGGCAGTATGAGGCCTACATTGTCAGGGGTCAGGTCGGGCTCGACCAAGAATCTACTTAGGGCGATGTTGAATTTGCCTTAGAACCAACTCATCCTGCCGTCCTCCTCCTCCTCCTCCTCCTCCTCCTCCTCTTCGCCTTCCTCCTCCTCCTCATTGTCCACTCCATCTGCCTTCCTTCTAAATCCGCCGGCGGTCGTTCAACCACATCGGGCTCTGCAAGCTCGCCGATCTGACGTAAAACGACCCGGGTCTACAAAAAGAGACCTACGAATAACACAAACACATGAACTTCCCCCGGACTGCCTTTTTTCCCCGTTAGACAACAGAACACGGCATACAAAAATCTTCCCCGTTAGACTGCCCGTTTTCCCCGTTCTGAGCTCCGATTTGGGGTCGATGCGTTTCTTCCTGAGCAGATCCCCCACTACTCAGCTCTCAGCAGTCGTTTAGGATGATGGGCTGATCCAGGCGCCCCCAGAAAGCTCTCGGCGAGGAGTACTTGCTGGAAAGGCCCTCGAGCCTGGAAACCATCCCGAGGCCAACGAAACCTTCCGAACACCTGGACTCTCGAAACTTGGCTCCCCTGAGATGTTCCCCCCTGATGTTCCCCTCTGAACGGTGGCCAAAAGCAGGGGGGGGTCTGGGGGGTGACCTCGCCAAAGCGGAGCAGCCACTTCTGCGAGCCTGGGGGGGGGGGCGCGCCAGGGCCCCAGGTGGACGACATCCCTCTGAGCCTCCTCCTCGGCTCCTCATCCTCCTCATCCTCCTCCTCCTCCCACCTCCTCCCCTCTCAGGCTGGTGGCTCCAGTGTCGTTAATGAAGCAGTCCCCCGCCGAGGGGGAGGAGGGTCAAACCAGGTCTTTAATATCATGATGGGACGAACGCACGACGGGCAAGGGCGCCCCTTGGGGGCCGAGGTAACTATGTCCCTCGGCGCCCCTGGGGGGGGAGGGAGGAGGAGGAGGACGATCAAATCATCAAAGAGGTGAGCAGCAGGCAGGACGAGGTGGGGTGGCGGCGAACGGCGGTGAGCGTGGGAAGTGAGAGGCAAGCAGCTGACAAGGAGAACGGAGAGGAGGTGAGAGGTGAGGTGCATGGCAGCGGCGTGGCTGCTGGTGTGCGGGCCACGGCCGACCGTTGTCCTACGTGGGATGGCATGAAGGCCTCATCCCTCCGTCCACAAGGGCGCCCAACTTCGCGCTTCGCGCTGCACACAGCGCGAATAACTTCGCGCTCTCGCGCCGCCCCCCAGGGGAGAAAAGGGGATAAGGAAGAATCTTGGACGCACCGCGAAGCGCGCAGAACTTAGCAGCGCCCTCGAGGGCGCCCTTGCGTCCATAGGGCCTCCCGCGAACCGGCCCCCTGTCCCACCCAGGGCAGCCGCAACCTGCCTGAGCGTGCCGAGGGCACCCGGTGTGGCGGCACGGGGGGTCGGTTCCGCGGGGCACCCGCCGATGGATGGGGAGGTTCCCGCAGCCCTCCGGAGGCGGCGGGCCGTGCCTCCAACGCCCCCCCCGTCCCGCACCTGGCATGGTCCCCGATCCGCCACCCGTCCACTGCCGGCAAAGGGTTGGCTGGGAAGGGCAAGGTGAAGTGAGGGCGAAGGTTCTCCTCCTCCACCTCCTCCTCCTCCCCTTCCTCCTCCTCCTCCTGCTCCTGTTCCTCCTGCTCCTCCTGCTCCTCCTGCTTCGCCTCCTCCTCTCATCCTCGTCCCTCCTACTCCTCCCTCCGCCCTCTCCTCCCCATGCCTCTTCCTTGAATCAAGTTCCTCCCTGTCGCACCCTCAGACGTGTCGGCAGGGCGGACCGAGCGTTTCGCCTGAGATTGCCTCAACTTTGATGGCTCTGAAGCTTGAGAGCTGCAGCAACCTCACAGATGGAAGGCCGGTGGTTTTCAAAATGTTGTTCTCGTCTTTTCGCAGCGCACATTCGTCTTCAAATGTTGCAACACATTCAAGGATGGAAGGCACGTGGTTCTCAAAATGTGACTCTCGCCTCAGCGCCGCGAACATTCGCCGACAAGTTCTTAACAGTTTCAAGGATGGAGGGCGGTTCCTTTCAAACTGTGGCTCTCGCCCTAGCCCCTGTGACCCTCGTTTTCTGAAACTGTGCAGCAATTTGCAAGCTTCGTGTTGTTGACATCTCAGGATTTGTTTACCCAGGCGATTTCGGAATGTCAGGACACAACTTCCCATCATGTTGATGATCTTCCAATCGCTCGGAAGTCCCAAGAATCGTGTTCTGGTACGATTTGGGCTTGACAGGACGCAACAGTCACGTTGACCCGCGGTGCTGTGGACCGACTGGGATTAGCATACAGTTTTCTTTTGATGAGCCACTTCCCGCATCGAACACACCGTCTTCTGGGGAACTATGGAAAAGGAGACTTGGAGGAAGGGTTAATGGCCATGTCGTTGGTGCTTGGGGTCACGCTGGGCCTCCTCGTCGCCCTCACCCTCTCTCCTCCTCCTCTCTCCCTCCACCTTCCCTCTCCCTCCACCTTCCAGCCGTACTGGCACAGGTGGCGCCCTGTGCTTGCAAGCGCGTGTCTTCAGTGCGGCTCGTGTTTGCGGGCCAAAGTTTTGTCACGATTCTTCCGAGGGCTCCTCTGCGGGGCCCATGGGACAGAGTCCGCCTCCCGACATCACAGATGTGCTGCGAGGGCCGCGTAGGCCCTTCTGGGCCTGCGGCAGATGCGGAGAAGCGAGTGCGAACTGGGCGTGCCGTGTGCGATGCGCCTGTGGGCAAGCAGCGCCCGCCCGCATCCGCCAGGCTGCCTGGGACAACCACAAGAAGTGGGAGGAGGAGCGGCTCGCAGGAGTGGGAAAAGGAGGTGGTCGGCATCAGCCTGGAGTGTTGCCAGGCAAAGGGACTGCCCCGTCGAGCAGCCATTTCGACAAGCGGCTCGAGGCAATCGAGCAGCTCCTGCGCAGTGCCGTTCCCCAGAATGCAAACGCGTCGATGTCGTACTCAGGTGGGAAGTCGAATGCTGCTCCTGCCAAACCGCCGCCTTGGAAGTCGGCTGCGGACCCAGCCCAGGCCTCCCAGATCAATGAGAATGACAGTGATGAGATCAAGACATCAAAGCTGGCTGCTCAACTCTCATGTTTCGAGGCCAGCATCAAGTCTCTGCCGAATGGAAGTGGGTCCGATGAGCTGCGGCAGGGTAAACAAGCCAAGACTGATGACATCAAAGTTAAACAAAAGGGGCTACGGACTCCAGTCCTCACCCACCGCAGGGCCAGGCAAGACTTGCAGAAGGCGTCAGCGGCGGTCAAGAAGCTGGAAGCCGACATATCAGAGAAGGGGAAGCAGCTGGAGGAGCTCCATACATCTCTCCAGACGAAGCGCGCCATGCTGGAGGCCAAGAGGATCGAGGTCACCACGCTGCAGGCAGAGGTTACTGCCGCCACCCAGCAGCTTGCTGGACATGCCAACCCCTCTGCTGGAGCGCGTGACCCTCTGGACCTCAAAACTGATGACGTTCAAGATGAAGATGTACGGCAGTTTCTGGCGTCGCCACTATGGGGCAAAATTCCGGAAGTCCTCGCGGCCAACATGTCTGTCCCCAAGATGGAAGTTGACCATGCCAATGCTAATGATCATAAGCATGGCGACGCGCCTGATGACGATGGACGTGGCGAAGCACAGAAACGAGGATGCGATGAGCTGGGCGAGTCTGAGCAGCAGCAGCTCATCGAAGCGGCCAAGTCAGGTGCTGAAGCTTTCACAGCCAAGCTCCGTGAGCTCGGCAAGAAGCAGCGTTGTTCCTAATGGCAGCAGCACGCCTCTCATGTCAGGGCTGCGACTACGTGGGGATGTCCTGCGACAGCCAGCGATGCCCACGCTGCAGGGGACGCTCAGCATCGAGACCTTGAATGCGAGTGGAGGGCGTGCTACGCTGAAATCACGATTGGAGAAGTCGAATGCTATGATTGTGCTGTGCCAGGAGATAGGCTTCACGGAGGATGCTCTGGAGGCTTTATATTCTTGGGCTGCTGGGAAGCGCTGGAAGTGTTCGGCTACGCCTGCGGGGGCCACCAGTGGCTCAATTCCTTCTGGCGGAGTTGCGGTGTTCGTGCGTGATGATCTAGGGCTACGGCGCCCGCCAGGAGGACAGCTCATCTGTGCGCAGCGGCTTCAGCATGTGATTATTGACCTCAGAGGATGGCCACCGATCTCCATTCTCAATGTTTACCTGCAAGATTCGATAGGCCCAGTGGGCCTGCATGCGGAGATTTTCGCGGCTGCTGGGCGGATTCTCTCGGGTACATCGGGGCCAGGCCTGATCGCAGGAGACTGGAACATGGACGCCTCCATCCTCGAGCACTCTGGTTTCCCTCAGCATGCTGATATCGTCACAGCTGCCCCGTCGCATGTTACTTTTCGTGGCGACACGGGCGTGAGCACGATCGACTCTTTCTGCTTGAACAATGCGATTGCGAGAGGATGCAGAGGAGTTCATGCAGTTATGCAGCGGCACAAGAAAGCTCATAGGCCAGTTCAGCTATCCCTAATTGACGCCGGATGCAAGATCCAGCACTGCGTTTACACGGCATCGGCAAAGCTGCCTGCGACCCCTCCGCCTGGGCCCTTGACTCAACCGATTGATAGGTCACTGCGCGCTGTGATGGCGAGACGTGCGCTTGAGCTGGCGCAAGACGAGAGCAGTGATCTAGGTGTGTCTTGGGCGTTCCTTTCGAATGTATATGGGAAGCATGCTGTAACGGTTGCGGAGTACGTTGCGCAGAATGTAGGCATGGATCACAAGCAGTCAGGAGCGTGCGCACGGAACCTGGAGCCGCGATGGGTTGATGCAGCGCAATGTTTTGGATGACAATGCGGTGCAGAGCGTTGCGCATGGATGACAGTGGCTTCAAGCGCGTGTTGTCACAATCCAGAAGTTGTGCGCCCAGTCCGACCAAGATGGGATGATGCGTTGTTCTGATGAGATCACATCTTTTCTCTCGGAACCTTTGCCTGGATCAGGGGTCAATGCCGGATTAGACTCCACGGTGATCCAAGCACGAGCCCTCATCAACACGGTACCAATGGGCATGGGTCGAATCCAGCAGTTTGTAGATGACATCTCAGACGATGTTAAGTGTGCAGTGAGAGGGCAATTGGAAGATTTGAACCAAGCATGGACAGACTGGTGTAATATGGCGGTGCAGGGTGGCTCAAAACCGTTGCATCGAGTCACAAAGGGCGAAGGCGATCCCTTCTCCAGCCGTAGCTCCCCGGGCCCAGTCAGGAGGTCCAGTCGACATTGCGGCGCAAGAGGTGGAGACGCATCGCATGCTGTGAAGGCCTCGGATGTGGCGCTACCAGCCTAGGTACCTGATCGATCGATATGTCTGAGGCTCACGGCGGAGGAGATACGTGATGCCGCCAAGTCCTTCCCAGCGACCACGGCTACGAGCTTCGACAACCTCCACCCACGTCGCCTGTGCTTGTTGGACGACGAAGGTCTGGGCACCCTCAGCATGCCGATGGCTGCGTCGGAGGCGATAGGGATGCTGCCGAAGCAATTGTGTTGGATTCAGATGCCGCTACTGGGGAAGCCTTCAGGTGGCAACCGACTCATCATATTGCATGCTATGATGTACCGAGTGCGGCAGCGGGCTAGGGGGCCGATAGTAGCCCAGATGCGCGCAAATTTGGACAGGCGCTACTGAGGTGCGAGCAAAGGACGATCTGCAGTTGACTGTGCGTGGTTGCAGGCTGTACGTTCTGAGAGCAACCAAGTGGAGCACAAACACGGAGTGGTTATTGTGGCAGGCTGGAGCAAGTATCACGAATCTATCCCGCTGCTGGAGCTGCGTCGCAAGTTCCTGCGTCACGAAGCCCCAACATCTTGGCTCAAGCTTGTGTTCAACATGTGGATGAGCCCGCGCGTGATACGATTGGGGCGACATCTTGCGACGGCACCGTTGATTGCGAGGTATGGGCTTCCAGCGGGTGATGGGCACAGTGATCTGGTAATCAAGGTGCATGCAGTTGATGCCCTGGACATGTTTTGCACAGCGTGCGCCGTTGGTCGATTTCCAAAACTACATAGATGACGCAGGCATCGGCATTTCATCCAGTCACTACGATATTGCGAAGGGTGTAGCGATAGAGAGATGAAGCACTTCGAAGACGTCAGCCACTCTCTCAATGCAGGTCTCAACTCAGCCAAGCTATCCATCATGGCGGCGTCCAAGGAGCTTGCTCGAGATGCCTGTGAATCATTGGGGCGGCCGCCCAGTGTATGCAAGTCCAGCGTGGCGTACCTAGGAATTGAGTCTGCGGGAGCTAGGAGACACGGCCAGCATGCTCGGCTGAAACAGCGAAGGCGTTTCACTCTAATGCGCAAACGATTTCGAAAGGTTCAAGCTCTCCGAAGGCGATTCAAGGGACCCAAAGAGACCCCCCTCACGAAGGTTGCCCGTCAAGGAGTTGCCCCTGCCTGTAGCTTTGGGGATGAAGTCTTGGGTCTCACGGCCCCGGGGTGGCTCAGTCTTAGGAGGTTAATGGCCCGCAGCACTGGCCCGAGTCACGGCGGCATGTCGTTGAGGGCCAAGGTTGCCCTGTTCGGGGACAGTAGTGGTAGATTAGCGATCGCACCAACGTTATAATGGTGTCGAATGATCTGGGCTGCTACGCGGCGTCCTGCACTGTCCTTAGTTTTGCGAGCTGAGCTTCTCAGGCGTTGGGATCTATCCAAGCCTGTCGCGCGCGAGTCGTGGGATAGATCCCAAGGCCCGCTAGCTAGAGCAGTCTTATGTCTCAAGGGGGCTGGTTGGCGAGCGGATGGCCCCTTGAAGTGGTGTGACCACAGCGGCCTTGAGGTCGAGTTAGGGACCGCCCCCCCGCCCCTCCTCGTGGACATGGTGGAGCAAGGTTTGCAGCGCCAGCGTGAGTTAGACCTGGCGAGGCACCTGGGTTTTCCTGGAGGCTCTCGTGCGACCCTTGAACTCCTGAGGGATGCGGTAGCACCGGAAGCCGAGAGATACACACGGTGCCAGAAGTATTTAATCCAAACATGTGGGTGTGGTGGACTGTGGACGAACGATAGGGCGATGCGTGCGGGTTACGTGTGTGACGGGTTGTGTGAGTGTGGTCAACCTGACACAGTCCACCACGCATTATATAGCTGTCAGCTCCCTCGTGTAGTAGAAGCACGCGCTGCTTCTGAGGTGCCTGACGCATTCCTCAGTGCTGCTCGCGACAACCCCGACCTGCCAATTTTCACGAGCGGTGTACACGTGCATGCTGACAGTGAGTTGCCCTGCCCTTTGGTCTCGTCTGATGTTTACCTCTACGATCGGGAGGGCAACGCACTGGACATGCAACCAGAAGAGATAGCGAGTTTGACCAGCTTAGCGCCGTTGCGTTTGGCTTCGGACGGGTCCAGCAGCAGACCGTGGACTCGGCCACTGCAGCGTGCTGCCTGGGCTGTGGCTGTGTGTCCTGATGCTGGCGAGGACCCAGTGGCGATCGTCAAAGGCGTAGTCCCAGGGTCCTTGCCGCAAACACCAGCCATGGCAGAGCATGTAGGGATTGCGATTTGTGGACAGATAGCCACGCGACCAGCTGAGCTGGGTGCTGATTGCATGGCGGCCATACGCCTCGCTCAGAAAGATGTAGATGCCCAGCTTGCGCTGTCAAACAAATTTGCAGGCGTTCGAGCTTTTGCGCAGCAGCTCGAGGGCACGGCCATGATACACACGATCCGGCATGTAAAGGCCCATCGAGAGCGTGGGCAGATCGAGGCCCTCGAAGGGGTCGAGCGGATGTTTGCCGTTGCCAACGCGGCGGCGGATCGATATGCGAAAGACGGCCTCCGTTTGCATCCCAGCCCCTCGCCAGCCTTTTCACAAGAGTTGGATTTAGCTGGTGAGAGGGCGGCACACTTCATGAAGCTTGCAAGTACGGTGCTCCCCCTTTTTGGAAACGAATTTCGGTGGACAAGGCCTCATCGAATAATTTCTGGGCGGTCGCGGCGAAAGTTGTCATGGCACAAGTGGGAGCACGGACCACTTGGCACTCAGTGTACTCAGTGTTTTCGAGTGCTCAATTGCCCAGAGAAGGAAGGGCCCATGGATGGATGTCCAGGGCTGCCCCAATTCCTTAAGAAGCTGCTCCATGATTCCATGGGACACGCTCTTGTCGCCATGTCTGGGACGATGGCTCGACAAGCTGGAGATGTCTCGGTGTCGTGTCGTGCTGCGTCCAAGGAACAATTATTGTGCCTTCGTTGCGGGGGTTAGTCCCAGGGGAGGGGTATCAAGCTCAGTCGGAAATGTGAGGCCCCCACGCGTAAAGGGCTAGACGTCTTGGCTGAGTATCGGAAGGGTCATTGCCCGAACCCGAGAACTCGGGCTTTTGTTGATCGTGCGGTTCCTTTCCAGAGGCTGCGCCTCTCCGCCGACCCTCCGTGTCAGGACGCCCCCACCGTGGTGAGGACATCCTTCTCCAGTGCTGATGCGGCCCCTCCCTATGAGCAACGAATGGCTGCTTTGTTAGAACGAATTCGGGTTAAGGAGTTGGCCAGAGAGGCCCAGTCTAAGGGATAAGTTTTGGTCCTCGCCTGAGGTGTAGGTTTTATCCCCGTTTTGTTGTGCCAGTATATTAACTTGCACATTTAGTGCTGTGCACTCCCCCGTCCGCGGGCACTTCCGTTCCGTTCCGTTCCCTCCACCTTCCATTTCCCTCCCGCCTCCCTCCTCTCCTCCCTCCCTTCTCCCTCGTCCTCTCGTCCGTCCCTCCTCCCTCCTCCCGCCTCCCGCCTCCCCTCCTCCCTCCTCCATCCTCCCTCCTCCCTCTCCCTCCTCCCTCCTCCCTGCTCCCACCTCCCTCCTGCCACATTCCTCCTCCTCCTTCTCCTCCTCCTCCTCCTCCTCCTCTCTCCTTCCATCTTCCTCCCTCCTCCCTACTCTCCTCCTCCCTGCGCCGCGTCCTTCTCGTCGACGCTCCTGGCCAAAGCATCCGCCTCCGCGGCGCTGTGCAGCGGGCTTGCGTACTCCGGGGGCTCCTGCCGGGCGGGGGGCGCGGGCGACGGCGACGACGAGAAGCAAGGAACCCAGACGCCCTCGCTTGGCGGCGAGCGAGGGGGGGAAAAGAGAAGGAGAAGGCCTTCTCAGAAGGCTCGGAAGTCCCCCGCCCTTCTGAGAAGTTTTCTGAGCCTTCCCCGAAGACATAGAAAACCTCTCAGAAGGCGCGAGGGCTTCTGAGAAGCCCCGCCGCCTTCTGAGAAGGCCTTCTCCTTCTCATGTTCCCCCTTCGCTCGCCGCCGAGAATGGGTCGAGATTTCTGGGGGTCGACGTCGTGAACAAAAACGTGGCGGTCCCACCACCACCACCGCGGGGCGCCAGGGGGGTGTGGGACTGCCTCCGCGATCGAGGCATCCCGCAGCCCCGGCTCGTGGAGGCATCGCGGAATTCTTCACTGGAGGTGGCTCCCCTGGTTCGGCGGCGAGCGAGGGGGGGAAGTGAGAAGGAGAAGGCCTTCTCAGAAGGTTCGGAAGTCCCCCGGCCGTCGGAGAAGTTTTCTGAGACTTCCACTGAGACAAACAACAACTTCTCAGAAAGCGCGAGGGCTTCTGAGAAGTTCCGCCGCCTTCCGAGAGGGTCTTCTCCTTATCATTTCCACCCCTCGCTCGCCGCAGACTGGTGGTGATGGTGGTGGTGAGGTCGCTGGTCCTTCCTCCGAGGCGCGGGTGACGACGACGACGACGACGACGACGACGACGACGACGACGACGACGACGACGACGACGACGAGGGCGACGAGGGCGACGGAGGCGACGACGAGCAGGGGGCTGCCCACCGACCACCGCACCGATGCTGGCCAGGCCCAGTCTGGCCCCAAGATTCTGCGCGCACGCCAGCTTCCTCGAGGCGGGGGGGGTACGGTGGCCAAGACGGGCACGGCGGCACCGTCCGTGCCGGTCCTGGCCATCGTCAAGTGGCGGCGCGCAGGCTACCACGCCACCCCCGCCCGAGCCAGGCGCCTGCCGAGGCCTCCGGAGGCAGGCCACTCGGGCAGGGAGTGCCGAGATCCTGGGGAGAAGGAGGGGCACCCCGAGGCCGTCCCACCAAGAGGAGAAGAAGGGGCGCCCCGACCCTCCCCTGTTGGCGGCGCGCGCCAGGGGGCAGGGGGAGGATGCCAGGCAGAATTCCAGGATGAATGACAGCGTGAGACATGAAGGGACAGGCCAGACGATTTACACGGCGAGCCTGGCAATCTCGGCCTCCACCACGTGCTTAGGTGGGCCGTCCACATTAGGACACAGACCACGCTGGATTCGGGCCAGGTTCTGGGCACCTTTCGGGGGCTTCTCAGGAGGATTCTGCTTCTCAGAAGGCGCCGGCCTTGCATCTGTGCGGGGGGGAGGGCGGTGGCCAGGACTGGTACGCCCTGTTGGCGGCGCGCACGACGGCCACGTCGCTGCCGATCGTGGTCATCGGCCAAAATTTCGAGGCGACCAGTCATCGTGGTCATCAGAGGTGGCGACGAGGGCCTCCCGGGAGGCCCCCAACGGGTGAAAACGACGGCAGGGTCGGGGTATGGGTACCTTGTCCTCCTCCGAACTACTGCGCGCCGTAGGAGCCCTTCAGGATTGTCATAAGTGTTGCGTCCTCAGGTCCCTTCGTCCCTGTGAGCTTCGCTGCGCGTAAAGGCGGGGTGGGTAGGGTGCGGTGGGAAGGCTACTCAGGAGGAGGCTCCTTCTCAAAAGGCGCAGGCCTTGCATCTGTGGATAAGGTCCGCGCCTTCAGAGAAGCAGATGTGCTTCTGAGAGGCCTTTCCCCCCTCCCCCTACTACTCACCCCTCTGCGCGTGGCCAAGTCCATCTTGGTCATCGTCAGTTCCGAGTCCATCTTGGTCATCATCAGTAGGTGGGTCGTCCTCGCGAATCAACGGCGGCCAGCAAAGAACGGGACTGATCTCGGCGTGGGCAGAAGCCCAGGCCATCCTGGGGATGGCCATCGTGACTTTTGAGCAGGGACCGACCGTCCTGGCATTCCTATAAGCCTACCACAGAATATTCTTTAAACCCACAGACCTTGTGGGAGCAATCACAATGCTCTTATAACAGCAGCCCGATGTGTTAAAACAAGACAGTATCAGCCAGACATGTTCCAAGAGCATGTCGTGCAGACCACAAGAGGTCCTTAGAAACTTTTCTTGGTGGGCCCATGGGCAAGCCAGGGCGCTTCGCCGTTGCTCGAGGCTTCTGCCCTCGAAGGGGAGGGGTGCGCTGCTGGGCTGCGCACCGGGGGCCGCAGCCCGCACCCAGCTGAAGGCGGACGGCACGAGTCGGCACCCTGCGGCAAGGCGCGCCCCGCAGCACCGCGGTTGGGGCCGCTGCTCCCGCTGTGCGGCGTCATATATAAATACATACATATAGTTACATAGCTTGATCTTTATATCTACATGTATATACATACGTACATGGATACAACACTATATATATATATATAAAAATACACAGACATACATCTATATACATATATATATATATACTCGAGTCCCATGATGACGAGTGCAGTGCGCAACGGTGGAGGCCTCTCAGATGGGGTCCGAATAGATGGGGTCGAAAGATCGCGCCGCAGCACTAGTGCATCGCCGATGCATCGGCGATGCATCGGCAACGCATCGGCGACGTTGGCGATACATCCGCGATGTCGGCGTGGGGAAATTCCGGCTCCACATCGAGCCGCATCGCCGACACACCGGCGATGCGGCGCGATCCTCCGACCCCACCTGCTCGGGACCCCACCTGGGAGGCATGAGGCACAGAGCTTCTGACACCGCAAACTCGATGTCCGCGGGTGCTGGGCCACTGGTGGGGCCCCACCTCGCACGCCCGCGCTGGTGCGCACTCCTGCCGGGCGCTCTAGAGCGGAGGCCGCGGAAAGGGCGGCCTTGCCCGACCAAAGCTGGAGCAGGTCGAACTCCCTCCAGTTGATGCCGGTCGTGGCCTTGCAGGAGAGCCCAGAATCGAATCGACAAGGAGCATCGGCAATCGGCAGGAATCGGATCGGCGGAAATTGGCAGCTGGGTCGTGGGGAGAAGTCGAATCGGAATCGGAATCCGAAATCGAGTGGAATCGGAATCGGAAGCCATCGAAATCGAGTCGTATCGAATCAGGGGAATCGAAATGAGCCCTGCCTTGTCCGCGCTGAAGGCTTCAAACGCAGAAGCTCCTGATGCTCCCTCTTCTCCTCCTCCTCCTCCTCCTGCTGCTGCTCCTGCTCCTGATCCTGCTCCTGCTCCTGCTCCTGCTCCTGCTCCTCCTCCTCCTCCTCCTCCTCCTCCTCCTCCTCCTCCTCCTCCTCCTCCTCCTCCTCTCTCCTCCTCCTCCTCCTCCTCCTCCTCTCCTCCTCCTCCTCCTCCCTCCTCTCCTCCGCCTCCGCCCGCCTCCGCCTCCGCCTCCTCCTCCTCCTCCTCCTCCTCCTGCTCCTCCTCCTCCTCCTCCTCCTCCTCCTCCCCTTCCAGTGGAGGCCCGTTGTGGCCTTGTCCGCGCTGAGGGCATCGAACACAGCACCTCCCTCGCCCCTCGCCCCGGGGCGCACGCGCGCTGCCCTCGCAGGGCGGCGCGCGGCATGCCGTCACTCGGCGTGCCCCGCTCGCGCAGCAAAGAAGGTTCGGAGGTTGCAATGGTAGAGGCCTCCTAGATGGGGTCCGAGTAGAGATGGGGTCGGAGGATCTCGCCGCATCGCCGATGCATCGGCGATCCATCGGCGATGCGCTGCCGGCGTCGGCGACGCATGGCGTGGAGAAAATTGGGCTCCGCATCGAGCCGCATCGCCGATGTATCGACGATGCGGCGCGATCCTCCGACCCCACTCGGACCCCATCCAGGGGGCCTGGAAAAGGTGTCCCTGGCCCAACTTTTCCCCAACTTTTCGCTCCATTTTGGAGCCCCTGGGGCCCCTTGGGCCTCGTGGGTGCTCTGGAGGCTCATGGGGGCCTCCGTGGAAGTCCTGGGGGACACCTTGGGCCAGAGACACTTCTAGCAACACCTGGAGAGAAAGTTGGAGCACACTGAGCACACTGAGCGGAGCGGGATGGAGCGAAACGAGGCTGGGGTCGGTCGGCGCGCCCCGGAGGGAACTGAAAGGGGGCCGGCCTCCTCAGGAGGCGGCGGGGCTTTCCGGAGGCCCTCGGGCCTTCTGAAAAGTCTGGTGCGCCTTCGCGGAAGGCTTAAGACTCGTGGTTCAGTGAAAACGAAATCGGGCCCAAACCTGGCGGGCGCAAGCCTGGAAAATGACGGCCGCGGCGCCCTCTCGAGAACCGCAAACGGACAATTCACTAATCGACGTGTCAGGGTAGGAGGTCTGTCCACCCCCGAAAGACACTTCTCAGAAGGCGGGGGACGTCCGAGCCTTCTGAGAAAGCCCGCCTCTTCTCACTTCCCCCCCGGGGCTCGCTGCCGACACAGTCGACGGAGAGTGCGGTGGAGCGGCACGAGGCTTTGGTCGATCGGCGCGCGCTGCCGTGGCTCGGTCGGCGCTGCCTGGCACAGGCCCACCAAGAGGACTTGCCAGCTGGTCGCAGAGGGCGCAGGAGGAGGAACAGCATATGAGTACAGAAGGCGCCAAGACAGGCCGGGGGGCGATCGCACCGAGACGGGGAGAGGGATCGAGCCCTGGTCAACGGGTCACCCCCGAGGAAGCCCTGGCCCGCCCTTCAAATCGAAGCTCTGGGGAAGGCGGTGCGGATGAACCAGACTCCGCTCAAACACAGCCCCAACGGGCACCTCCAGGGAACCATCCCGATGTCTTGCCTGAGCCGCGCGCAGCAGAATGAACCAGGCACGCGCCTCTGATGTTGCAATCGGCCCTCGGGTGCAAGCGACCCCGAGAGAACAGGATCCTGCGGACAAGAGCGCGACAGGGGACGACAGAGGCCGGTCCCGCAGAAAGCGGGCGAGTCCTGGGCCGCGGGCTGCGCGAGTGCACAAGGCGGGCAGCGGCCGCCCGTCTGGATTCGGCCTCACCCCAAGCCTGCCTGGAACCTTTAAGTGATGCGTCGTGCACAACATGACACGAGGGGAGGAGGAGGAGGAGGAGGAGGATGAGGAGGAGGAGGCGGAGAAGGAAGAGGAGGAACAGTTTCTTGCACCGCAGCGCAAACTCTCATTGGCCACACATGAGGCGGCGTCAGGCAGCGCCATGCAGGGGGGCCATGAGGCGGCACGGGTATATGGTGGACCAGCTCCATGCTTTCCTGTCGCGCGAACGACGCAAGGGAGAAATCCGACCCTGGTCGAGACACGAAAGGGCGCTACACTGGTTGCAAAGAGGGAGGAGAGGAGGAATTGGAAGAGGAAGAGGAGGTCCACCTTGATTCCATGGGGCTTGTGTTAGCCACTGGGGCATGGGGGGGGTCCTGCACCCATACTCAACTTCATCGGGGTCTCATGGGTGTCGAAGGTGACGGGGTTTGGAGAATCGCTCATGACAAGACTTACCCCTCGGCCCTCTGTCCGTTCATGGCTGCAAATATCTTGTAGGAGGCTAGGTTGGACCTCCGTCTCCCTTCCCGCGCGAATTGTTGCTTTGGATAGGTCACGCCTTCGATGGACTCGTTTTGTTGAGATTGAATTGTGCACGACCCTAGAGCTGGGACCCACGGGCGATGAATGGGAGATCCCTGTGGACTCAGGCATGTGCGACACCATTGGACAGTTACCTGGTACCTCGTATCGGGTAGCGTGGTGGAATGTACGTTACACACCCATGGTAGGACACACGATCCAGATGCGCACTGGCTACGATTGCCATTTGTTGTGTCTCGCTCTCTTTGTCTTGTCCGTCTTATTTCGACACTTGCGAACCAGTTGCAGAGCTGCAGGTAGATGTCCACACAGAAGCCTGCGAAGGGCTCTAGGGGGAACAAGTGGCACGCGTGCCCTGGCTCTTGCACAAAGGAGTTGCAAAGGACTGGAGGCCCGCGCCCCCTTCTTCCAAGAGGGGGTCATGGAGGAAGGCTCCCAAGGGGGGGTGGCCCAGGGGAGCTGGGGCTCAGGCTCAGGGGGGGCCGAGGGAGACGAACCACCACGAGCCACGACGAAAATCAAGAGTTCCGCGGCCCAGGGGGCCTGCCCTGGGAAACCTGGCTCCCAAGGGGGGGTGGCTCAGGGGAGCTGGGGCTCAGGCTCAGGGGGGGGGGCGAGAGGGACGAACCACCACGAGCCACGAACCACGACGAAAATAAAGGGCTCCGCGGCCCAGGGGGGCTGCCCTGGTAAGCCTGGGCGGAGGGGGGGTCCCAAGGTGGCGTGGCTCAGGGGAGCTGGGGCGGGGGAGGGGCCGAGGGGGGCGAACCATGACAAACCACGAACCACGACGAAACGAAAGATGTCCGAGCTCTGGAGCACAGCTGTGCAAGAGAATAAAAATGTCTGAGCTCTAGAGCACAGCTGTGCAAGAGAACCCGAGGGTGGGTGGCCCAGGGAAGCTGGGGTTCAGGCTCAGGGGGGGGTGGAGGGGGACGAACCACCACGAACCACGACGAACATAAAGGGTTCCGCGGCCCAGGGGGGCTGCCCTGGGAAGCCTGGACGGCGGAAGGCTGACAAGGCTGGGTGGCCCAGGTGAGCTGGGGCTCAAGCTCGGGGGGGGGGTCGAGGGGGACGAACCACCACGAGCCACGACGAAAATAAAGGGCTCCGCGGCCCAGGGGGGCTGGGGGTCCCAAGGGTGGGTGGCCCAGGGGAGCTGGGGCTCAGGCTCAGAAGGGGGGGGGGGCGAGGGGGACGAACCACCAAGAGCCAGGAAGAAAATAACCGGTTCCGCGGCCCAGGGGGGCTGCCCTGGGAAGGGGGGCGCCAAGGGGGGGTGGCCAAGGGGAGCTGGGGCTCAGGCTCGGGGGGTGGAGGAGGCGAGGGGGACGAACCACCACGAACCACGACGAAAATAAAGGGTTCCGCGGCCCAGGGGGGCTGCCCTGGGAAACCTGGGCGGAGGGGGGGTCCCAAGGGGGGGTGGCCCAGGGGAGCCGGGGCTCAGGCTCAGGGGGAAGGGGGAGCGAGGGTGACGAACCACCACGAACCACGAACCACGACGAAAATAAACGGGTTCCGCGGCCCAGGGGTGCTGCCCTGGGAAGCCTGGACGGAAGGAGGGGTCCCAGGGGGGATGGCCCAGGGGAGCTGGGGCTCAGGCTCAGAAGGGGGGGGGTGGCGAAGGGGACGAACCACCAAGAGCCAGGAAGAAAATAACGGATTCCTAGATGGCTTCTGTGTTGTCCTGCTTGATCGTCCCCTTCCACTGCCCCTCTCTCTTTCTCTCTCTCTCTCTCCCTCTCCCTCTCCCTCTCTCTCTCTCTCTCTCTCCCTCTCCCTCTCTTCCGAATTGGATTCTAATTAGATTCCAATTGGATTCCAATAGAAATGCGACGATTCCGTATCAATTGGATTCATATTGGAATTTAATTAGAGACTAATGGGATTTCAATAGGAAGGGAGCGGATCCCAGATCCACATGGTTTCTATTTGGATTCTAATGACATTCCAATTGGATTTCAATATATAAAAAAGAAGGGCCCCGAATACAGAGGATTTGTATTGGAATCTACTTGGGTTATCCGCCGGCCCCCTTGTGGGGCCACCAGGCTGTAGGCGCGGGGTTCGCAGCCTCCTGTACCAGTTGTAGCTTGTAGTTTCCAGTGTTACAGTTCTGCTTCTTGCTGGTTACTGTAACTAGTTGATTGTTCTCCTTCTTGCTGGTTACTGTAACTAGTTGATTGACCGCGCGAGGGGGGGGAGGCCCAAACCGGCTTTTTAGCGTCCCCTGGGCGCGTTGTCTGAATTGCTGGGGGGGCTCGAAATCGCCACCTCTCACGCAGATCCGCGGAGTCAGGGTCCAAAAACACATAGGATTTGCCACATTTCTGAAATTCGGTGCCACCCCTCACGCAGATCCGCGGGGTCAGGGTCCAAAAACACATGGGATTTGCCACATTTCTGAAATTCGGTGCCACCCCTCACGCAGATCCGCGGGGTCAGGGTCCAAAAACACATGGGATTTGCCACATTTCTGAAATTCGGTGCCACCCCTCACGCAGATCCGCGGGGTCAGGGTCCAAAAACACATAGGATTTGCCACATTTCTGAAATTCGGTGCCACCCCTCACGCAGATCTGCGGGGTCAGGGTCCAAAAACATAGAGAATTTTTGCCACATTTTTGAAATTCGGTGCCACCCCTCACGCAGATCCGCGGGGTCAGGGTCCAAAAACACAAGGGATTTGCAACATTTCTGAAATTCGGTGCCAGCCCTCACGCAGATCCGCGGGGTCAGGGTCCAAAAACACATGGGATTTGCCACATTTCTGAAATTCGGCGCCACCCTTTACGCAGATCCGCGGTGTCAGGGTCCAAAAACACAGGGATTTGCACATTTCTGAAATTCGGTGCCACCCTTCACGCACATCCATCGCAAGGCGTGGTAACCCAAACTGCGAGAACTCCCTCGGCCCTTTAATCGCAAGGTGTGGTAACCAAGCCCGTAAACCATACACGTCTTACCAATCGCCAGGTGTGGTAACCCCTCTTGTGATCAGTTGGTTTTGCTGATTGCGAATCGGCTTCGCATGAAGTTTCGATACTGCTTCACGACAGCGCCAAGGCCTCATGACTTAGCTCTTCCATGGCCCATTCTCCGAGAGAGGGGGCCGGCGGCAGGGGGCGAAGCCCTTACGGATAATAATATTTCAATCGAGAGAGAGCGGATCCCAGACCCAGAGGATTTCGAATTGGATTCTAATTCGATTCCAATTGGATTTCAAACCAAGGACGGATCCCGCATCCAGAGGATTGGATTCAAATCTTTTCATTGAGAAATGCAGAGAAAAAAACGCTGTGTGTTCCATCACCCTTAATCAGAATCAATACAAAACGCTGTGTGTTTTCAATTGTTTTAGTGATCAACAAATGGAACCATAATATTTTACATCGCTCCCGTGAAGAATTTAATCAAATATATTTGGTTTTGTCAAATCTTTGCATTGGAAAATCAATAAAGACGCAATGTGTTCAAAGTTTGTGAATAAATATCAATAGTATACATATATATATATATAAACGCTGTGTGCCCCATCTTTTCATCAACGAACAAATAAAAACGCTGTGTGTTCCTATCTTGGTTATGCAAAAATGAATTAAAAAAAAAAACGCTGTGCTCTCCAATCTCTTTATTTAGCAATGAATGAAAACGTTGTGGTTCCTAGGAGGTTCAATTAAAGTCGTCAGAAACGCTTCGTTTTCCAATCATTCAAATTATTTCACATATTTCCCCATAGAAAAAAGCTGTGTTTCCAATGTTCAAATGTTTTTCTCAAGGTTTCGGGCACGGCAACGGGGCGACGCTTGATGTAATTGTTTTACATTGTTTTCAATTTTTAATGTAAAAAATGTAAAACACTGTGTTTCGTTGCTTTCCCTCCAACACAATTGGAACACGCTGTGGTTTCAAAGGGGACCGCGCGTCGCCCCGTTGCCGTGCCCGAAACCTTGAAAAAACATTAGGACAGTGGAAACACCGCGTTTTTTTGTGTGTTATAGATATATATATATATATATATTTATATATATATATATATCGGAGGTGAGGGGGTGAGATCGAAGTGGGACGGAGAGCCCCCCTACCGGGAAATCGCTTTCGGTTTCGTGTTCGTGCGTGCCGTGCGTGCGGGCGACGCGAAGCTGCGTGGGCGGGCGAGAGAAAGTCTCCTGTGGCTGAGGCGCGGCCGGACCAAATGTCTCCCTTCCGGGCGGCCAGGGCCCCGCGGTGTCCCGCCGGTGTCCCACTGGTGTCCCGTGTGGCTGAGGCGCGGCCGGACCAAATGTCTTCCTTCCGGGCGGCCGGGGCCCCGCGGTGTCCCGCCGGTGTCCCGCTGGACGATGTTGATGTTTTGTTTTGATGATCGATAGTGAGATCGGTGGTGATATCGATAGTGAAATCGAACGTGAGATCGAATGTCAGATCGCTTGTGAGATCGGTTGTGAGATCGATTGTGATACCGAATGTGAGATCGATGATGAGATCCATAGTGAGATCGCTTGTGAGACCGAATGGGGTATCGATTGTGAGATCGATTGTGATATCGATAATGAGATCGATACTGAGACCGAATGTGAGATCGATTGTGGATTATATTGTGGGATCGATAGTCAGATCGATTGTGAGATCGATCGATTGAGTTAGTAGTGAGATCACTATCGGTAATGAGATCGGTAGTGATTTCGATAATGAGATCGATGATGAGACCGAATGTGAGATCGATTGTGAGTTCGGTTGTGATATCGATAGTGAGATCGATGATGAGATTGAAACTGAGTTCGATAGAGAGTTCGATAGTGAGGCCGAATGCGAGATCGATTGTGAGATCGATGGTGATACCGAATGTGAGATCGATAGTGAGATCGATCGTGAGTTTGATAGTGAAACCGATAGTCAGATCGAATGCGAGATCGATTGTGATATCGATTGTGAGACCAATAGCGAGACCGAGTGTGAGATCGATTGTGGGATCGATTGTGAGATTGATTGTGAGATCGATAGTCAGATCGATTGTGAGATCTATCGATTGAGATCGATTGTGAGATCGGTAATTAGTGGGTTCGATAGTGAGATCAATCGAGTGCGACGTAGGTCCCTCCCCCCCTCGCATCCTCATCACCCGAAGGGTGGTCTATGCGGATATATATATATTATATATATATATATATATATATATATATATATATATATATATTGATTTTAAGTGAACCACCTAGGAACCACAACGTTTTCATTGATTTTTAAATAAAGAGATTGGAAATCACAGTGTTTTTATTTAGCTGTACATAACCAATGGGAAAACAAGGCGTTTTTTTTTTATATTGGATTTTGGTTGGCAAGATTGGACAACCCAGCGTTTTTATCAATTTGTATTTAAGAAGGTGGAACACATTGCGTTTTTATTGGTTTCTCAATACAAATACATTGGACAATCAATCAGATTTGATTAAATTCTTCACGGAAGCGATGTAAACGATAACGTTTTCATTTGTTGACCACTAAAACAATTGAAAACACACAGCGTTTTGTATTGATTCAGATTAAGAGTGCTGGAGCACACAGCGCTGCTATGTATTTCTCAATGAAAAGATTTCCTGGATGCGGGGTCCGCCCCTTCCTTATTGCAATCCAATTGGGATCCAATTAGAATCCAATTCGAAATCCTCTGGGTCTGGGATCCGCTCTCTCTCGATTGAAATCTTATTATAACCCAATTAGATTACAATACAAATCCTCTGGATGCGGGGCCCTGACTTTTTTTATATATATATATATATATACACACAACAAAAATAAAACAAAAAACACATTGAAATGTCATTATAATCCAAATCGAAATCATGCGGGTCTGGGATCCGCTCCCTTCCTATTGAAATCCTACTTGAACCCAATTACATTCCAACATGAATCCAATTGACACGGGATCGTCGCATTTCTATTGGAATCCAATTGGAATCTAATCAGAATCCAATCCGGAAGGGAGGGAAAGATAGAGAGAGAGAGAGAGAAGGAGAGAGAGACAGAGAGAGAGAGAGAGAGAGCAAGAAACAGAAAACGAGAAATGCGATGATAATGAGGGAAAGCGCACAAGCCACCTAGGCAAAGATACCACCCCCACGGGGGGCGAGGGGGACGAACCACCACGAGCCACGACGAAAATAAAATGGTTCCGCGGCCCAGGGGGGCTGCCCTGGAAAGCCTGGGCGGAGGTGGGGTCCCAAGGGGGGGTGGCCCAGGGGAGCTGGGAAGCCTGGACAGAGGAAGGCTCCCAAGGGTGGGTGCCCCAGGGGAGCTGGGGCTCAGGCTCAGGGAGGGGGCCGAGGGGGACGAACCACCACAAACCACGACGAAAATAAAGCGTTCCGCGGCCCTGGGCGGCTGCCGTGGGAAGCCTGGGCGGAGAGGGGGGTCCCAAGGGTGGGTTGCCCAGGTGAGCTGGGGCTCAAGCTCAGAAGGGGGGGGGGGGGGGCGAGGGGAGACGAACCACCACGAGCCACGACGAAAATAAACGGGTTGCGCGGCCCAGGGGGCTGCCCTGGGAAGCCTGGACGGAGGGGGGTCTCAAGGAGGGGTGGCCCAGGGAGCTGGGGCTCAGGCTGAGGGGGAGGGGGGCCGAGGGGGACGAACCATCACAAACCACGACGAACATGGAGGGTTCCGCGGCCCAGGGGGGCTGCCCTGGGAAACCTGGATGGATGGGGGGGTCCCAGAAGGGGGGGTGGCCCAGGAGAGCTGGGGCTCAGGCTCAGGGAGGGGGGGGGGAGGGGGCGGGGGAGCGAACCACCACGAGCCAGGTCGAAAATGAACGGGTTCCGCGGCCCAGGGGGGCTGCCCTGGGCCCAGGGGGACTGCCCTGGGAAGCCTGGGCGGAGGGGGGGTCCCAAGGGGGGGTGGCCCAGGGGAGCTGGGGCTCAGGCTCAGGGGAAGGGCCGAGGGGGACGAACCACCACGAACCACGAACCACGACGACAATAACGATGTCCGAGCTCTAGAGCACAGCTGTGCAAGATGGTAAAATGTAAGGATCGACACCCTGACTAAAGCCAGGGACTCACAAGGGTCTGGCCGACCCCTGCTGGGGAAGGTCTCGTCGTTTCCACGAGTCCTGTCCTTTCTTCTACCCCCCTTTGACGTGCCCAGCCACTTTGCGCAATAAAGCTCTCGGCCTGCCCACTTCCATGAAGGGCACACGCACGCCTGCTGGCGCCTGAGAATTGCCGTCCCGTCATCAGCTCTGCTGCAGTTTCGGCTGCAGCCTCTGCTCTGTTCTTCACCCTCTGGTGCTCGCGCCTCTCTGTCCCCCTCTCTCTCTCTCGCCATCATGCGCTTCGACCTTCTTGTGCTCAGGCAGGCCGACCGACCGAGGAGAAGGGAGGACGAGGACGAGGGCGGCGGCGGTGGCCAAGGGCGGAGGAGAACACGACGGAAAGGAGGAGGACGAGAAAGAGGAGAAGGAGGAAAAGGAGGAGAACGATGAGAAACAGTAAATGGAGGAGAAGAAGAAGGAAGGGGAGGAGAACGAGGATAACGAGGAGGAGAACGAGGAGAAGAAGGACAAGGAGGAGGAGGAGGAAAACGAGGAGAAGGAGGAAAAGGAGGAGGGGAACGGGGAGGAGACCGAGAGCGGCGGCAGTGGCGACGGCGGCGGCAGGGGACCCTCCTGCCGCGGGAGCCCCGCCCCCGCCGTGGTCGCCGTCGAAGCCCACCTTCAAGCGCCGGCGGTGGCGCGGCAGCGGCCGAGGGCGCTCTCTTCAGAGGGGCAGGGCAGCGGGCCAGCCAGAGCGGCCAAGGATGGACAGAGGAGGCAAGGACGCAAGGGTACCCCTGGGAAGGCTGCCCCTCCCTACTATATGCGGGTTGACGGTAATCCGCGGCAGCGGCCGAGGGCGGCAGGGCAGCGGGCCCCCGCCGCCGCTCGACTGGAGGGCTCCTAGAGGGGGTCGGAGCAGATGGGGTCGGAGGATCGGGCCGCACCGACAGTGCATCGCCGATGTATCGGCGATGCATCGCCGATGCATCGGCGACGTCGGCAACGCATCGGCGACGTCGGCGTGGGGAAGCAGGGGCTCCGGGCTCCACATCGAGCCGCATCGTCGATGCATCTGCGATGCGGCGCGAGCATCCGACCCCATCTACTCCAATCCCATCTAGGTCTGGGAGGCGTAGAGCCTGTCGCCTCCGCCCGACGGACGAACGCTCGCACACGCGCAAATTTTGGACGCCCGAGTTCTCCGGGATCACTGCGGTCCAAGGGTAACTCCAGTTGGGGCCCCTGAGGCGCGATTCTGTAGCTACCCCCCTGACTGCCCCCGGCCCTGATGATTCGGGAAAGTTGGGTTCCCGAACTCTCTGGGAGAACTGCGGTTTTGGGGTAACTCCGGCTATGACCCCCGAGACGCGAATCTGTAGTTACCCTTCACTGCCCCCAGCCCTGATGATTCGGGAAGGCTGGACGCCCGAATTATCCAGGATAACTGCGGTCCGAGGGTAACTCCGGTCTGGGTCCCTGGTCTGGGGGTAACTCCGGTTTGGCCCCCGAGGCGGGAATCTGTAGCTGCAGGCCCCGGAAGAAATTAGCGAACACTCATGCCGCATTCGTCTGTCAATGCCCCCCCAATGATCAAAGTTGGCGGTTGGTTGAACGAGCTGCACTTCGACCAGTCTTCCCCGCGCGTACCAGCTTTGAGTTTCGGGGAGCAGGGGAGTGTCCACGAATTGTTTCCCTCTACGCGGCCTCGAAAGAAAATAGTGAACACTCATGCCGCATTCATCTGTCAATGCCCCCCCAAAGATCAATGTCGGCGGTGGGTTGAACGAGCTGCACTTCGACCGCAATCTTTCTGCGCGTGCCAACTTTGAGCTTGGGGGGGGCCGGGGAGTGCCCACGAATTGTCTCCCTCTACCGGCCATGCATATCGAATCTGGCCGCAGCGGCACGGAGTCGAGGTCGATCCAGATCGGCTGCGCCGGGATACACAGCAACAACATGCAAACATCGGGCCGCATCGGATCGTCGGAATATCGGTCGGCGGCGAGCGATTTGGGGAAATGAGAAGGCGAAGGCCTCAGAAGGCTCGGAATCCCGCCCCCCCACACACAAAAAGAGTGCACAACACATTCTGCCCGAGAGATCCCGACCCGCCTGGGCGCGAACCGGCCCGTGTCATATGGGCCCCGTCGGCTTCCCCATGGGAAGCCCACGTGCCATGCCTGCTGCATCGCGACGAACCTGGGGCTCTGAGGCTGTGGTCGACATAAACACAATCTTTCTTGGGTTCGTTTTGTTTTCGGTCTCCATCGTTCTGTCTTCAATCCGCCTCTGCTGCAGAAGCAAAGATCGAAACGAAAGCGGCCCACACAAAGCTCGCAAACAAACACCGTTTGGGTCCACCCCTGCTCTGAGAAGAGACGCGGCACCCTTGGAGTACCATGTGGGACCTGCTCTAAAACAGGAACGTGCCGTAGACAGGTCTACCTTTCTCCTACCTTGCACTGCGCCGAACGCAACGGCCACGTTGTCCATATGCGTATCCACCCTGAAAGTGTCAGTGAACGCCACGGCACCCAATGCATCCATAGACGCTATTGGCTAGGACGTGAGAACGGTATTTGGCATCGGCCCCAGAAGTTGGTCTTCTAGAAGCAGGTCGGCGTGGCCCTCAAGCGTCCCCGCCCCCACTCCCTCCCAACAGTCGCCATTCTGCTGGACGGGGTCCCCCGACACTGTGGGCGAGACTGGGCCCGTGTCATGCAACCTGGCGGCTCCCTCATGTCGGATGCACCACCCCCGTGGCTGCGACTGCCCTGGGGTAACGCGGACTTGCCTGTCAGTGTTTTCTTATGTAGCATTCCAACATTGGGCGGAAAGGGGGGGAGGGGGGGGGGGTCTGGCTCTGGACCCCTGCTGAGTGCGACTTTTTGCAGCAGTGCGTCAGATAGGGGAGAGACTCCACCTGCTCGAAACAGGCGCCACAAAACAGCCAAGATCAACTCCACAGGGGGGGGGCGGGGGGGGGGCGAGGGTCCGCGCCAGTCAGCAAAGCAATTACTAAGATTATCCTGGCAAAGCAACCTAACAGCGATGTGTAGAAGCATATCTGAAAGCATTCCCCTTAAGATTCAGATGAAAATCCAGTTGTAGAATTCTGCTGTTCTCGCAGTCGTAGTCGCATTCGCGATGACAGTCGCAGCGGCAACGGCAGTCGCAGTCACAGCCTCAGCCTCAGCCTGCCTCAGCCTCAGCCTCAGCCTGCCTCAGCCTCAGCCTGCCTCAGCCTCAGCCTCAGCCTGCTTCAGCCTCAGCCTCAGCCTCTGCCTCAGCCTCGGCCTCGGCCTCAGCCTCAGCCTGCCTCAGCCTCAGCCTGCATCAGCCTCAGCCTCAGCCTCAGCCTGCCTCAGCATCAGCCTGCCTCAGCCTCAGCCTCAGCCTGCCTCAGCCTCAGCCTCAGTCTGCTTCAGCCTCAGCCTCAGTCTGCCTTCAGCCTCGGCCTCAGCCTCAGCCTGCCTCAGCCTCAGCCTGCCTCGGCCGCAGCATCAGCCTGCCTCAGCATTCAAAATGTGGCCCAGGAATGGAGTTCTGGGAACTAGAAGAACACGAAGTGGCCTACAGTTGGCTCCGGGCATTCAAAATCATGCCCAGGAATGGAGTTCTGGGAACTTGAAGAGCACGAAGTGGCCTACAGTTGGCTCCGGGCATCCAAAATGTGGCCCGGGAATGGAGTTCTGGGAAATCGAAGAGCACGAAGTGGCCTACAGTTGGCTCCGGGCATCCAAAATGTGGCCCGGGAATGGAGTTCTGGGAATACGAAGAGCACGAAGTGGCCTACAGTTGGCTCCGGGCATCCAAAATGTGGCCCGGGAATGGAGTTCTGGGAAGTCGAGGAGCACGAAGTGGCTTACAGTTGGCTCCAGGCATTCAGAATGTGGCCCGGGAATGGAGTTCTGGGAGGTCGAAGAGCACGAAGCGTGTGACTGTTTGTGAAAAGCGCATTCGGACACGAGTTCGGACACAGCTCCCCGGCAGCCGCCCCGACCCCCCTGTGGAGTCATCTGCTGCTCTCTTTTGAGACCACTAGAAACCTATCAGCAAAAGCTGTTAGGTAAAAACGATCACATGTCGCATACACCGCCCCAGTGTCTGCGACTGCCCTTGGGTAACGCGGACTTGTTCTGGCATCATGCCTGCTTTGCGGCGGTGCTCGGGATTTGCTTCGTGCGCTCTGACTGGCTCGGTGCTGCTGACGTGCTAATTGGCTCGCCCGAGCTGCTTAGGCTCGCCCAGGGTTCGCCAGGGACTTGTTCCCACACAAAACAACGAAAACCTGTCCAAAACCCTCCGAAAACCCTGCCAGAACCCTTCCCGGATGGTTTTCGGAAGGTTTCTGCTATTTTGACAGGAAACCAGTCCCTAGCGAACCCTGGACTTTCTAATCATAAGCCACATACGTTTCATGGTTCAGTCTGGCTCGGCCTTGGTGTTGGGGATCTCTCCTCTGTTAGGTATGTTTGATGTAATCTGGCTGCTGGTGAATTGCCCCTTTCGGCCTGGCGGGTTGTGCCTGGGTGGTGGGGCCTCTTTGGCATGTCCTTGCTTGTTCGCGCCCTCCCAAATCGAGAAACCAGAATGACCAGCATTCCGAATTGAGTTCAGGATGGGCGATAACGAGGTCTCTGATGTGTAAATTAGGTTGCTCTCGTCCATTCGATTTGTGCTACCCAAGCCAGCAGTGGAGAACACGCGTCGGCAGGCAAACAGAACGGATCGGTGGCGAGGAGACATCGCGTGGACAGGTAATTATTATGGAGCGTGACTGCGCAGATAGCTCGGGGATTGCCTCGCAGACTCGCAAGCGTTAACCTCAATTCCAAACAGACCTGCGCGATCCGAGCGACAGAGCGTGCCAGGAGGACCTTCGGCCGTCCCAGCAGTGACGCCCGCTGCACTGTGCTGCACTGTACACCTGTGGGCTGGGACCTAAAATCAGCGACGTGGACCCCGTGGTTCTGCTGGAGGGCACGGTCGGCGCTGGCTTCTCGCGGCCGCCGCCAGCGCCTCGGCAGGCCTCGCATCCTCTGCTCCTCTGGGAGGCGACGCCGCCAGCGATCGGAGGTGGACGCTCGGGGCGCTCGACACAAGCACGACCCGCAGCCCCGCCGCAGTGGGCGCCGACACCCGCCGCCAGCGCCAGCGCCGGCAGCCCCGCTTACAGCCTCGAGGAGCCCACGTCGGCGGCGAACGTGACGCGCGAGCGCGACGCCTCGCTGCGCGAGACGGCCGCCAGGGTCGGACCGCCCCTCGTGGACAGCTTGTTTTCCACCACCACCACCATAAGTAGGAGGGGGAGGGAGTCTTCCTCCTTCTCCTTTCTTCCTCATCCTCCACCTCCTTCCCCCCTTCAACTTATGGGGGTGGTGGTGGAAAACAGGCCCATCACCTCGGGCTCGGGCCAGCGCCCCAGCGCGGGCTGCGCTGCTCCACGAAGCGCCGGTCGTCGGCCGCCACGAAGCGCCCCGGCGACGGGCTCCGCGGGCTGCGGCCGCCGCCGCCGCCCCACGGCTCCGCGCCTCGCGGGCTGCGCCCGGGCGCTGGGCCCCTCGAGGCGCACCGCGGCTCCCGCGGCGAGCAGGGCGCGGCGCCGCCCGCCGGCGGCCCGCGCCGCGCGGCGGCCACGGCGCGCGCCGGCGGGGGCCGCCCCGCGGCGGGCCACAGGGCCTCGGGCAGCAGCGAGAGCAGGGACCACCCGCCGGGCGCGGGCGGGCCCGCCGCGGCCCGCCGCGGCTCCGCCTCCTCGCGGCGCCGCGGCGTCCAAGCCGGCGCCTCGCTGCGGCGCCATAGCTCGGGGGCGCCCTGGCCGCCATAGGACCAGCCCGCGCCGGCTGGCTCCAGCGGCAGCGCGAGCGGCGACGACGACCTGGGCCTGCCGCGCGACGTCAGCGTCGGCAGGTCCTCCAGCTCTCGGGGCGAGGCGTGCTCGTAGGGCTCCGGCTCCCCCCGCAGGACGTCCGCGGCCGAGCCGACGCGCTCGTACTCGTGCGCCTTGCAGTCCGGCAGAGCGAGGCCCGACCAGCACTCCAGCAGCACGCCCAGGGCGTCCTGGCTGCCCGCCAAGTCGCTCCGATGGCGCGCCACGGCCAGCGCCGCCAGAGTGACCGCGGACCCGATCACCGCGCCCGCCAGGTAGGGCCGCAGGCCGCAGCCCGCGCAGGCGGCGTCGTCGCCCCTCCGCCCCACCTCGGCGCCCGCGGCAGGCGTGACGTCCAGGGCGCTCCGGAGCCGCTGGCCGCTCGCGGCGCTCCCCGGCCGAGCTCCCTCGGCGCCCACGGCGCCAGTGGTCTCCGAGAGCGGCTGCGGCGCCTCGGAGGCGGAGGCGGAGGCGGAGGCGAAGGCAGAGGCGGCGGAGGAGGAGGAGGAGGAGGAGGAGGAGGAGGAGGAGGAGGAGGCGGAGGCGGCGGCGGAGGCGGAGGAGGAGGAGGAGGAGGTGAAGGAGGAGGAGGAGGAGGAGGTGGAGGAAGGAGGATGATGAGGATGAGATGGAGGAGGAGGGAGGAGAGGAGGAGGAGGAGGAGGAGGTGGAGGTGGAGGAGATGGAGGAGCAGGGGCTGCGCCTGCGGCAGCGACCGCGCCCGGAGCCCGCTCTGCCATGCCTCCTCGAAGGCCGCCGCCGCGCCCTCGGCGGCAGGCGCCGCGGGGGGCGCCCAGGCGGCCTCGGGCCCCGCGGCGGCGGCGCCGCTGGAGCTGCCGCAGCCGTCGTCGCCCCGCGGCGGGAGGGCAGAGGCCAGCGACAGCGGCGGCACCTGTCAGCGCCCCTCTAACACGCAGAAAGTATCTATACACCACCACCGTGCAAAGCCAGGGCCATCCTGGGCCCTGGCGTGGTGTAGACGCCCTCCTGGCCGAGGCCAGGAGGGTCTATACACCATCCTAGGGCCCAGGATGCTGGCCTGGCACGGTGGTGGTGTATAGATGCCTTCGTCGGATCTAACGGGGACTTCACTAGCGGGCACTTTGGCCACAGACACGGCGAACCCAGCCCTCCCCGATGTGGGCAGCGCTGCAATGCCAGAAAAAAAAGGCCCCAGAGTAGCAACTTTCGGTAAGTCTCCACCAAAATATCCGTTAGTGAGTACCCGTTACAGTGCCGCTGAACCTGCAGCCAGGGCCTGGCGCCGGTGGGGTGGTCGTAGAGTATGTTGACCTGGGGGGGCCGCCCAAAAGATCGTCCGAGTAGATGGGCGGGAAGATGGCGCCGCATCGCTCATGCCTCACCGATGTGCCGGCGATGCCTTGGCGATGCATCGGTGACGTCAGCGATGCAGCGGCGCCATAGGCGGCCAAACATCGAGCCGCATAGCCGATGCATCGGCGATGCGGCGCCATCCTCCCATCCCATCTACGAGCCCGTTTGTTGATCATGGCGCCGGTCCCGCCATCCCCCGCCCCTCCTCCCCCCTGCTCATGTCACGATTCGCGATAGCACCGTGTGGAGGTTAGCCATCCCTGAGGACTCACACGGCGCCAGCGCGATTCGTGACGTGACCCGCCCATCCCCCCTCCCACCCACCCCTGTCACCCTCGGCATCGCCAGGACATGAACGACGCCCTACTTCGACCCCATCTTGCCGCCGCTCGGACGTGTGTGTATATATATATATATATACACATATGTATGTATATATATATATATATATTCTAGAACCATCGCCCGCGCTTCGCGCGCGCTCAGGTTCTAGTCCAGGCCAGGGGCGCGCTAGAAGATCTTGGACAGCGCTATCAAGCACAGGCGCGTGACATAGTCGTGCCTCCTGAGGGCCTCTTGGGAACCTCTTGGGTCTGTGCGGGGGCATCTGAAGGGCTTCTGGGGGGTTCTCCGTGCTTCCTCAATTGGCTGTTGGAGGCACCTCTTGGGTGCTTCTCGGGGGGGCATCTTGGGGCTTCTTGGGGTCCCTTGGGGGCATCGTCAGGGTTCTCCGGGCAGTCGGAAAATGATGTTCTGCAGTCTGAAGCAGTCAATTGGCCGTCTTGGCTGCGTGGAGGCCCGGCTTGAGGCCACATTGGGGCAATCCAAAAACCTCCCGGGGCCTCCTTGAATCAATTTTCATGCATCGAGGGCACTGTTCGGCTATCTTGGGGCCCCGTGTACGTCTCCTGTGAGCCTTTTGGGGCCTGGTGCGGGGCTTTGGGAGGTCTCGTCGGACCACTTGGGGACTCTTGGGGCAACCTGTGGGCCTCTTAGGGCAGAAAGCTCTGCTGTTGGGTTCGCGTTCCCCTTTTTGGGGCTCTCTCGGGGCCCTCTTGGGGCCCTCGCGGGCCGTCTTGGAGGCCTCTTCGGCTATCTTGGAGCGGTCTTGGGGGCCACTTGGGCCGTCTTGGAGCGTCGGGATGCCGAAAGGCTGGGAACTCTAGAATCCACCAAAACCCGATGGGAAAACAATGCTTCTTGGAAGCTCTTCGGCCTTCTGGGGAGCTTCTTGAGGGCCTCTTGGGTCCCATGTGGGGGCCTCTGGGGCTTCCTGAGAGCCTCTTGGGGTGAAAGGCTCGGACTTTCGGTTCGTTTTACCCCTCTTGGGCCCCCCTTGGGGCCGTATTGGTGCCCTCTCGGGCTGTCTTGGGCCCTGTTGGAGGCCTCTTGGGCTATCTTGGATTGGTGTTGGAGGCCTTTTGGGCCGTCTTGGAGCGTCAGGACGCCAAAAGACTGAAAACTCTAACATCAATCAACAACCTATGGCAAGACATGGATTTGTGCCTCTTGGACCCTTCGTGGGAGGCCTCTTGGATTACTCTCCGGCCCCCTGGTGAGCTTCTTGGGGCCTCGTGAAGCCTGTTAGGGGCTTTTCGGGGCCTCCTGAGAGCCTCTCGGGGTGGAAGACTCGGATTTTCGGTTCGTGTCAACCCTCTTGGCTCCATCTTGGGGCTGTCTTGGGGCCCTCTCGGGCCGCCTTGGGCGCCTCTGGCGCCGTCTTGGGACCCCCGTGGGCTGTCTTGTGACCGTCTTCGAGGCCTCTGGGGATGCCTTGGAGCGGAAATTGAAGCCTCTTGGGCCGTCGTGGAGCATCAGGAAACTCAAAAGGAGAGAACTCGAAAATCAATCAAGAACCAAGGGAAAGCAAATTAGTTGTGCCTCCTGGGGCTCCTTGGGAGCCATCTTGGAGACCTCGGCGTCTTGGAGGCCTCTTGGACAGTCAGCGACCAATTCTGGGGTGATCTCGGGCGGTCATTAGTCGTTTTCGTTGTCTGGAAACACCATTCCTGGCAATCCAGGGCCATATTCCGGCGACTTTGCA
>CAUYUJ010014883.1:45000-52500 GCA_963575745.1 Prorocentrum cordatum
CTTCTCTGCCTCCTCCTCCTCCGCCGCCTCCTCCTCCTCATCCTCCTCCTCCTCCCTCCACCGCCTGCCCGCCCCATGTCCCGAGCCTGTGGCAGGGTCATCAGCTCGTCGTTGTCCTTGTCGTCGTGGTCCTCGTCATCGTCGTCCTTCTGGGTCGGCCGCACCCGCCGCAAGGCCTTCACGCTACACACACGTCCGAGAGATGCCAGGCCATTTGCGAGGCCTGGAGGCCTGGGGGGCGCCGGTGCCGTTCCCTTGCCGCCCGCGGGGGGCGCCGGGCCGCGCGCGGCTCAGCGCGCTCGCCTGCCGCAGGAAGTCGCCCGTGCGCTCCAGCGCCGCCCGGCCCTGCCACAGGTCCGTGCCTGGGCTTAGGCGGTGCAACCCTGATCACTGGTGTGGACGCCCGACATGGGTACCGAATAAATGGGTACGATGCCCAACAACAAATGTTGTCCCAAACCAACAGCGGCCGCTGTTGGGCAGGCGGCCTTCTGCCTCAAATGTACACAGGCCGCGGCGGCGCCGACAGCGAGTCTTGTTCAAAATGAACAGGAACTGCTGTTGGGCATTGTACCCATTCTTTCCGTACCCATTTCGGGCGTCCAGAACTGGACTCTGAAATGTTTTAGTCGCGACCGACGAGATCGGTCGCTACCGATCTTGCAATTCGGTACCCGTCGCGACCGGCTTGCTTCATAATCGGTCGCGACCGATCGGTCGCGACCAGTTGGTCGCGATCGGTTGCGACCAGTCGCGATCGATTGTGGGCTCGGTCGCGACGAATTTGGAGCGCCGATCGATCGCTACCGATCGCGACCGAACATCACATCTTTCTCCAACGATCTGGGAATCGGGGGTGGGGTCGTGGGGGCCGGGCGTTCTACCAATGGTTCGAACGGTTGGTACTGAGCCTGCGCCGACCTTCATACAACTACAAGTACTATAGCGCCTTGGTCACGCACTGGCAAGACCGCGCGCACCCCGCGCGCGCGACCTGATGAGCCTTCCAGCCCCAACAGAATACGGCGCACGGGTGCTTCCACGCGCGAGCGGGGGCAACAATGTGGCGTCGCCGAGGGCGCCCGGAAATGCACAGCCAGGACGGTACCGACCGATACGGCTACTTCCTGGACCTCTCCCGGGGCGCGCTCTGATCAGAATCCCGCCAGCCCTTTAGGGCCTTGTAGGGTGCAAATGGTTTAGGAAGTGTCCTCTGCCATCTTCCTTCTTCCCCTTCGGGGAGGGGTTCATCACTGTTCCAAATTCATAAACACTCCCTTCCCGAGGTGAATGGCAGCCAACCAAGACGAATTACATCCCCAGACACCATCCCTGCCAAAAAACAACACAAATTACAGGTTGGGGGCACATTCTCAGGTAATGCTCGTGGGCCCTCGAGCACTTTGCATTTTTGGTTACAAGGACGGCGGGGGTGCCCTCATATTGCTCGCTGTGCGCAGGGCCAGCATCCCTGTCAACAACAATACAAAATACACTCCGCGGCGAAAAATGGATCATGCGCGGGCACCCCGCGACAACTGTGCAGTGGTTTTTGACTGGGACGGCGCGCTGGCTTTCGACAGGGATGGTGGGGGCCGACATGTTTCCCGAAGTGTGGTGTCACGTGCGTGGGCGCAGCTGGCACACCCTGCGCGTGCCCCAAAAGTGGCGCAGCTGGACCATGCGGCACGCATGGCGCACGTGGAGCACGTGACACATCTGGCGCGCCAGGCGTGCCTTGCACGCTTGCGCCCCGGGGATGCCTGGCGCACCTGGCGCGCGTGGCGCGCCTGGCTCACGTGGCGCACCTCGCCCCAGAGTCGCGCACATGGAGTCTGTATTTGCTCCTGCTAGCTGTGCATCCGTAGACGTCAGCTGAACAGTCTGAAGCTCGGGTGCCACTTCTGTGGGAGCGAACGGGACAGCTTGCGGGCGTGTGGGAGCGAACGAGACAGCTGTGTTGGGAGGGCGGGTGGGAGCGAGCGAGACAGCTTGCGGGCGGGGTGTCGTGATCACTGTCCCCTATACATGAACCGCCCCCTCCCCCAGGCGACCAGCAGCCAACCAGGACCAATGGCACCCCCCCACACCATCCCTGTCAAAAGCAATGTAGAATCCACTTTGGGGCAAAATCTTGGACATGATCGGGGGGGGCGCGAGCACTTTGTATTGTTTTTTGGCAGGGACGGCGGGGGTGCCCGGATATTGCCTGCCGTGCACAGGGCCCGCATCCCTATCAAAAAACCATACATTTCGCAGCTGAATCTGGATCATGCGCGGGCTCCCCGCGACCAATTTGCACTGGTTTTTGATTGGGACGGCGGGAGTGCTGGCATATTGCCTGCTATGTGCAGGTCCACCACACGCTATGACGGCCACCCCGCCGCGATTCGCGGTGTTGAAGTTCCAAGAATAATATTCTGGCACGATTCAGGATCGTCAAGACGCAACAGTCACGTTGATTCGTGGCGTTGGAGTCTCGAGAATGTTCTGGCACGCTTCAGGGTCTTCAAGCGCTTGTCTCCCAACGGGGCTCGTCCCTAAATGGAGATGAACCCTGGTAGGGGCCAATGACAAGGGAGCTTGGAGGGAGGGTGTATTCCAAGATCGTTGATGTGTTTTGGGTTTACACTGGTCCTCCTCCTCCTCCTCCACCTCCTACTCCTGCTTATCCGTTTCTTTCTCCATCCTCCCCCTCTTGGGGTATAACGTCTTACCAAGTCTTGTGTTCCACTGCATGCTCCTTCACATCCCCGATCAGGACAAGTAGACTGTGCTTCGTTTCTCGATGGGCTGGTGGGATCACGCGAAGCGCCGAGAATTTCGAAGAGAATGCCGTCGTGCCGACGAGAGCCTCCCAGGAAACCCAAAAAGGTGAAACCGAGGCGGCCAGGGCAGCAGTACCAGCACCTTTTCCTCCTCCGAGGTGCCAGAGCCGCAGCCCTCGGAGTACAGCGGGAACCCGCTCCACATGCCCTGGAACAGGTCCTCGCTCAGGGGCCGACTAAAACGGCGTTGTGCGTTGTGGTTTCGTTTAAAAGCGTTTTGGGGCCCGGCAATGGCCCATCAGATGTGTACCAAAAACGCTCTGTTTCGACAATCGGCCGGACCGCCTTGGAAAACGAGCACCAACAACCGAACAAGGATCATCTGATGTATGCTATTGTGATGCCGGTAAGGGTCGCTACCTGGGCCTGGAGAAGTTGAGGACCCGGATAACGGTAATTCACGATTGGGCGTGGGGCGCGTCGGGGCGGGGGTGCGCTGCGATCGGAAGAATATGCGCTTGAGCACAACCTTGTGGGAGGGTTCAAGCCCACCCCAGACTTGCGATCGTTACCGCTGCCGGGGAGGGGGGGGGCTCGGGCAGCGACCGTTACGCGCCCCCTCCTGAGGTCTCCCTGGCCAACACAGTATGCGCCTAGTTTTCTGAGACTGGCAAAACAAACGACACATGTACATAACCGCGTTTCGTGGTGAGTAAATCCGCCATGCCAGCGCCCTCGCCGGTGCGATACCTTCAGCGCGCGGTGTTGTATTGTAACTCCGTGTGGGCAACTTGTCTGCCAGGGTTCGATGGTTTGTAGGAAGGGCCGAGGGCCCGCTGCCGGCCCCGGAATGGGTGACTTGACGGCCAGAGGATACACGAAACGACCGTCTAACGCGAACGATCCGCAGCATTACCACGACAACGTTTTGGTCGACCTCTCTTTCCGAGAGGCCTCCCAAATAGGGTCCGAGTAGATGGTGTCGGAGGATCGCGCCGCATCGCCAATGCATCACTCATCACTGCTGTATCGCAGATGCATCGGCGACGTCGGCAATGCATCGGCGCCGTCGGCGTGGACAACATCGGGCTCCAGATCGAACCGCACCGCTGATGCATCGGCGATGCGGCGCGATCCTCCGACCCCATCTGCTCGGATCCCGTCTAGGCCTGGGCTGATAGCCAGAAGAGAAAACAACATCGCACGAAAGCGACCCGCGAGATTCCATGCAACGTTTTGACCGCCCCTCTCCCCAAACATGCGATGTCCTGATGGTTGTCAACACGGCCCCCCTGAAGTCCCGACTCTTTCCCTGGGACAGCCGTTTCGTCTTGACTCGTTTTTCTCAACATCCTGTGGTGTTGGGTTCTCGTTGAGAACTTAGAAGAGAAAGCGCCCCGCGTCCATTCCCTCCTTCCTCCACCCCCTCCTCCCTCCTCCCTCCTCCCAGCTCTGCCTCTACTCTCCGCATGTCCAGTTCGCCCCCCCTCCACACACGTTGCGTGGACCTACAGGCAGCTCCACCGGAGGCCCCAGCGGCAAGGTCCGCATGCGTCCCCCGCCCATGCCGGAACACCCCTCACGAGAATCGTGGCCACATAGGGGGCTCCACCTAAGGCTCCAATGGCAGGGTCCGCATGTGTCCCCCTCCGCCCATTTCGGCAGACTCCTCACGACGGTGGTGGCTCCATAGGGAGCCCCACCGAAAGCCCCAGTGGCAAGGTCCGCATGCGTCCCCCCCCCATTTCGGCAGATCCCTCACGGGAATCGCGGCCCCAGCGGGGGCTTCAACGAAGGCCCCAATGACAGGGTCCGCATGCGTCCCCCCCCGTCCATTTCGGCGTAATCCTTACGAAGATCGTGGCCCCATCGTGAGCTCCTCCGATGCCCCGCCCATGTCAGTACACCCTTCACGAGGGTCGTGGCCCCATAGGGAGCCCCACGGAAAGCGGTACCCACAACGCGGTACTCACAACTGCATATGGTTGGGCCCTTCGCCATGATAATATGACGGTCCCGGGGCCCTGTCAGGGCCCCCCAAAGCAGAACATTACACAAACACGTCCGTCGTGATTTTTTGTCGCAACGCGAGCGGGTGAGTCTGGTTTCGCGGGGCAGAAAAATACCCGTGGACCTCTGCTGTGGCGCGTTCTGACCAGAATTCGGAAGCGAATCCAGCCGTGGCAACGGAGAGCCCCCCGGGGGTGTCTGGGGATATGTGTGTTCGCCGACGATTTGCCTTTTACGTGAACGAGAAGTGTCGGACGGGTAGGAGAAGGATAAAGAGGGAGGAGGAGGAATAGGGAGGAGGAGGAGGAGGAGGAGGAGGAGGAGGAGGAGGAGGAGGAGGAGGGGGGCAATTTTCCTCGCAAATGGGGGGGCTCCCCCCCCCCACACACATGCCACCTTCGGAAGACTGTCCTGAGCACGCCCACGCTTCCCGAGCTTGCGATGGGGCTCAGGCGGCCCGATGCGGGGTTGCCATCTGCTGCTTCAACCCCCACAATGTCATGGGGACGCGCGCCCAGGACGTCGTGGGCGAGCTGTCGAACTTCGACATGCTCGTGCTGGTCGCCACACAGAGGCGCGCCGCTGGCCCCGAGACGATCGGCCCCAGATCAAGATTGGACAAGTTTTATTCGATCGAGTGGGGGTGGTCGGCGAAGCCTCATGTCACGAAGGCCTGTGGGCTTCAGGTGTGGTTGAACGGTGACAAATTCCCGAGGGTATGTTTGAGAGGTTTCGCCCAGGTGCCGAAAAATCTTCGAGGTAGAGTAGGAGCTGTTCGTATCGAGAGAGGCCCCTTACGAATGGTTGTCATTGCAATGCATTTCCCTCCTTCGCCGAACCGAGGCAGAGAGCAACAAGATCGCTGGCAACAGACGGTGAAGTCGATGATGGGCTGGCTCTATAGTTTGTTGAACACGACAAGCGCACGATGGTCACCAGTACGATGTTGCGACTTGAACGGCCAGTTCGCCGAAGTTTCACAAGTGACAGGCGGAGATAATTTACAATAATTCAACTACACGAAAGAGATGCTGGCCCCCTGTCTTCGGGCGCACAGCCTGTGCGCCATCAATACTTTTTTCCCAGGCTAGGGACCGACGAACTACAACAGGGGAGTGGTGAAGACGCTCGACGTTGTCATTGTCCCTACGGAGTGGCTCAAAGCTACGATGTGGTGCAGAACACTGACGAAGTCGGCGTGGAGGCTACAGCTACACAACCAGAATGGCTTGTGGGATTATGTTCCAGTGGTGGCGTGCTTTGACATCGACATAGTGGGCCAACCGTACAGGAAGCTCGAGCGGATTCCAATCAACAAAGAGGCCGTCGCCAAGATGCTTCAACTTGGAGACAGAAATTCAGGGTTTGTTGCCACAGCCGAACAGCGATTTCGTGAGAAACTGCCACATTTGCGTTCGATACCTTGGAGTATGGTGCCCGACGTTGCGAACACGGCGGTGCACGAGACGATTCGACACGGAGCTGAAACTCAATTAGTGGGCGCAGTTGGCTATGTCGAGGACCATGCACAGCCCGCCAGTGAAGTACGACAGTTACTGCAACAACGACGGCAACTTAGAGAAGGTTTATTTACCATCTCCACCGACGTGGATGTCAAGCTCGATGTCCAGGTGGCCCAAGTGACTGAGCAGAGACACCAGAGTGACTGAGCAGAGATACCAGTGTGATGGTCAACATACGGACGCAGCGAGTGGGTCAAGACTACACGTTCGCACAGATGTGCGAACAGAAGGTGCGGTTGACTTGATTGAGTTTTTCGGGGATGACGGATATCGAGAGTTGGTTGAGTAGGGATTCGCAACTGATCAGATCATAGCAGTACGAGATATTGGTAGATTGACGTATCGGCTGAAAGTGGTGAGCAGATGGTTGACACAGGGGAAGGAACGATATTGGGCTGAGTTCACAGAGATGAGATGCGAAGAGCTTATGAGAGCGGCAACAGCGAATGACACGTTCACAATCCACAAACTTGCCAGAATGTTGGCGCAACGCAACACAGGCGGGAGGAAGAGGATTTTCGGGCGACACAATATTCTAAGGCCGGCAGAAGAATGGATACAGCGTATGAAGCGCGCCGGCTGTCACGGAGGATGTTCAGCAAGAGATTGCGACGAGAACCAAATGAACGAGATGAGAGAGTACCGGTGCGCAATGATTATTACCCAGGAGGAGATCGCGGAGGAAATGAGGCAGTTACGCTCAGCGGCATGGAGACCTGACTGGAGCTCGTCCACGGAGTTGCTGAGGCGTATGCTCTTCCCCAAGTGGGTCAACCAGCGGATGGTCCACCGCAGGCAGGGCGTGGGTTTTGTGCCCCTGATCGAGAAGTTGAAGACACCGACGTTTCACTGTTTTCTTTGGACACTTGTGGAAGGTATTCTTCGTACGCAGAGAGTGCCTCTACTTTGGAAACGAGCGCGAGCTGCACAGATCGGCAAGGGTAACGAGAAGGAAGGCGTCGATGGCGAGCGAGTGGTGATGATGATATGCAACCTCGCCAAGTTTCACGTTCGGGCGATCCTGAAAGCGGCCGACACCGACGGGGTGCCGTGCTGGGCCGATGGGGCTGTGCGACATCGACGGCGTGAAAGTGCGATTGTGGCTTAGATGTGCAGCGCATGGAGGATGAAGCGACACGGGCACCAACACGTACGGCGCCTACATGATGCAGCGATCGCCTTCCACTCGATCAAAGCAG
>CAUYUJ010014883.1:60000-95000 GCA_963575745.1 Prorocentrum cordatum
CACCAGGGGAAGAGGGAGAGTATTTTCATATTGAGTAATTGTGGAGGAGGAGGAGGTGGCGGGGGGAGGAGGGAAAAGAGGGATGGAGTAGAAGGAGGAGGAGGAGGAGGAGGAGGAGGAGGAGGAGGAAGAGGGAGGAGGAGGAGGAGGAAGAGGGAGGAGCGAGGAGCGAGGAGCGAGGAGCGAGAAGCGAGGAGGAGGAGGAGGAAAAGGAGGAGGGGAGGAGGAGATGGAGGAACAAGAGGGATGGAGGAGGAGGAGGAGGAGGAGGAGGAGGAGGAGGAGTCCCTGTGTCCAGGTCTCCTCGATCACGGGTACGCCCTGCTGCGCGGCCCTCGCCGCGGTCACAACGCTGTCCCCGGCCCGAGCCTCCGAGGTGCTGAGCGCCAGGTACAGGGGGGGCAGGGCTCCGAGGAGCGCCTCGGTACCATCATCATCATCATCATCATCATCATCATCATCATCATCATCATCATCATCATCATCATCATCATCATCATCATCATCATCGTCGTCGTCATCATCATCATCAGCGTAATCATCATCATCATCACCAGCAGCAGCATCATTATCATCATCATCACCAGCATCATCATAAGCATCACCATCTTCATCATTTTCATCATCTTCATCATTGTCATCTTCAGTATAATCATCAGTATCCCCATCCTCATCCTTATCCTCATCATCATCACCATCAGCATCACCATCATCATCACCACCATCATCATCATCCACACCATCCACATCAGCAGAATTAGCATCATCATCAGCATCGGCAGCATCATAATTAATCATCATCAGCATCAAAATCATCCTCATCATCATCACCAGCATCCGCATCATCAGCATCAGCAACATCAGCAACATCATCATCATCATCATCATCATCATCATCATCGTCGTCATCGTCATCGTCATCGTCATCGTCATCATCATCATCGTCATCATCATCAGCATCATCATCAGCATCATCATCAGCACAAGGGGGGGGCAAGGCTCCGAGGAGCGCCTCGGTGGCGAAGAAAGGCGACACGATGGCGTCCGTGAGCATGTCCTCGGGGGGGAGGGGGGGGAAGTGCCATATGTAGGGGGAAAACAAACCTACCTCGCTTTTGACCACCCCCGCTTCCAAGAGATACCAAACGATGCCAAACTACGGCCTGTACTGGTCAGGCCGCTTGACGAGGAGGCGCGTGGTATGACTTGGTTGTGCCTGGAAGCGAAAGCGGGGTAGGTAATTCACGCTCTGAATATGTGGCGGATTCCGGAAACCCTGAACCCAAAAACGTTCTCACCTCTTGGGGGCGCCCTTTTTGGGCTCCCGCCGCCTTCCGCCGAGAGCCTGCGCCTCGGTTTCCACCGCCGGCAGCGGCCTTTGTTCTCCTCCCGCCGACCTCCCGCAATACCCTTCCGCCGCCTTCCCCGCCGGAAGAGATGACACCTCCTGCGATCCTTGAAGGCTGGGAGGAGGAGGAGGAGGAGGAGGAGGAGAGTTTCCGCTGACCTCCCGCACCGCCGCCTTCCGCGGCGGAAGAGATGACAACTCCTGCGATCCTTGGCCTCTTCCTGGAACACGTTCCCCGACGCCCCTCCCCCCCAACTGGGCATGATGGGCACCTTGGGGCCTTCGGGTTGGGTTGCGGTGCTTCGGCGGGCAGTGCGTCCTCGGGCCCCCCGCGTCGTGCGCAACACGTCGCGGCGAGGGACGGCCCGAGAGGCCCCACCCCGGACGGCCGCAGGGAGCCCCCGAGAGGCCCCCCCCCCCCTCCTGACGGCCAGACAGAGGGCCCCCAAAGAGGCCCCCGAGAGGGAACACCCGCCGGCGCTCCGAGCCTTCCGCCCAAGGAGGCCCCCAAGAAGCCCCCCAAGCGCGATGGCATCCGTGAGCATGTCCTCAGAACCCCTCGCGTCGTGAAAGCATGTCGACGAGAATGGCAGCCGCTCGGGCATTACCTTTGCTGTCTCGCGCCCCCGCGAAGCCACCTCCGAGAATGGGCAACCGCTCTGGCCCAGACCACGACGCGCGACGCGCGATCATCTTCGCGCCCCCGCGGGTGACTGGGGACATTGCCAGCGCCGATGCTGGTATCATTTGGCCTCCCGGGCGGTGCACGCTGAGTCCTCTATCCCCGCGACGTACGCCAGGGCCAGCGCTCTCTGCTCCGCGCTGGTCCTCCCCGGCATGCCCCGGTGGAAGATGTCGCCGATGTAGTCCGTGTCGCCGGAGTCGTCGGCGAAGGCCGCGAAGGCGTTGCTGTAATACGTCGGGGTGGTGCACGCCAGGTTCAGCCACGGGCTGTAGCCGAAGTAGCCCGCGGCCGGCGGCCCCACGTCCACCTAGCGGCAGCGAGCAGGAGGAGGAGGAGGAGGAGGAGGAGGAGGAGGAGGAGGAGGAGGAGGAGGAGGAGGAGGAGGAGGAGGGGGGGAAGCTGAGAAGGAGACGGCCTGCTCAGAAGGCGGCGGGACTTCTCCGAAGCCCTCGCGCCTTGTGGGAGGCTTTCTGCGCCGTCGGGGATGGCTTAGAGAACTTCTCAGAAGGCCGGGGGGCTTCTGAGCCCTCTGAGAAGGCCCGCCCCTTCTCGCCTCCCTCCCTCGTTCGCCGCCGAACCTATGAGCATCGTTCAGTCTATCCCCATCCGCGAAGGCATGGCACTGGCCCCGCTGACCGATCTCCCCCTCGTCATATGGGGATACTGGTTGTGCTGTCTTCTTCGGGCCTTGCGGGGCTGATCCCCACCGTGGCCGTGGGGGGTGGGCTGGCGGGGCTGAGATGCAAATGGCCAGTGGGGGATTGGGATCGGTCAGGGACGAGGAAGAGGAGGAGGAGCGGGAGGAGGAGGAGGAGGAGGAGGGAGGGAGGGAGGGAGGAAGTGAGGGAGGAAGTGAGGGAGGAGGGGATGGAGCAAATTTACACAAGCGCAAACTTTCGGAGCTCCGCGCGGCTTTCTCTTCTGATCGGCGCTGGGCCACCCCGCGGCCGCCCCTGGAGCGCTCCGATGCGCCAGCAAGGAGGGGGCCCAGCGACGATCCAACACAATCCGCGCGAACCATCGACAAACTTGACTTGGAAGTTTTGCTTTGATCTTGGAGGAAGAACTTCGTGCACACATTGGCCCCCTGAAACGCCCACGCGCCCCCCAAAGCAGCATCGGCCCGGAATCGGCGATACGTCGCCGACGCCTCGGCGACAGGCCCCCGAGAGCGGCGAATCCGCGCGGCCCTGGGCTTGGGCGCGAAGTGGTGGCGGGCCATAACTTGGGGGGCAGCGAGGGCTGCAGACCATTTGGTTGACCCAAAAGAGGGTCCAGCTGAAAGGGGGTGGTGCAATAGATTGGGGGCAGTTGTTTTGCAAATGTATTGCGCCCCAAAATTGTATTGCAACAGTGTATGGCGCGCGAGAAAATCCAGCAATCCATCTGCGGCCCAGAGTGAATTGCACGCCCCAAATCAACTGCAACCCGCAATTCTTTTGCACCAGATCTATTGCACCACCCCCTCGTAGCTGGACCCTCTCTTGGGCCAACCATGAGAGAAGGGGCCCTCTCGGGCCCCTGGACGGGCCCTTCTAGGCCCCAGAGGCCCAGATGGGGGCAGGGCCCGAGAAGGGCACCCTTCTCTTCCCCCCAGCTTATCGCCCCCCTTTCCTTCCCGTCGCTCGGACGTCCATTCCCTGTGCCTTTTTCGGTTTCGTGCGTGGTTTTATTTTTCGCAGGATGATCCAGGAAGCTCATCACTAATCCCCGCCGAGAAAAAGTGCACACGTCCGAGCGATACCAAGACTCGTTCGCGCGGCGGGCTGTCGGGCTGGGCCCCCGCGATCCATGGGCCCCTCGACCTATCTTTCCCAGTGGCTTTCCCGTTGCAACGCTCGGCCTCTGGAGGCCCCCTGAGGGCGACATCCGGGCATCCCTGGAAGACCCTCGGCGAGGCGCAGCTGCTGGAGCGCACCCCCGAGGCTGAAAAACGCCCAGGGAGAAGGATGAGAAGGATAAGCAGGAGGAGGGGCACGAGCAGGAGGAGGAGAAGGAGGAGGAGGAGGAGGGGCACGAGCAGGAGGAGGAGGAGGAGGAGGAGGAGGAGAACGAAGAGGAGGAGGAGGAGGAGGACCGACGAGAACGTGCGGAAGCCTCGAAACACAAACTTCGTCACGTTCCCCCCATGGGCCCATCCGCCCCCAGGACGCTGACCCTGGTCCCTCTCCTCTTCGGACGCCGGGCATGGGTACGGAAAACACGCAACAGCGGCCGCTGTTGGGCGGGCGGCCTTCTGTCTCGAAGGTACAGCGCCCGCGGCGGCACTGACAGCGAGCCCTGTTCAAAATGGGCAGGGACTGCTGTCAGTCTTGGAGGTCGCTAGGGTGGGCGGGAAGGTCACATCCCAGTACGCTCGGCCAGCGCGTTTGATACGGCAACCGCAGTCCTTACGACCCCCATTCGGGAGAACGGTTTGCTCTTATCGACGATTGGGCTGCTTAGGCTTGCTCTTACCCTACGAACATTGCCCCTCTTCCGTCGCCGCCAAACAAAAGGTTGCGCTCGCTTCCTCTCAGCGAGCTTCATTGTCAATCTTCGTCGCCATTTCAATCGTGCCGATTCTCGTCCCTCCCGCCCCTGAACCTTCCCATTCCCTATCACTTAGAGGCCTCCAAGACGGGGTCTGAGTAGACGGGGTCGGAGGATCGCGCCGCATCGGCGATGCACCGGCGATATATCGTCGATGCATCGGGGATGCATCGGCGACGTCGGCGATGCATCGGCGCCGTCGGCGTGGAGAACATCAGGCTCCACATCGAGCCGCATCGGCGATGCATCGGCGATGCGGCGCGATCCTCCGACCCCATCTACTCGGACCCCATCTGGGGGGCCTAGACTACTACTCCCCTCCTCCTCCTCCTCCTCCTCCTCTCCTCCTCCTCCTCCTCCTCCTCCTCCTCCTCCTCCTCCTCCCCCTCCTCCTTCTCCTCCTCCTCCTCCTCATCATCATCATCATCTTCCTCCTCCTGCTCCTCTCCCCTCCTCCCTCCTCTGCGGAAACCATCAGATACTGATACCGCTACTCCCCGGACCTCTCCCGGGGCGCGTTCTGACCACGATTTCGACACGAATCCAGCGGTGGCGACGAGGGCCTCCCAGGAGGCCCCAAAGAGGGGAAAACGAGGCAAGAGTAGTGGTACCTGCAACTTTGTTTTTCTCCGACATTCCACGCGCTTCAGTCGCCCTGGACCTTCCCGGTCAGCATCAGTACCAGCGACAGCCTTCGGTGGCAACTCATGGGAGCCTCCCATACCATCTTGTCGGCTCTGGCGAATCGACGCTCAATCGACGCTAATCGACGCTAAGTCGACGCTGAACGACAAAAAATCGCCGCTACTTTATCGACTCCCGTATGCTAATCGACGCCAGGCGCCATAATTAAAAGGGTATACCAGGCTCTCATGATTCTGGGGGTAGAAGAAGGGGTGGTGTAGAGGGGTGTGGTGCCAAGGCTGGATCTGGTGGGGTGATCGATCGCAGATAGCATCGCCATTCCCACGATTGGCACCGCACCCCTTGATGCCACACACCTTTCCGACCTCCAGAATCATTTCGGCGGCGAGCGAAGGGGAGAAGTGAGAGGACGTCACCCGACGACAGAACAAACTTCTCAAAAGGCCCGAGGGCTTCTGAGAACTCCCGCCGCCGTCTGGGAAGGCCATCTCCTTCTCGTTTCCCCCCCTCCCTCGCCGCCGATGATTTGCTGCCGTGACAGCCCCGTGCCCCCCCCCGCGGAGTCGCCCCCCACGAAGAGCGGCGGCGTCCCCGCGCCGCCGCAGTCGCGGCCGCCGGGCCCGTGCGACGAGAGCCAGCGCCACGCCTCCAGCAACCCCCGGAGCGCGTCGGAGGCGTTCCCGACAGGGACCTCACGAGCGCCAGACCCCCATCGAGCAATGACAAAATCACGACGGAAGGCTTTTCCCCATTTTCGGCCTCTGGGGGCCCTTACCGGGCTGCGTACGCAGGACGGAAAACCGGTCCCGGGGAACATAGTCGAAACCTCTGGGGGTCGACGTCATGAACAAAATCGTGGCGTCGGGGTTCTGGGCAGGGGGTTGGAGGTTTGAGATTTTTGGGCGTATTCGCTGCTTCTCGGCGGCTTTCCAGTCTCTGGGTGCCTTCCAGCGGCTGCGCCTCGCCGCGGGCGTGCCCGCGGCGCCTGGATCGTCCCGAGCGGCCGCCAGAGAGCCGAGACCTAGCCCGGAAACCGAGGAAACGACAGACGAAACCCAAGCCGAGGAGACCCGGCTAAAACGACGCGAAGATCGGGACAAAATCGGATCGGGATAACTCGAAATCTCTGAGAATCGGCGGGTTGGGAGGATGTATTGGGCGCCGCGGCCGCTCCAGAGCGTTCCGGAACGCTCTGAGAGCGCTCCGGAACGCTCTGGTGCGATTTATCCCGATCCTAGCCCTGTTTTACCGGCGGCTCCGGAGGATGTCTCGGGCGCCGCAGCCTTCTCAGAGCGTGCTGGAACGCTCTGAGAGCGCTGCGGCAGGAAGTGTCTCCGGCACGGAGGGGAGTGCCCCAAGGCACAGGCAGCACTGAGAGGTGGATGCGGTGCCGATGCTGCAGCGAGAACTTTCGGGGATGGACAGGCCCCCCTTTAGTAAAACGTGGTTTAGTGAAAACGACCTGAGGCCCAAACCTGGCGGGCGCAAGCCTGGAAAATGACGGCCACGGCGCCCTCTCGAGAACCGAAAACGGACAATTCACTAATCGACGTGTCACTGTTGGGGGTTCTGTCCACCCCCGATTCACATGCCCGGACCAGCCACTTCCCAGGCATTGCCTGGCTTCTCCCCGTGAGTTCTGGGGTGCTTCCTGCGCCTCCTGTGGACGCCCCGCCCCCCAGAGCGACCTCCCGAACCCTCCCACGAGTCCAAGAAGGTCCCCGAGTCGCCGAACGACCAAGAACTACAAGACGCCCAAGATGGCCTCACGATGGCTCAAGAGGCCTCCAAGACGCCACAAGGGGCATCCAAGAGGTATCCCAAGAGGGCCCGAACAGGCACGTATCATTGATTCGCTTAGGTTGTTGAAGGATTTCGGTGTTCTCGCCTTCTCAGCTGTCCGACGCTCCTAGACGGCCCAAGATGCCCCAAAGACCACCCCACGACAGCCCAAGAGGCCTCCAAGAGGGCATCAAACGGCCCAAAAGCGCCCAAGACGGCCCAAGAGGGCCCCACGACGGCCCCCAAAAGGGATCAAGAGGAGCACGAACCGAAAATCCGAGGCGTCCGCCCCAACAAGCCCCCAGGAGGCCCCAAGATGCGCCCAAGAGTCCCCCAAAAGGCCCCCAAGAGGCCCTCAACAGGCCCGAAGAGGGCCCCAAGCTGGCCTAAAAGAGGCCCTAAAGGAGCCCCCAAGAGACCTCAGAACTATCTGCAAGATGCCCCGAGAGGCCCCCGACGAGATCCCAACGAACATCCAACAGGCTTTATATCCACAACCCGGGCACGGTGGCGGCATGGGCCGAAAACCATTCGATCCGTACCCGCGCCCTCGCGGTCTGGATTCCGGGGCGCGATCCCGCGGATACGCGGTCGCACAGATAAGTTCCGCGCGGGGCATCCGCGAAAGAATGCCCCGAATCCGCGGGTCGGATTTACTGACCCGTGTCAACCCAAGCCCGGGCCAGTCAGGCTCTGCAGGATGCTGCAAGCTTCAGGTCCGACATGTCCCCCTACACGCAGAGCCTCGAGGGGAAATGCAAACTAATAAAAACAATGCAAACTGAGCACGAAGATATAACAATGCAAACTAAAAAACAATCGGCCCCCGACTATTTTGTTGACTACTTTTGAACCTTCCTCCTGTAGAGGGACCTGCCCGACTTACTGCAAGCTCCTGCAGAATCTCCTGGCAGCTCTGGCGCTCTGGCGGAACCCCGCTTGCATGGACCCCCCCGCCTGTCGAACACCCCGTCTCTGCGGGGGCCGCGGCTCGGGGGCCTGGCCCCCCGCGAGGCTGCGGCTACGGTATGGCGTGTGCTTCGCCCATCCCTCCTCCTCCTCTTCCACCTCCTTCTCCTCCTCGTCCTCCTGCTCCGCCTCCTCCTCCTTGTCCTCCTCCTCCTCCTCCTACTCCTCCTCCTCCTCCTCCTCTCCTCCTTGTCCTCCTCCTCCTTGTCCTCCTCCTTGTCCTCCGCCTCCTCCTCCGCCTCCTCCTCCTCCGCCTCCTCCTCCTCCTTATCCTCCTCCTTACCCTCCTCCTTGTCCTGCTTCGCCCACTTTTATGATCCTGGCGTTGCAGTTCTTTCACAACCAGCGTTCTCGCTCCATCTCGTGCCCCGGGAGACTCACAGATCGATCCGGCTCGATTCGTGGCGCGCACAGATGGGGTCTGGGGCTCAGGCCGTGATTTCCCGCGATGCTGCATCTATCTCAGGGACGAACTCCCGACGGGGACCAGGCGGTAGTCGGGCACGAAGACCAGGGCCCCGGAGGCGTCCGCGAGCTTCGAGGCCAGGACGTCGTAGGAGCCCTGCGAGGGTCCGTGGGACCGCCACTCCCCGCCGTGCACGTAGAGCACCCTGGGGGTGCTGCAGTCCGACTCTCTGGGCCACCAGAGCCGGTCCTCGGGGAACCAAGCAATATAGTACAGTCGGACGTCGTTGGACAGGGCACGCGAGAGGACAAAAGACCCTTCCGAGGGCCGCATTGCCATCGGAATGCAGGAGGCATGGGTCGCGAGACACAGGACACAAAGGTACCCTTGCTTTGGCAGGGTCGACCTACTAATCCGGGCCGACTGTACTAGAGGCCTCCTAGATGGGGTCGGAGTAGATGGGGTCCGAGGATCGCGCCGCATCGATACATCGGCGATGCATCGGCGATGCATCGGCGGCATCGGCGATGCATCGGCGACGCCAGCGTGGAGAATATCGGGCTCCACCTCGAGCCGCATCGCCGATGCATCGATGATACGGCGCGATCCTCCGAATCCATCTACTCCGACCCCATCTCGGAGGCCTAGGTATACAGTCAACCCGTATCAGAAGGACGCGCGGTAAGGATACAACGGCCTTGGAGGCCCATGTTGACGTTTTTCGAACGAAGCTGGCCAGCGAAAATCGCTAAGGATGAGCCGAAGGGGCAAGGATGCAAGGGTACCCGTAGGAAAATTGCCCATCCTAACCATGCGGGTTGACTGTACTCGGCAACACGCAAAACATGATCCTAGGCAGGAGTAACCTCTGGTGCGCGGACGAAGGGGGCGCAAGGTGACCAAATCCAAGCGCGCAAGCAGCCGCTAACGCATCGCGCTCAGCGATCGTGGGGACCCCGATGAGCCCGCACCAAAAGACACTCCGGCGAAAAGTCACTCTTAAGCACAGTCGGTATACCGATACCGCGACTCCCCAGACCTCTCCCGGGGAGCGTCCCGACGAGGACTTCGAGACGAACGTGGCCATGGCGACGAAGGCTTCCCTGGCGAACGCGAGGCAATGGCAAGGGTTATGGTGTTTTCCCGGCGGACGGCAATGGGGGGTGACCACAAATGGGGGGTGAAGAAAAGGGCCCTACAGGGGCCCTTTAGGGGCCCCTCTTGGAGCCAGCTGGTGCCCAAAAGGGGCCGTCAAGGGCCCCATCATGGCTTCTCCGTCAGCGACCCATGGATTTGGCGCGCGGTCGCCAAGTCCATGGATCGGGGGAGGTGCTCTCCCCAGAATGCGGCCGGTGCCGCCTCTCGGCAGCGGAAATCCGCAATCTCCCATGGAAGTGGGGCCCGTCGTTAATCCACGCCCCCTTGATCCATGTTTGCGATCGCCTGGCACATGGGGGATGATGGAAATAGCCCTCAAGGGGCCCTTTAAAGCCCATTTTGGGCACCTTGTGGGGAAACCAAGAGCTACCGATACCGCTACCCCCCGGACTTCTCCCGGGGTGCGTTCTGACTAGACTTTCGAGGCGAATCCAGCGGTGGCGACGAGGGTCCCAGAAAGGGGAAAACTGCCGAGGGGTAGAGGTATGAGCACCTTTTCCTCCTTTGAATTTGGGTCACCCGCCCGAACTTTCGCCCTAGGTCCTCCCCCCTGGGGCCCGGCCTGCTGTCCAGGCAGTCCCCCCCCTCGGCGGGCGCTACACACCGCCACGCGGCGCCCGCGCGGCTGATGCTCGAGCAGGGGATCCACTACAGAAGTGATTTACCCCAGAGCTGTTTTTTCCTGTTAGGTTGCTCCCGTCGTACTTGAGGCCAGAAATCATCTCAAGGACCCAGGAAAGAATCGAAACGGTGTCGAACGAGTAATTATCGCCGCCCAGGGCCCGACGCGTGACAACCCTTCAGTTTCGGTCCTTCCCTGGTGCTCGAAACTCTTTCTTGTGATCAAGGCTAAAGCAGGATGGGACATCATACTTGTCCTGCCGAATCCACGATTTCCTCATGGATCCGAAAAGACAAATTAATTTCGGGGTGAATTAATTCTGTAATCGATGCCCTGCTCGAGATGTCCATGCTCTCGACGCCGAAGCTCTGCTGCCTGTCCCGGCAGCACCCCGGATCCGCCACCAGGGCCTCGTAGCAGTACCTTGCCCGGGAGGCATCTATACACCACCACTGTGCCTGGTCAGTGCCTTCTTGGGCCCAAGCATGTTCGGGAGCAGCTCATGGGAACCATGAGTGCCTTCGAAACTCAAAATCCTGCGCTAGCGTTTGGTAATCTACTTATGAGAGCGCGCCGATGCAACGTCGACTAGTGGCGATTTAGCGTCGACTAGAGTCGATCCACGTCGATCCACGAATGCCAGTCTGAAGGCATGGTTTATATTGCTCCCATCGTACTTAAGGATCGCATGCAAAACATACTTTCGAGCACCCCGAACAATGTCAAAACAATGCCTACCCGACACGCTGGCAACGTGCCCAACGAATATCGCCACCCAAGGTCCGACACGTGAAAACCGTCCAATTACGATACTTGCCTGGTGCTCGGAATTCTTCCTGGCAGTCAAGGCCAAAGTGGGTTGGAACATCACAAGGCATGATGTGTACACGCCCTGCCTCCCAGCCGAGGCCAGGAACATCCGCGTGCACTGTCCCCAGGCAGAGATGGCCCCAGCCAGGCGCGGTGGTGTGTTGCGCAGGTGCCTTCGGTGGGTGGGGCCACGCCACGGGGGGGTCCCCACGGGGGGGGGGCGCCACTGGAGGCCTCCACCCCCATGAGGTCGGGGCAGATGGGGTCCGAGGATCGCGCCGTATCGCCGATGCATCGCCGATGCATCGGCAATGCATTAGCAACGCCGGCCATGCATCCCGCCCCTGAACCTTCACAGTCCCTACTACTTAGAGGCCTCCCGACGATGTATCTGTGCTGTCGGCGTGGAGAAAATAGGGCTCCACATCGAGCCGCATCGGCGATGCATAGGCGATGCGGCGCGACCCTCCGAACCCATCTGCTCGGACCCCAGTTGGGGAGGCCCGGAGCCACCTCCTCGAGGAAGCGCCATTGGGGCCTCGAGGATGTCGGTCCCGTCAGGTGAACGTTTTCTGATTCGGACGTTCGACATTGGGGGGACGGGGTAGAGAGGGGAGGGGTGGAGGCCTGCCTCCTGGATGGGGTCGGAGTAGATGGGGTCGGAGGATCGTGCCGCATCGCCGATACATCAGCGATGCCTCGTCGACGCGGGCGATGCATCGGCGACGTCGACTGCATCGGCGACGTCGACGTGAAGCAAATCGGACTCCACATCGAGCCGCATCGGCGATGCAGAGCGATCCTCCGACCCCATCTACTCCGACCCCATCCAGGAGGCCTAGAGTCTGTAGAGTCTGGCTCTGGACCTCGATTTTTTTTCTTTTTGTTTCTTCGCGGCTTCTTATTTGAATTTTGAGTCTGCCGCCGCACAGTGATCATTATGCAGACCATCGATTGGAGGACGCTGCATTTGCACGGCGTTTGAGATTTCTCACTGGTTGCTTGCGCTGCCGAGTGTGTCATCGTGCTCTGGACCTCGACTTTACACGACTGCTTGCAGCAGTGCGCCCTGTGGGGGAGACTCCACCTGCTTGAGACAGGCGCCACAAAGAGCCAAGATCTACTCCATGGGGGGTGGGGATGGGCTGCGAGGGCCCCCGCCGATCGGCGGACGAAGAGGAGATGAGGAGGAGGAGGAGGAGGAGGAGAAGGAGGAGGAGGAGGAGGACTAGGAGAAGGAGGAGGACGAGGAAGAGAAAACCAGGAAGAAGAGGACGATCCCCAGGTCACCCCAGAGGAGTCAGAGGAGCCTTCCGGAAACGACCCCAAGCGTCCGACACAGCCTCGAACTTCCTCCCCGGAACCTAGAATTTTCAGGGGAGGAGCTAGTGACCCCCTTGGGTTGGGGACGCCATGACAATGGACACCCTAAGAATCCTTTTCACTTGATAAAACATGTGTTTAACATGTGTGCAAACATGTTCTAAAAATACTGAACACATTTTTGGACATCTGGGACTTATTTGACAACATGTCCACAACCCGTGGGGGTGACCGCCTTGCCGTGGATCCGCTCGATTGGTTTGAAACCCTGGGAGGCCACATTAGGCGTGCGTGCGTAATTATGGCGGGCATGTGGGGCCACTGGGAGTGCGTAAAGAGTGTACGCTGGAGCCTCATAATTATACTAATTCGTTTGAGCACGCCTGCGCGAGTCTGGAGTGGCCGTTGTTGGTGCAGTCGTCTTGGACATGCCAACACATGTCTCTAAAGCGGCTCGAATTGGGAAGACTCGGGTTGGAATGACGAGACCCGGTCTCAGATTTGACGAGACATCCCGCAGAAGACATCCCGCAACAACTGGACCGTCCGAACCCAGGACGGGTCCGTCCAACGGCGCCGGCGGAACCGAACTCTGTCGTACTTGATCTTTGAAATGAGCAAACATGATCGTTGAGGCCATCACACTGTACACTGTAACAGTCCTACCATATGATTAAGCATGCGTCTTGTATGTTTGAACAAAAACGTTTTAAACATGATTGCATGGTTTTGATCATCACACTGTTTCGTGCATGTTCCACACATTGTCTAAGCATGTCTTACACTCTGGAAAGTTATTGGCAGCATGCCTCTTCTCCATCGATCGTCTTCCTCAAGAATGACTGCCTACCAAGCCACCCCAACCTAACCCGAAGACCCGAATTTCGGGCTGGGGGGGGCACGGGTTCCACACGTGTCTTTCCAATGTGCACCGACCCCCGCCCCACTGGAAACGGACGGCAAATCGGCGCCTTCGGGTTGGGTTGGGGTGGTTTGATGGGCGGTGAAACGCAAAAGGTAACCGAGCCCCTTTGCTCTCCCCAGGGTGGGCACCGCGTCGCGCCGTCCAGGAAGGGCACCCTCGAGACCGGGGGGCCCTCTGCCCACGCGCCTGGGGGAGGCGCCAGCCACAAGAGCCCAGCGGCGACCAGCGCCCCGCGCCGTGCGCCTCGGCGCGGAACTGCCATCCCACCTGAGCGACGACGAGAAGGGGTCTTCTGCAGTCAAAATGTACCAGAAGGATGCGCGGTGAGGATGCAAGGGCCTTGTAAAGCCATGTTGACGTTTTTCGAATGGGGCTGGCCGGCGAAAGTTGCTAAGGATGGGCCTCAGGGGCAAGGATGCAAGGTAACCTTCGAAACCTCGCTCATCCTTACTGTGCGGGTTGACTGTAATGTGGACGCGGCCACAAGAGAGACCCCACAAGAGACCCCCGCAATAGAGAGACCCCCACCGGAGCGATGAACGAAAAAGGGGCGAATAGAGAGACCCCCCCAAGAGAGACCCCCACTGGAGCGACGAACGAAAAAAGGGCGACCACGGCACCATGACGAAAACCATACGGTTTCCCTTGGTGCGCGTCCCCACTGCATGGGACGCTGAAGGGCATATTACTAATATGTGCGGATTTCGGAGGTGCACGTCCTACACGAGCATGTTGTGCAAGCGCTTGATAGTATACCGTTTTCCGAGCGGTATGGCCAGAAAACGCCCGCCACGAAACTTACCGTTGCGGGGCACACGCACACATGTAGAAGTCCTACCAGCCCTCTGGGCGCAGGTGGTCTAACGAAATTCCTCTTCCCTCTTCCAAAAAAACCGCTCTTCCCCTAGAGGGAGGGGTTGACCCCTCCCCTGGACGTTTTTTGGAAGGTTTCGCGAGGTGTCAGGGCGCCTAAAACGGCCTCGGCGAGGAAGCCCAAATCATTGTTTTTACTAAAAGGTTTTGGCCCCATGTTGGCCTCTTTGGGGGGGGGGGTGAACGTTATACCGTCTCCTCCTTTGATCGATGGCCTTCAAGATGGCCCCAAGAGGCCTTCCAGGGCTCCCGAGAGGGCCCCAAGAGAGCCCCAAGACGGCCCAAAGACCCTTAGAAGAGCCCCGAGAGAGCTCCAATACCCTCCCAAAGAGCTCCGGGAGAGCTCCAAGAGGCGATTTTGAGGACTCCTGGGAAAGGGCCATCCTTGGATCGATGCTCTCCTAGATGGCCCCAGCAGGCCTTCCAGGGCACCAGTCGCAGCACCAGCAGAGGGCGGCCCCCAGGGATGGCCCGAAGAGGCCTTCCAAGGCCACCCTCTTGCTCCCAGAGATCTCCCGGTTCATCCTGGTTGTTCGCTTTGTTTCCCTAGATGTGTCCCTTCGCCCCTTTTCCCGCCAGCTCTCGTGGGCATGGCTTCTGAATGGGCTGGTGGGGATACTTTTTGTTCGCGAGCGCAAGCGGGCGAGCCGCGCGTCGTCACAAGGCTGGCGGGGATACCTTTTTTTTAATCTGCGGTTCCAAGGGCGATTCCAGAGAGCAAATCGTATCGAACATGGGGCAGCGCGCGAAGTAAGTGACAGCGGGCCGAAGCCAACGCCGGAGTGCACCAGTGCCAGAGAAGGCATAGCAAACTTGGGGGGCCAATCGACATGATTGCCAGCGGGAACACCAACGCTGGGATGCACGCGCGAGGGGAAAGCCCCAAAGCGCCAAGGGGGCAAGCGAGAGGCCAAGCGAGATGGTTACCAGCGGGCCAAAATCCAACGCCGGTATGCACATGCACGGGGAGGAAACCTGAGAGGCCCGGCAAAGCCAGACGACGAGCAGGTAGAACCAGCGGGCCAAAAGCCGACGCCGGAGGGAACCTGCGGTAGGAAGAGAACCGCAAGCCGACGACCCGGCACACGGTGAAAGCGATGCTTGAACCAGGAACCCTCACTCACGGAGCAACTAAGGCTCATGGACAGCTGCACGCAACCAGTAGGTTGAAGCACCGCTGAACACGGTCGTCAGACGACGTGCGACGAGGGGGGCGTGGTCCTTCCCGCCGACAGCACCACGTTGAGGTGAGCCCAGGCGGGCAAAGACCATCTCCGAGAACGATGCACGCGATGAAACCGTCGTAGGCGCCTGCCAATGGAGGGTGCCACAGAGCAGTGTCGAACTGGTGGGGATACGCGACGCGTGAAGAATAGATTTGTGTGGTGCCGCTCTTACGCGCGAAGAAACAGCGAGCTCACGCCACGGCGTACTGAACATCGTTTCACCGATCTCCATCCCTACAAGCGGCGCCTGGGCCCCACTCGCCGATTGACCCCCTCTGATGGGGGGTACAGGCTGTTCCCTTCCGGTTTCGAGGAACCTGTCGACAAATGGGGAGGTGCAGTGGTGGGGCTGAGATACCATGTCCCGCTGGGGACGGGGATGGGTGGAGCGCTGGTGACTTACGCGGGCCGCCAGCGTGGCACTCGGCGTGGTGAAGCGGGCGCTTACGTGCGAGCTTGCGCGGGAAGCTTACACGAGAATCACCTGACGCCGAGGCCCACGGGGAGGCGCTGGCCGGCTTGCTGGAGGTGTCAGTGTCCGGACCCGCCGCTTGCAGCTGTTGTCAGAGCGGGCGTTTCCGCCAGGCTTTGGGCCCGGGGGCCAGCACAGGCCGATGCGGCTCGAAAGATACATCAGAAAGATGAGTCCTGGAACAAAAAACTAAAAGTAGCCAATCAATGCTAAAACATGGTTAAACATAGTCGAAAAATCATGCCCAGAGCATTCTCGAACTATTTTTGAATACTCCTCCTGTAGAGGGACATGCCCAACTCAAGTCTGGGGCTCTGGCCCTGATTTAACGCGGTGTCGGAACTGTTTCGCAACGTCGGACATCAGGAAAGGTGCCCCCCAGGCCTTCGCCCCATCTCTTGGAGCCCCCCCTCTGGGCCTCGTGATGGGGTGCTCTGGAGGCCGCCCACAGCAAACACATCTACAATACCGAACTCTATACACCGACTCTTTTTCCGGCACTGCACTGAAACTCGCACAGGAAAGCGGACCCTGGTGTATACGGGATGCTAGTGAATACATGTTCGTCATTTCCCCAAGCAAACAGGGAAACAACTATACACCACACCACCCCGACGTCGTTCCTGACCCTCAAAAAGTCAATGGATTGAAAAACAGCGCGCCACTGGTAATGTATATGTTCCAGTTTCCGAACACCCGCATGAATCTGTCACGACGCGAAGGAAGTCCAGGGCTCCCTCCTCCCCCCCCCGAGGCTGCGGCAACCCCCGCCTCGCAGATGGAAGGCTCGCAGCCACGGCGCGAACGCACCTGGCGAACCGCACGCCGCCTCGCGAAAAAAACAACCTTTTGGGGCTGCACCGGCACATCTCGCATGCCAGTGTCCAACGAACCCGTGCAGATCTCCTCGGGCGACCAGCCACGTACGAGCACCATACGCTTTTTCCCGTCGCGGCGCAGGCTGCGGCGTTGCGATTTGTCTCGCATGCAAAGATGAGAGGGGGAAAGAGGAAGAGCAGCACACACCCATACCCACTGGAGGGACGGAGGGGGCAATGGGTGCGTGTTGTCTGATGGGGCTCCCAAATCGAATGGGAGCCTCCCCTGGGGTCGGACAACCCGCACTCATACCCATAGCCGGTCCTCCCCCCGCCGACCCCCGTGTGGGTAAGTATCGTTGTGTCTGTGTGTTGTTCGTTCGCCATTGTCTGGGAGGCCATTCTGTCACCGCCGAGCCCGAGCCCGGGCCCAGAGACCGAGGAACCTAGAGGAAGAAACACCGCCGTGAAAATAAACTTTTGAAGGTCCGCACAGATTTCTTGGGTCTGTGCTGGGCCCCCCTCCCTGGAGCGCGGAGCGCGCCCGTGGCGGCGCCGGAGGCGCCGCCAGGATGGCTCCAGCGCGGATCCACGAAATCCGCATGGAGCGCCAAAAGTTTATGTTTATTGCGCCTTCGATCACATCGGTCGCGACCGATTTAACAAAAAAAACGCATCGGTCGCGACCGATACCGAAACTTGAAGCACAATCGGGTTAGCGAACGCTCTCGTCGGTCGCGACTGGAAAATTCCAGTATCCAATGATCAGGGCCCAAGGAAACCGAGCCAGAGTTAGGTCGGTCATGTCCTCCTACAGGCGGCTTTTGAACGAAAGCTTGGAATTTGTCAAAAATATGCAGACAGTGGCCAAGAATAGTCGAAGAATCGTCCCAGAACTGCTTTTGGATTACTTTTTAAATCTCCCTCCTGTAGAGGGACATGCCCGACCGACCCGGAGGCTTTTCGGAAGAGGCCCCAGGGCGCTCCCGAGAGGCCCTGGGGCGCCCCGAGCTGTCCAGGACGGCCCCTTCTTCGTCCCCCCTCTTTCCCGGCGGGCAGAGGAGCAGGAGGAGGAGGAAGACGCCGAGGAGGAGGAGCAGGAGCAGGAGCAGGAGCAGGAGACGGAAAGCCCGACCCCCGCCTCGGAGGCACGGCGGCGCGCCGCCTGCGGCGGCCTCGGCGAGCGCGCGCCCCCGCGGGCCGCCTCCGGGGGGGCCGCCGCCTGCGGCGGGCGGCCCGCGGGCGCCGCCCAGCCGGCGGGGCGCCCTGCGCCTCGTCCGCGGCGAGGGGCGGCCACCGCCGCGCGGGCGCCGCCCGCGCGCGCGCGAGGGCGGGCGCCGCGCCGGGGCCTCGGCGCCGCGGGGGCGGCCCGCGCGGCGGGCGCGCCGCCCCCCCGCGGGGCGCCGCGCCGTGGCGGACCCCCGAGCGTGCCGTGGAGGGGTCGCGGCGGGCACGCCTCCCTGGCAACGGAGTTTCGCCGGAGGGTTCGTCGTCGTCGTCGCCGCCTCTGTCGTCGTCGGCGTCGTCTTCGGCGTCGTCGTCGCCGTCGTCTCGCACGATAAGCGACAGAAGGACCCCTAAGGAAAGGGGGCCTGAGTTAGGAGGGCCAAGCACATTACACATTAGGGATAGGGGGCCTGTTCTCCAGATGTACCGAACCAGACCGCCCAGATGTATGATCCTAGATGCGAGGACCAGGACCTGCATGAGGCCTCATCTTCATCGACTTATTCGGGTTAGGGCTTCTTATGTGATCGATGATTCTTCCCTACCAATAGCGTTTCGCTAGAAGGTTCTAGTGTGGTGGGAGCCCACCAGGGGGGACGGGCCAGCACGCCACGATAACCTATACATACGGAAGCCCGCTGACGAAAATCCTGCCTGTGCCCGCACGGAGGGTGGCGGTATATAGGAACTGCGGGGCACTCAATGGTAATTTACACACCGCCACCCTCCCCTGAGCTACACGAAAGAGTGACCCTAGGCAGGAATGACAGTGACCTTCGGTGCGCGGACTGAGGTGGGCGCAAGGTGGTCAAATCCAAGCGCGCAGTGGGCTGCTAAGTATCGCATCGCGCTCGGCGATCAGAGGGACTGCGATGAGCCTGCGCCATAGGTCACTCCAGCGTATGGTCACCCTTATTGAACGCCCGAATTATCCGGGATAACTGCTGTCCGGGGGGACCCTGGTGTGGACCTCCGAGACGAGAATCGATAAGTACCCCTGGCTGCCTCCAGCTCTGATGATTCAGGAGGCCTGGACGCCCTTGTCATCCGGGACAACTGCGGTCTGGGGTTACTCTGGCTTGGGCCCCCAAGGCGCGAATCTTTAGTTACCCCTGGTGGCTCCCAGCTCTAATTACTCGGGGATCTGATCTACGTCTTGTCTTTGGTCGGGCATGCCCTCTTGCAGGCGGATTTTAGAAGACAAATACACAATAGTCGAAAGGTATCAAACATGGCAAAAAGAGCGCGACAAAATCCCCACCGACCATTTTTGACTATTGCTGAATATTCCTCCTGTAGAGGGGCACGCCCAACTTAGTCTAGTTGATCCCCTGAGGCCTGGGAACAATCCACTGGGGGGCGTCTGTGCACATCTTCGGTGCTACGGGCCCTCCTCGCGCCGCGAGGGAGCATCGCGGCGGGCGCTCTGCCCCGATGGCGTGTCGCTGGAGGGATCTGAGTTACGCGTGGTAGAGAAAACGTAAACGTTTTTCTGATTCGGCAGTTCGACACTGGGCAGAAAGAAAGGGGGGGAGGGGGGGTCTGGCTCCGGACCACTGCTGAATGCGACTGTTTGCAGCAGTGCGTCCTATGGGGAAGACTCCACCTGCTTGAAACAGGCGCGAAAAACAGCAAGGATCTACTCCATGGGGGGGGAGGGGGTGCGAAGGCCCGCACCGATCGACAAAACAATGAATCAGAGAACGATCGCCAGCCCAGGGTTCGAGCTAAAGCAAATGTTCAATGCTCGAACTTTTGTTGGTTCTCCATCGATCTGTCGTCGTTCTGCTTTTTCTGCTGCAAAGCGAAAGCGTTGAAACCGGCAAAACACCGTTTAGATCGAGCCCTGTGGAACCACACAAGAGTCCCACAAGGGGGACTGGGAACCCGGGACCCCCCCCCATCGCCTGGTCTGGCAGCCGCTTCGCCGCAGACTCCCTCACACTGTGCTCCGAGACTGTGCTCGTACTCCAGTGCTGGCCACACTTGTGGTCCACACGGCCACGATCCCTTCTCGTCAACTGCACGCAGGTTCCGCCGGAGAACCCCACACACTTTACTCCGAAACCGTGCTCTCACCCCTGTGCGGCACGTTTCCCTTGCCGACCTCCTGCTGCTTCTTCGACGCGCCTCTTCACCTGTGATGCTATTGTGTTGTGGATGCCATGGCAATGGACACCCTAACAGTCCGATCAATGAATGAAACATGTGTTCAACATGCTTTGACAATGCTCTGTTCCTAGATTAAAACAAACATATGTTCAGAACATGTTTAAGATCTGTTTAAAAGCATGGTTTTAGACATCTGCAGATTATTTGGCAACATGCTTCCCCTCCACTCATCGTCGTCCATAACTGTTGCGGTGCTTTGCAGAACTAACTTTGCTACATACTTGGGGCGTCCTCTGGGGGCCATCGCCGGGCCCCCCTTCGAACCGCTGGGGGCCGGCGCTGGCTCGTCGAAGTGGAGCGAGCGGCGCAGTCAGCCAGTACCGTGGAGGCCAGTCCACAAGAAACCTTCCACAAGAAGCCGAACCCTGAGACCCCAGGATGTCCACTGACTTCTGGTGTCGCCATGGCGCGTTGAGCGCAGCCACTGAAGAGGCGACGTGGTCGCCGAAAGCTCGCCCAGAGCGCCTCAAGAAACTGGCCAGCCCAATCCCGAGTGTGAGATCCTCACTTGGTGTAGTGTACAGAGGCCTCCTAGATGGGGTCAGAGTGGATGGGGTCGAAGGATCGCGCCGCGTCGGCGACATCAGCGATGCATCGCCAATGCACTGGTGACGTCGACGACGCATCGGCGACGTCGGCATGGAGAAAGTCGGGCTCCACATCGAGCCGCATCGCCGATGCATCGGCGATGCAGCGCGATCCTTCGACCCCATCTATTCGGATCCCATCTGGAGGGCCTAAGGTTGTTGCATCAGGAGAGGCGAAGTCGAAACGGAGTACGTCCAGACGGAGATTGAGCACTCCGTATGGGGCTTACTCCGTATGGACTTAACCTCCGATCAGGATGGGCTGTAATTCGCCGGCCCAACGGGCCAGGGCGTGCTAAGATCTCCGGTAACTGGTTAACAGTATTAACAGTATTTCTAGTTCGCGCGCGCGGGGCGGCCCCTGGGGGTCCCCCGGCGAAAAGTACCCCGACCAACGCCCGACCGCCGCCCGACCGCCGCCCGACCACCGCCCGACCAAGTCTACTCAGAGATGGTTTTCCTTCTGGGTGCGGCCTCTCAGGCTCCCCAGAGCGCGCTCAGAGTGCCCCAAGAGGCCCCCAAGACTGCCCAAGAGGCCCCCGAGACGCCCAAAGAGCGCTCGAAGACGCCGAAGATGACCCCAAGACGGCCCAAAAGGCCCCCAAGACAGCCCAAGAGGCCTCCAAGACGCCCCAAGAGCCTTCCAAGAGGCCTCCGAAGAGAGCCCCAAGAGGCCAAAATCGTTGATTTTCATTGGTTTTTTCGATGTTTTTTGTGTTCTGGCTTTTTCGGCTTCCGGACGCTCCAAGACGGCCCAAGAGGCCCCCAAGACCGCTCCAAGACGGCCCACGAGGCTCCCAAGACGGCCCCGGAACGGCCCAGGAGGGCCCCCAAGACGGCCCAAGTGCCGCCCAAGACGGACCAAGAGGCCCCAAGACGGGCCCAAGAGGGGCTCAAGAGGGGAACCGAGAACTGAAAAATCGAGCCCTCCGCCCCAGAAGGCGCCCAGGAGGCCCCAAAAAGGCCCCAAGAGGCCCCCAAGAGGCCCCCAAGACGCCCCAAGAGGCGCCCAAGAGGCCCAAAAGAGGCCCCAAGAGGCCCCAAAACGGCCCCCAAAACTCGGCTAGCCCACAACGGTGCGACAATATGGGCCGGCGGAATGAGCGAAGCGATTAAATAATTCTATCAATCCAGACGGAGCCAGTCCATACGGAGGCCAAACACTCCGTATGGACTTTTATTCCGTGTGAACTTCACCTCCGCCGGCTGCAGTGTGTCACCTCGGGCAAGACTGGGCGGCCCAGGAGTTAGACCCTGGGTGCCAGGATGCAGACCCAGAGCTTCGGTGGGAAGGTAGGGGAAGATAGGCGGCCCCGGGAAAAGGACCCAAGGCGGGGTAGGGAAGAGGAGAAGAGCTGCCCCGGGATGAAAACCGGGGTCAGCGGCCCTAGGATCAGGACCAGGGCGGGAGGGAAGAAAGAAAAGGCAAAGGGAAGAGAGCAGAGGAAAGACAGAACAGAAAAGAGAGAGGGAGCGACAGAAAGAAAGCAGGGAAAGGAAGAGAAATAAGAGAGACAAGGGAGAGGGGCGCGCGCGCGACGAGGACCCGGGGGTGAACACTGTGAACACACATCACGGCGGCGGGAGCAGGAGAGCCCAACATCGAATCGATAAGTCGTATCGGCGATCGACACGAATCGGATCGGCGGAAATCGGCAGCCGAGTCGGGAGAAGTCGAATCGACGGAAATCGGAAGGCTAGTATGCCTCCAGAGAGAAATCGGAACCCAAATCAGAATACCAAATCGAATCGGATCGGAATCGGAAGCCATCGAAATCTAATCGAATCGGAGGAGTCGAAACGAGCCCTGCCTGGGACGCCAGCCCGCCGCGGTCTGGGACGCAGGCACGCGGCACGGGCTGGAGCCGAGACGGCGGCGCTGCGGAGCAGCGCTGCGGAGGGCGCGTCCCGGGTACACGCGCGTGCGTAGAAGGTAATGCGCAGAAGGTAATGCGCAGAAGGCATCTATTCACCACCACCGTGCCAGGCCAGGGCCATCCTGGCCCTGGCACGGTGTATACGCCATTCTGGCATAGTGTATACACCATCCTGGGGCCCAGGATGGCCCTGGCCTGGCACGGTGGCGGTGTATAGATTCATTTGTCGGGGCTGAGCAATGATCAAAGATGACGTAGCGACCTTACGCTGCAGCGTACGCGGGCAGCCAGCGCGGCGCGCTGCATCGGAAGCGGGGGCGCTTACGCGCGACCTGCCGAGCGGAGTTTAGGCGCCAATGCAAGCGCAGACGACCCCGCTTTTCGGCGTCGCTCAAGCGTTGAGGAGCGATGTGAAGAAAATCCAGGAGGCCTCGCGCGGCAACTCGAGACCGCATTTACTTTGGATTCACGTCCATCGCCGCGCGAACGTCGACCCATAGCTTACGGAACTGACGAGTGGACTAGATCATGCTAGTCTTACGCGCCGCGCGAGGCCTCCAGGATCTTCCCCCACAATCGGCGGTGGACAAACCTCCCTTTAGTCAACCTCCCTTCAATGAGAACGGCCTGGGATCGAAACCGACGGACCTGGACCCGCAAACAATGACGGCCGCGACGCCCTCTCGCGAACCGAAAACGGCCAATTCGCTAATCGACGTGTCAGGGTAGGAGGTCTGTCCACCTCCGACACACGGAGCGACAACAACCGCAACGACACGCCGCCGCAGGGAAAACCCATCGGCGTGGCGGTGCCGAAGAGGCGCCAGGCCTCCGGGCAGGAGCGGAGGCGCAGCCCGCTGCCGGACTCTCAGGGGCGGCGCTTCACTGGAAAGTTGTAGGGGAGGGGGGGGTTGGGCGAATGGACCGTCCCTGGGTCCTCGGCTGAAGTGTGACTCCACGACGCGGACTCTTTCGGGGGCGCGCTGACAATCATTAGCGATCCATGGATTTGGCGCGCGGTCGCCAAATCCATGGATCGGGGGAGGTGCCCTCCCCAAGATGCGGCCGCTGCCGCCTCGCTCGGCGGCGGAAATCCGCGATTTCCAATGGAAACAGGACCCGTCGCTAATCCACGCCCCCTTGATCTATGCTTGCGATCGCCTGATTCTTGCTGGGCTCTCAGGAGTTAAAGGCAAATGAATGATGACTTCCCCCCTGGTGCCCAGCGTGTCTTGCAATCGACGTGCCCCTCGCCCCCTGGGGAAGAAGGCCGTCAGGCTCCGCCTGGGCTGTCGGTCCCAACTTTATCATAAAGCAGCGGCTCTCCCGCTTGGTGCTTCTTTGGACGCCCGAAATGGGTACGGAAAGAATGAGTACAATGCCCAACAACAAATGTTGTCCCAAACCAACAGCGGCCGCTGTTGGGCAGGCGGCCTTCTGTCTCGAATGGGCACAGGCCGCGGCGGCGGGGACAGCGAGTCCTGTTCAAAATGAACCAAATCCGCTGTTGGGCATTGTGCCCATTCTTTCCGTGCCCATTTCGCTCGTGTAGAGCTTCGCAGCAACGTCTTCAAAAGAGCGGTCCGTCCGCGAAGCGGTTGGGAACCAGTCTGCCAAGGAATGAACCACGCGCTCGCGGGGGGGCGCCCTCGCCATCTGTTCCGACGAGGAGCCGGCTCCGCCACATGTGGGGACATCCTCGCGCCTGGGCTCGTTGCCCACAGCTTGTTCAAAACGATCGGCTTCCCCCTCCCAGGGGGGGAAGCCGACTTCTCCATGAAAGCATGAAAGGGGGGGAAGCTCGACGCCTATACGTTCTCCATGAAAGCAGACACTCACGACGCAGGCTTTTGTGTCGTTGTTGCAGCCGTATTGGGTTGTTCAGGTGAGATCACGGCTGGACTACGCTAGTGAATTCTAAATGAGTGTGTTCAGGTCCATCTTAGGTTTGAGTTCGGCCACTGTCGTTCCAGCGACGATGATGAATTCAACCTAACGGGGAATTGCAACTTACCAGACAGCTCTTCGGTCAGGAATGAGCTACAACGTTCGGGGACTCAGATTTGCATTTGCAAGGTAAACCAGGTGATACAGATGGCTTTCTGGGTGGAGCTTGTCCTTGAGCCAAGGCGCTGCCACCTCTGCGCATACTCGCGGCGTGGTTATTATTCATCCCTTACCCATCCAGCGATATCGAAAACATACAGGAACAAACACTTGCGCAAACATTATCGGAGGTCCTCGCGGATGTCTTGAATCGGCACTGTACCCTCCTCCCCGGCGCGTGGAGCGCGCCAGCGGCGGCGAAAGAGGCGCCGCCTGGGGGCCCCAGCGCGAACCTCCGAGAGATTTGTTGTAAGGCTTGTTGTGGGACGCACAAGGACATACTAGTACTGTATGTTCTCCTTGGAGGCGTGCGTCCGACGCGAACATCTAGTATACCCATCTTGTAGTGTATCGTTTCCCGAGCGGCGTGGCCAGAAAGCGCCCGCCACGACGCATATACTATAAGATTTCTCGGTGCGCGCGTCGCCCCTGGAGGGACGACGCACATATGTGAAGGGGCCCTGGGACACACAAATAAATACACACAAATAAAAATATCCCCCATATTTTCCTATATTTTCTGGGTTTCTGTCTTCCCCCCCACTTCCCATATTTTCCCATATTTTCTGGGAATCGCCGATTAATTGTGTCTGTGTGTTTCTTTCCCTCCTGAATCTGGTATGAAGATGTTGGGGTGACACCGATGTTCAGGGCCTCGCCGGTCGAGGCAACGAGTGGCAACATCAACACGAGCGGCAGAGGACAGGAGGAGGGGAACGCGACTCCCTAACCTAGGGCTCCCAACTTCGCGCTTCGCGCTCCGCGAAGCGCGCAGCGCGAATAACTTCGCGCTCTCGCGCCGCCCCCCCACAGGGAGAAAAGGAGGACGAGGAGGAGATGGAGCAGGAACGAGGACCGCGAAGCGCGAAGCGCGACTGACTTCGCGCCCTCGTGGGAGCCCTTGCTAACATACAGTGGAGGCCAGTCCACAAGAAGCCTTCCACAAGAAACAACCCCGAGACCCCAGGGCGTTCCTTGATGTTGGGTGTGGGAACGTCGCGCTTTCCACGGCAAAACCGTCGAAACCCAAGAAACCCAGGGCACCCTGGAGGCAAGCAGGGTGCTTCTCGGCATGAGCCTCCACTGTATCCGCCGATGAGATGCTTTCAACCCGCGGCCCCGGAAATCCCAACCCCTACGGCGGGGGGGAAGCGTTGATCCTGGCCCCATCTGCGCCCGACCTTCTGGATACACTCCAGCTGAGCCCTCCTCCCTCTCCTCTCTTTTGAAGGGGCCCACAAACACACAAATAAACACACACACAATAACAGGATTCCCGATAGTTTCCCATATGTTCTGGATTTTTGTCTTCCCCCCCACTTCCATATTTTCTGATATTTTCTAGGGAATCGACGTTTAATTGTGTCTCTGTGTTTTTGCCTCTGCTGATCTTTCTCCACCCGCGACCCCAGAGCTCCAACACCTCCCCCTGGGCACCTCTGTTCGCCCCGTATCCGCTTCTGTTCCCAGTCCTTGGGCCCGACGACGGGCCCAGGCCGAAATCGAGGAAGGACGCTGAGAATCGAACAAAACCGATTCGAGGCCTCCTAGATGGGTCGGAGTAGATGGGGTCGGAGGATCGCACAGCATCGCCGATGCATCCGCGATGCATCGCCGATGCATCGGCGACATTGGCGATGCATCGGCGACTCCAGCGTGAAGAATATCGGGCTCCACATCAAACCGCATCGCCGATGCATCGACGATACGGCGCGATCCCCCGATCCCATCTACTCGGACCCCATCTAGGAGGCCTAGACAGATGCTCGGCGATGTGGGATGCCAGCGCCTGGGAGCACGCCCGCGAGAAGTACTCGAAGTCGACGCGGCCGGAGCCGCGGCGGTTGAAGCAGCTGTGCCACGCCTCCTCGGGGCACCGCGGTGCGGACTGAGTGCTGAGCAGGGCTGAACCTAAACGGTGTTTTTCGTTTCCGTTGTTTTATTTTTCGTCTTCAACGTTTCGCCTTTGCTTCCCCTTGAATTCAAAACAAAACGCAAAACAAAAAAACCCACGACATGGCAAAAACATCGTTTAGGTCCAGTCCTGGGTGCTGAGTTTGCTCGATCAACGATCCCGGCATCTCATATGGAAGCCTGTGGCAGAGCCCCTCGCGTCCAAAAGACTCCATCGTGCTACCATGCCCAGAGGCCCTCTCGCACTGCGAAACACACACGACGTGATTTGTTTGTTGATTCTCACATCTGGGGGCCCTCTAGAGGCCTCCTAGATGGGGTCGGAGTGGATGGAGTCGGAACATCGCGCCGCATCGGCGATACATCGGCGATGCACCGGCGACGTCGGCGATGCATCGGCGCCGTCCGCGTGAAGAAAATCGGGCTCCGCATCGAGCCGCATCGGCGATGCATCGGCGATGCGGCGCGATCCTCCGATCCCACCTAGGAGGCCTAGACCCTCGCTGGGCCCCAGGACCTTCAAACATCGACTAAGGATAAAAAGCTGATCCTGGGGAATGGGTCGATACCTCTGAGGGTTCACGTTGGGGAAAAAAACACAGCCAAACACTCGGCGGCGAGCGAGGGGGGGAACTGAGAAGGATAAGGCCTTCTCAGAAGGCTCGGAAGTCGCCGGCCTTCTGGGGAGTTTTCTGAGCCTCCCGATGACCAGCAACAAATTCTCAGAAGGCGCGAGGGCTTCTGAGAAGTCCCGCCGCCTTCCGAGAAGGCCTTCTCCTTCTCACTTCCCCCGCTCGCTCGCCACCGAGGCCAGGAAGGAAGGGGCATTTCTAGCCTCGGCGAGCCGGGCAAAACCAGGCTTCCCCTGGGCCCAGATCTCTGAGGAACGCGAAGGCTGGAGCCCCCCTCCCGAGCCCGAATCGGCCCTTGCGCCAGCGCCTCGACTGCAGAGCGAGCGGAAGACCACCTGAGCTGACGCCCTACCAGACCACCCTAACCCAACCCGAAGACCCGAATTTCGGGTTGGGGGGGGTACGAGCTTGTACTGCAAGTTTTTTCAATGTTCCGCGTCCCCCCCCCCCCACACTGGAAATGGAGGAGGGCAAATCGGGGCCTTCGGGTTGGGCTCGGGTGGTTTGGTGGGCGGTGATGAGCGGCGATCAAGAACAAGCCCTACTGGAGATGACGCAGCGACCTTCCGGGAAGCTTACGCGGGCCGCCAGCGCGGCACGCTGCAGTGAAGGCGGGGGCGCTCACGCGCGAGCTTACGCGGGCAGCGTACGCACGAATGTCGGCGCCGACGACCCCGTTTGTTGGCGTCGCTCATCTGTGCAAACAATCGCCCAAACCTGGCTACAGTCTGAGCGTTGACCCAAGGAACCCCAAATAAGGAACGCGGCCCCTGCTATCCACAAGTTGAACTTCGATTCCCCATCGAAAACCGAAGGAAAACCCAAGGCAAACTGTGAAGCAATCAAGGAACACGGAGCCCCACCCCAACGAAAAGGGTTCCTTCTTCAGGGCCCCGACTGTATAAGCGGGACGGTGGGGCAACAACCTCCGCGGAAACTGGCGCGGCTGGGAGGACGAGCGCCGGTGACGCGAAGCACCGCGCTTCCGACGAGGCGCGGGGAAGCGCAGGTGTCCCGGGATTTGGGAGGCCAAGCAGGGGAGAGCTCGAGAAGCACAGCGAAACTCGGCGCTCGTGGCGGGGACGGGGACGGTCCTCGATCGTGTCGTAGACGCTCAGGACATGCGAGGCGAAATTCCTCCCACGCCCAGTGCATCCCCCCATCTCGTGGAGCCGCGCCGCAACGTGCACTGCGTGTGTCACTAGATTTGACACCTGCTTGCTCAACCTCGCCGTGCCACGGACATCAAAATCAGCCCCGTCGGCACAACGGGTACCGTCGAAACTATGAGCGCGTTACTGCTGCTGTTTGTGTGCCTGTCCTCCATGGCTAAACTGCTCCATCTCGAGATCCGTGCGCCGCATCGATTGCGATGGCTCCTCCTCTCTCCTCTCTCTCCTCCCTACTCCTCCTCGACGATTCCTCGTTAAAGGCTCCCTTCTCCTACCCCATGATCAGCCTCAATCCTTCTCTTTCCCCCCTTATCTTCTTCCCTCCGTGCTCCTCCTTCCTCCTACCCACCTCCTGTCTCCAATTTCGACCGTTCTCCATCTCCCCTCCTGCTTCACCAACCACCTCCTGTTCCCACCTCCGTCAATCCCCCCTTATCAGACCTGCTCCTCCCTCCTCCCTCCTGTTCCAACCTCCATCATCCTGCTGCCCCCCCCCATGTCTCCTCCTCCTCCTCCTCCTCCTCCTCCTCCTCCTCCTCGTCATCCCTCTTTTCCTACATTCTCTTCCTCCTCACCCTCTTGCTCCTCCCTCCGTTACAGTCAAAACGTGTTCTAAGGACGGTTAGTAAGGACGCAAGACCCTTGGAGGCCGTTTTTTGGGCTGCGGCCCCGTGAAACGGCAAAGGACTGGCCGCAGAGGCAAGGACACAGAGGTACCCTAGATGTAGGCGGCGCGTTGACCATATCTCCTCCTGCAAATGCTCGTCCTCCCAACTCCAACGTCCATCCTCCTCCCAATCCCCCTTCTGGAGATCCACGTGACCCCCTGCAACCATTCCTCCTCCCATCTTCCTCCTCCTCTTCCTGCTCCACCATTATCCTTTTTCTCCTTCTCCTCCTCCTCCTCCTCCTCCTCCTCCTCCTCCTCCTCCTGTCCTTTCTCTCCTCCTCCTCCTCCTCCTCCACTCTCCCTTCTCTTCTCCCGCCTCCCTCATGTTCCTCCCCTCACTCCTTCCAGAGTGAGCCCTCCTGACCCCCCCCCCTGGGTCTCTCAGAGGCTCCCCGAATCCCCGAACACCCCTCTCCCTCTCTCCGCTATGCCTCCCCCTCCTCTCTTCGCCTCTCCCTCTCCTCGTCCTGGCTCCTTATTCTGCCGCCTCCACTCGGCTGCTTGTTCATCCGCCTCACTGCGCCCCCTCCCCAGTGCTAGTGCCGTTGTCCCAGCCACGCCCCCCCCGCCTCGTCACCCGAGGGGCTGGCTGACGAAGAACGAGCCCCTCCTCCCTCGCCCTCCGTTTGCCCCCCTTGAATCAAGCATCGAGACTCGAAGCACTTGGCCGGTTGAGGTCTCCTGTCAGGCCCTCAAGGGCCAGCAAAGAACCCCGAGGGCCCTTGGGACCTCCGGAGGCCCAACGGGGAAGAGATGGAAAGCTATCGCACTTTCCTCCTCCCTCCCCTGAACTCGGGTACCAAGTAACGAAGCCCTTCTTGGGCACCAAAGGCGCCTGGATGCACGAGGAGCGATAGAGGAACAACCGTGGAAGGAACTAAGGAACAACGAGCCCAATCCGAAGACGAACTGGTCCTGCTTTCAGCGCGTTGACTGCATCGTCACACATGAAGCGCTGCCCACTCCATCCCCTAGTTATCCCTAGGAGGCTGCCGAACGCGGGGTCGACCTCGTCCAGGGTTATGAAGCTGTTCCTGTCCATGTCGAAGGCGTCCCACAGCTGCCGCGGGCAGTAGCCGACGCCGAGCTTATGGCACGCCCTGCAGAACTCATAGAACGACAGGCGGCCGTCACCGTTGATGTCGAGGTCGCGCCAGGCACGAGACATGCCTTCGAGGAGGACGCAAACCAGCCACCAGCACCAGCCCTGGCCAGACCCGTCCTGGGCCCCAGGCCGAGGCGTGCAGCCTCATACTACTGGGCCTGGTCAGGCTTCAGGTCGCGTGCAGACAGCGCCCTCGGGTAGTCCTGAAAGGGGCCATGGGACGCGCAAATAAACACACACACAAATCCCAGGATTCTTAATATTTTCCAATATTTGTTAGGATTTCCGTCGTCCCCCCACCTCCCAAATTTTCCCATATTTTCTTGGGACTCGCCCATGAATTGTGTCTGTGTGTGTGTGTGTCTTTGTTCCTCTCCTCTAAGTCCTGGCTGGCCTCATCGAGGCAGCAGCATTTTTTTTGCCACGTTGGATCTCAGGGCAACGCTTCGGGCTGCGCACGGTCAGCCCCCCCCCCAAGGCTGCATCGGCTGGCCTCAGCGCTGGCCCCCCGAGCAGCCCGCGCTGGCCTCCAGAGGCACCACCCCTGTGGCGCGGAGCGCCCCACCCCCAGGGCGGTCTCAACGCCCAATCCTCAGGTCGGGCCTGTCCCCCTACAGGGGGATTCTGGGCGAAAATGAAAAAATTGTCAAACCATACCCCAAAAATGCTCGAAAATGCTGAAACAAACCTCGTCCCCATATTTTTTTGACGATTTCTGAATTTTCCTTCTGTAGAAGATCAAGCCTGACTTAACCCCATCCCGAAGGCGCGGATCGGGGACCTGCTGACGCAGGTCAATGCAAACCCTGGTCAGTCAGGCCCTGCAGTATCATGCAAGATCCTCCAGAATCCTGCAGGATCCTGCGCCCAAACACGGGTCAGTGCGCCACTGGCTCTGCACGATCCTGCAAGACCCGGCGCTCTGGCCGACCCCCGTTTGTATTAACCCCCGTCTCTTGAGCCCCGAGTGGTGCCCCCCAGGTTGCCGCCAAGGGCGGCGCCGGGGTGATGAGCCTGGCCTGGAGTACTCGGGGGGCCTGTTGAGGCCAGCTGGGACTACCCGGAGAGGGCTGTTCGTGCGCAACACGCAGCCTTAGCCTGGGATCCGACGTTGCGAAAAAATGCGACATTGCAAAACATCACGACCTGAACCATAAACCGCCCCATCTTTCTGCTGTATTTGTGTGAGCCGGATCGATCTCTGATGGTCCCCACGGGCCCTGTGGTAACAACGGCAACGCCTGGATCTCAGGGTACACCGGTCGCGGGCCCAGGACTGCCCTGGCCAAAGTCGGTGCAGGCGAATGCGGCAGCCTTAGGTCGGGCATGTCCCTCCACAGGCGGATTTTGGAGGAGAAATGAGAAATAGCCAACTGCTGTTCAAGCATAACCCAACATAGTCGAAACATCGTCCCCATCTCATTTTGGGACAATTTTTGAATATTCCCCCTGTAGTTAGGCGACGAGCCCAGGGGGGAAATGAGAAGGAGAAGGCCTTCTCAGAAGGCCGCGGGACTTCTTAGAAGTCCGGGGGGCTTCTGAGACGTTTCCTTGGCCTATTTCGAATACAGACAGAACTTCTCAGAAGCCCTCTCAGAAGTCCAGAAACTTCTCAGAAGCCTCGGAAGTCCCGCCCCTTCTCATTTCCCCCCCGCGCCCGCCGCCGAGTAGTGGGACAGGCCCGACCCAAGAGTAGCTGGTGCCTCCCGACCTTTGTACTTGTTCAGCAGCACTCTCCGGACGGCGCGCCGCGCCTCGGCAGCCTCCTCGGCGCGGCTGCAGTCAGGGCACTGTGGCGTGGACCGGTCGACCGATCAGCCAGGGAGGACGATTGTAATTGCTGCGACGATTCGTCCTCCTCCCTCCTCCTCCCTCCTCCTCCATCCCCTCCTCCTCCTCCTCCTCCTCCTCCTCCTCCTCCTCCACCTCTTCCTCCTCCTCCTCCTCCTCCTCCTCCTCCTCCTCCTCCTCCTCCTCCTCCTCCTCCTCTCCTCCTCCTCCTCCCCTTCCAGTGTTTTTGGCGTGCGGGCCCGCGCTGGGCCTGGCCCTACAGACACCCTGCAGGTCGGCAAGACCGAAGGCGCCCGTGCCAGCCTGGCTTGCCTACTCCGAGTTTCTTAATAAGCGTCGAGGGGGCGTCACCCCGCCGACAGCCCCACATCGTCCCCCGTCTCGGGCAGCCACCGCGCTCCGAAGACGCTCCGACCCCCGTCGCGGCGCGACGACAAGGCGAGGTTGGCCCCCGTCGGGGGGGTACCCCCCACGCTGATTAAGAAACCCAGAATAGTCAGTTACTCGAATGAGCACGTATTAGGAAGAAACTCCTGGGAGGTCTTCGTAGGAACGCCTAAGGGCCATTAAGCCGGATTTGGGGACCAGATAAGCTGGAATAGGCTGGTTGTTGGACCACGGATATACCAGCGCCGATGCTGAATTCAACCTCCCAGGAGTTGCAACCGAGCATCTAAATTATCTTGGCGAAGGGCCCAACCATGTGCAGCTGTGTGTAACGCAGGTGTGGGTATAGTCCTCGGTGAACCTCCCTCTGAGACCACGACGCGTGTGACGGGTGTGCCAACATTGGCACGGGTACGGCATGCGGACGCTGCCACAGGAGCCGTCGGTGCAGCCCCATCTGAGGACACGAAACGCGTGAGGGGTGCGCCGAAATGCAGGGTGGAACCACGTGCGGGCGCTGCCACCAAGGCCTTTGGTGGCCGCGAAACGTGGAAGGGGTGCGCCGAAATGGAAGGGGAACTGCATGCGGAACCTCATGGGAACTACTTGCCGCGGGGGCCTTGAATGGAGCACCCTATGGGGCCACGAAACGTGTGAGGGGTGCGCCGAAATGGAGGTGGACCTGCATGTGGACCCTGCCACTGGAGCCTACGGCGGAGCACCGTATGGGGACACGAAACGTGTGAGGGGTGCGCCGAAATGGGGATGGAACTGCATGCTGACCCTGCCACTGGGGCCTTCCGCGGAGCACCCTATGGGGCCACGAAACGTGTGAGAGGTGCGCCGAAATGGAGGTGGAACTGCATGCGGACCTTGCCACTGGGGCCTTCGGCGGAGCACCCTATGGGGCCACGAAACGTGTGAGGGGTGCGCCGAAATGGGGATGGAACTGCATGCGGGCCCTGTCACTGGGGTCATCGGCGGAACACAACATGGGGCCACGAAACGTGCGAAGGTGCGCCGACATGGGAGTGGAACTGCATGCGGACCCTGCCACTGGGGCCTTCGGCGGAGCACCCTATGGGGCCACGAAATGTGTGAGGGGTGCGCTGAGATGGAGGTGGACCTGCATGCGGACCCTGTCACGAGGGCCTTCGACGGAGCACCCTATGGGGCCACGAAGTGTGTGAAGGGTGCGCCGAAATGGGGGTGGAACTGCATGCGGACCCTGCCACTGGGGCCTTCGGCGGAGCACCCTATGGAGCCACGAGACGTGTGAGAGGTGTGCCGAAATGGAAGTGGAACTGCATGCAGGCCCTGCCTCTGGGGCCTTGGGCGGAGCACTCTATAGGGCCACGAAACGTGTCAGGGGTGCGCCGAAATAGGGGTGGAACTGCATGCGGACCCTGCCACTGGGGCCTTCCGCGGAGCACCCTATCGGGCCACGAAACGTGTGAGGGGTGCGCCGAAATGGGGGTGGAACTGTATGCGGACCCTGCCACTGGTGCCTTGGGCGGAGCACCCTATGGGGCCACGAAATGTGGAAGGGGTGCGCCGAAATGGATGTGGAACTGCATGCGGACCCTGCCACTGGGGCCTTGGGTGGAGCACCCTATGGGGCCAGGAAACGTGTGAGGAGTGCGCCGAAATGGAGGTGGAACTGCATGCGGACCCTGCCACTGGGGCCTTCGGCGGAGCACCCTATGGGGCCACGAAGCGCTGTAATGGGTGGGTGAAACGCAAGGAGGAGGGAGGAGAGGGAGGAGGAGGGAGGACAGGGAGGGGGGAGGGGGCAGCGGGAGGTGGCAACGCGGGGCGCTGTCTCTTCAAAACGAGGACCCAACACCACAGGATGGTTGGGAAAAACACGGGACGAGCATTCGGCGGCTTGGCGAGCACAATGCCGACCAACGTGCCATACTCGCCGCCTCCGATCCCAACACAACCACTTCCCTCGTTCACCTCTCTCCCGTGCAGGCCGAACGAACAGGTGCACCTGGAAGCGTGGCCGTACTACAATGTGGCAATGCGTGCATCCAATAGTGACTTAAGACGCAAAACGGACAAAGCTTCTGTACCGCGTAGAGCGATTCTAGGGCGACAGTCCATGAGGCCTCGAGCCAGGTTGAGACTATAGGATAAATTATTCGGTCGGTTCCGAATCATAATATGAAACAACTCATGCAATCGCACCCGCACCAGATGGGTCCCAAACGCAGTCTCAAGCGGACGAATATGGCTTCACAAAACTACAGAGACCTGGCCTGCACGTAGATCTGCGGCCACACACGCAGCCTCTATCCTTTCCGGTTTGCACCGACACTGCGGTCAGGACAGCTTCAGTTGTTGCACGTGGAGCGCTGGGCCCCATCGTGCAAGAGAAAACTGCATAAACACACACTCTTGGCGCTCCGCGCGGATTCCTTGGATCCGCGCCGGACCCCCCTCCCCGCGCGCGGAGCGCGCCAGGGGCGGCCCCGGAAGGGCCGCCAAAGGGACCCAGCGCGGACCTCAGCAGTCCGCGCGGAGCGCCAAAAGTTTGTATGTATGCCGTTGTTTCTTCTTCGAATCGGGCTACAGTAGGGGCCCTTCCACAAGAAACTTTCCACAAGAAACCCAACCCTGCGACCCCAGGACGTCCATTGACTTTTGGTATGGGAGCGGCGCGCTTCCCATTGCAAAACCCTCGACACCCAGGGCACCCTGGAGGCAAGCAGGGCGTTTTTTGGTATGTGTCTTCACTGTATGCGGCGCTTCGTCGCTCGC
>CAUYUJ010014883.1:100000-119169 GCA_963575745.1 Prorocentrum cordatum
AGCCTGTCTCGGGCGCCGCGGCCTTCTCAGAGCGTTCCGGAACGCTCTGAGAGCGTCCTGGAACGCTCCAGAGCGGGCCCAGCCTCGTGCTGGCCCCGTCCGATGCCACCTCCGCCCTCGTGAGGACCTCCAGGGAATCCTGGATTGCCCCGTCCTCGGGGCGCCGCGCCGTCTTTCGGGCTTGGCGCGTGCATGCCCAGCGTGTTGGGCCCCGGAGGGGGCCCCTCGCGGATCGATCCGGCCAGTAAGATGTGCTGCGCAAGAAGGCGGGGGGGGGTCTCGGGCTCTGGCCCTGACTTTTCTGTCTGCTCCTCTGCAGTTTTGTCTGCGACGTCGGAAGTCCGAGTAAGAGGGTGCATGGGGGAGGAGATGGCGCAAGTGCACAGGGCTGCACCTAAACGTGAATTTTCGTTTACTGTTTCGTTTTGTGTTTCGTTTTGCTCTACCTGTTTTCCTGTACCTCCCTGCCAAAACGAAAATCCAAGCACAGCCGAATCCAGCAAAACAGCGTTTAGGTCCGGCCCTGGAGGTGCAGAAGAAGGAAGGGTTCTGGGAGGGCCTGGGGGTCATGCTTGCCGTCCCTCGGACGTCCATTCCCCGTGCTTTGTTCGGTGTGGTGCGCGGTTGTTTTGCTCGATGGCCCAAGAGGATCCTCGATGGTCCTCGCCGAAGAAATGCACACGCGCGAACGATGCCAAGTAGGGGGGACGAGGGAGGCGGCCGACCTCCTCCCCCCTCCCCTCTACCTCCTACTCCCAACTCGTGCTCCCGCTGCAGCGGTGGCCGCAATCCCGTTTTCGGCCCTGGCCTCGCTCCCGCACTCCAGCCCTCCTGCATCGTGCTCCCGCTGCAGCGCCGGTCCATGTCCGACTGTGCGAACAGTTCGGATACCGGCGCCCTGGTAAGGGACGGGAGGGAGGGGCAGGACGTCCGACGTGACGCTGGCGCACCTGGCTTCTCCTCTTGCCCCTCTCTCCTCCCCCCTACTTCCGCCTTCCTCCATTCCACGCCCTTCATCCTTCCTACTGTACTGCAACCTTGCTCCTTCCTCCTTCCTTCATTCCACCTTCACCCTTCCACCTCATCCGTCCTTCCACCTGCCGCCTCACTCCTTCCTCCTTAGACCTTCCTGCTTCCCTCCTCGTCCTTCCCTTCCACCTTCCTGCTTCCTTCTTCAATGTTCATCCTTCCTCCCTCCTTCCTCCTGCATTCTCCTCCTCCTTGCTCCTTCCTCCGTCCACCTCGTTCCTCCTCCGTTCTTCCATACGCGAGCTTCCGCGCGTGGGGGATGGGAGGAGAGTCTCGCAGGGAGTCTGAAGGCTTCTGCGTGGCTCGAAGGGGTCCTGGGGGGAAGGACGACTGAGGCCCAGGAGGGAGGGCAGGGGAGGCGGGGCGAGCGCGGGGTGAGGGGTTGGGAGCGGGAAGGATGTGCTCCAAAGTGGTTGGCCCTGTTCGCGCGTGGAGTCCAGGGCGGGATACGGGTGAGGAGGGAGAAGGGGGAGAAGGAGTAGGAGGAGAGGGGCACGGAGAGAGGAAGTGGAGAGCACCAAGGAGGGAGGATAAGGAGGCAGGACGAGGTCTAGCAGGAGGTGGAGGGATGAAAGAGAGAAGAAGGGATGCGGCAGGGAGGAGGTAGGGAGGTTTGGGGGGGGATGTCGGTGCAAGAGGTAGGTGAGGTGCATTCGAGGGAGTGACCTCTCGCCACGTCTTCTGCGGGCAGATGATGAAGATGGACCAGGAGGGAGGGGAAGAACAGGGCAGAGGAGGAAGAGAGCAATGACGAGGAGGGACGAGGAGGAGGCAGGGGAGGGAAGAGGAGAAGAGGAGGATTCCTGAACATAGCAGACATCATGTAACACGTCTCGTGCTTTTTGAACCGTGAGCGGTATCCTAGGGGGCCTCCGCTGCCAAACGGCAAGTTGCTGCCAACTGGGGGGGAAGCAGAAGGTACCGATACCGCTGCTCCCCGAACCTCTCCCGGGGTGCGGTCTGACCAAAATTTCGAGGCGAATCCAGCGGTGGCGACGATGGCCTCCAAGGAGGCCCGCCAAAAGGGGAAACCGAGCGACGGGTAGCAGTACCAGTAGCAATATCGGTGCCTTGTCCTCCTCTGAAACATGCCGAGGTCGAAGGGCATCGCGTGCCCGTTGGGGCAAGACGCCCCCAGAGCGAGGGAAACTCGACAACAAGGCGCGACCGAACCCCGCGCGCGTGGCCTGGCGCAGCCACGGGCGTCCCTTGGCGACGCCACCACACTTAAGTCGGGCGTGTCCACCTACAGGCGGAATTTAGAGGACAAATCAACAATATGCAGCAAATGCTCACATATAGTCAAACAAATTGAAACAATCGTCCCCACACTTGTACATTTAAAAACTATTTTTGGATATGCCTCCTGTAGAGGGACACGCCCGACTGAAATCTAAACGCCTTCCACCGAACAACAACCGCAATCCTTCGCACCCCCCCCCCGAACACTCGACCGCAATCACAGTCACGGCCGCGGCGCAGGCGCCCCGTGGACGACTACGAAGAGCATCAACAAAACAGTTCGACGTGATCGGCCATGGACCCCTTGCTGCCCATCGCTCCTGCGCCGTCTCCGGCGGCATTCAGCGGACTCCAGGCGGTCTTCAGCGGTCTTCTGACGGTCTTCTGACGGTCTTCGGCGGTTTCCGAGGGTCTTTGGCGGTTCCCACCGGTCTGCGGCGCGACAGCTGGATGGTTGATTTCAACGAGGGGTCCATAATCGAACACCTAAAAAATGTTTACCGGCACCACAAACAACGATCAGGCACGCGTATTCGCTTTCAGCAGGTGGGGCAACGAAGAGATACCGATACCTCTACTCCCAGGCCCTCTCCTGGGGTCGGTTCTGACTAGAGTTTAGAGAAGCATCCAGCCGTGGCGACGAGGGCTCTCTGGGACGAGCTGCGGCAGAGAACATACGCCCTGGGAGAGCGCCACACGCACACACAGAACGCGGGGTAGGCCATGTCTCGGGGTGGGCTCGGCCAGCCTCGGCGGTGCGCCCCGGGAGAAGCGAGCGGGGGCAAACGTTCTCAAAAGGCGAGCGAGCGGGTTCTCAGAAAACGTGCGGCCTTCTGAAGGAAGCCCTCCGTGACCTCCAGAAGGCCTTCTGAGCCTTCTCGCGAGGCGGGACTCGCTTGCACGCCTCTGCGGCCCAGCGCTGCTCGAAAATGCAGCGGACAGGGGGGGGGAAGCCATGCAAGTACGCCTGCCTGAGTCCAGCGACAAACGAACATATACTTGATTGCACCCCCTCCTAGCATTGCTCACGAGCGGCGAACATATTCATATCCAAGCCTTCGCGATCTGGATTGGGGGCGGGCGCGACTGCGTTCCGCGCGGGGCATCCGCGAACAGAAAAAGCTCCACGTCCGCCGAGTCGCGGCTCAAGGTCAAGGGCCGGGCCGGCGAGGCCGCGGATACGGAGCTGTGCTTCGCCCACGAGTCCCAAACATGCGATGTCCTGATTTGTTCAATACAGTGGAGGCCAGTCAACGAGAAACCTTCCACACGAAACCCAACCTTGAGATCCGAGGAGGTCCATTGGCATTTGGTGTGGGAACGTCGCGCCTTCCATCGCAAAACCATTCAAATCGAAGAAATCCAGGGCGCCCTGGATGCAAGCAGGGTGTTTCTTGGCATGGGCCATTACTGTACGGTGCCAGTACCCCCTGAAATGTCGACCCTTTCCCCAGGACCCGTCTACCATCTTGAGCCGCTGATTGGGGGTCCTGGCGCCTGAGCAGGGCCCCTGGAGACACCGAAACAACGTTGAACATCCATCGTCTTTTTTGTTTGTTTGTTCGTTCACGACGCAGGCATCTCGGGGGATCTGGTTTCCCTCAACGAGTTGTCTCTGACGCAAGAAGGGCCAGGCGGGGAGGAGGAAGGCAAGGAGGAGGCGGAGGAGAAAGAGGAAGGAAGAGGAGGAGGACCAGGAGGAGGAGAAATGGAGGAGGAAGAGGAGGAGAAAAGCAAGGAAGAGGAGGAGAAAGGGAAGAGGAGAATGAGGAAGAAAGCGGAGGAAGGAGGAGAAGGAAAAAGGGAGGAGGAGGAGGAGGAGGAGGAGGAGGAGGAGCAAGGGCGCGACCCTCGGGGCAGCTCCTCCTCGCCGGCCGCCAGCAGCCGGCTTCGGGCGCCGGCGCCGGGCTTGGCGCCGAGGGCGCGGCCTGGCGCGGCGGTGCGCGCGGGCGCCGCACGGCCAGGCCCGGGGGGGCACATCGGCCCTCGAAGCTCGAGCCTTCTCGAGGCTCGAGCCTGCTCGATGCTCGGTCCTTCTCGGTTCTGCTCGGTCCTGCTCGATCCCTCGCGGTTCTCCTCGACCCTCCTCGGCTCCTGCTCGGCCCTTCCTCGATCCTCCTCGATCCTGCTCGATGCGTCTAGATCCTGCTCGGTCCTTCTCGATCCTTCTCCATCCTTCTCGGCTCAATTCGAGCTTTCTCGATCCTGCTCGGTCCTTCTCGATCCTGCTCGCCTCCTCGATCCTCGATCCTTCTCGGTCCCCGTGGAGCCTCGTCTCTCCTCGCTGCGCCTCCTGCCCCCCCCCCCCCCGCGACCCTCGAGGAGAGGCGCCGCGCGGAAGCGCGCGAGGCCAGCAGCCGGCCGCACTCCCGGCGCGCCGCAGGGGGCTGCGGGAGCTCACGAGCGGCGAGCGCGCGGTCAAAACGCGTACGTACGTACCCAGAGCTCCGACGCTCCGACAAAATTGGAGCGGCGGGATTTGGGCAGTCTTCGGCCTCTCGGGGGCCCCCGTCGGGCTTCGGGAGCGTCAAAAACGATTTTCAGGACGAACAGCCGGCCCCGGGGAAGTGGTCTGGACCGCCTGGGCTCACGCCTCAAAAGAATTGGAGCGGCTGGGAGTTCGGGAATTGAGATCGCGCGGTCAAGAGAAGGAGAAAAACAGCATGCACACAAACTTTTGGCGCTCCACGCGGATGTCTTGGATATCCGCGCTGGATCCCCCTCCCTGGCGCGCGGAACGCGCCAGGGGCGGCGCCGGAGGCGCCGCCTGGGGGGCTCAGCGCGGATCCAAGAAATCCGCGCGGAACGCTACCATTTTATGTTTATGGCATTTGTGTCGCCAGATGATCCAGGATGCTCCTCAAAGGTCCTCGCTGGGGGAAGATGCACGTGTCCAAGCGATGATAAGTTGTTCGCCAGATGATCCAAGAGGCTTCTCGATGGTTCTCGAAAGGAAAAATGCACTCGTCTAAGCGACGCCCAGGCGCAGTCTGGATTCTGGGGCGCGATCCCAAAGAGGCCCCAAGAGGCCCAAAGGGGCCCCAAAGCGGCCCCCAACCCCCAAGAGGCCTCAAGACTGCCTCCAAGAGGCCATTCTTGCCATGGCTCGGACGCCCCTTCCTCATGCTTTGTTGGTTCCGTTCGTGCTTCTTCCCTCGTCAAATGATCCAAGAGGCTCCACGATGATCCTCGCCGGGGAAACATGCACACGTCTGAAAATGCAGAGGCCCGAGCGATGCCCAGACGCCATTGAAATCTGGATTCTAGGGCGCGATCCCAAACAGGCCCCAAGAGGCCCCAAAGCGGCCCCCAGGAGGCCTCAAGACTGCCTCCAAGAGGCACCCGAAAGGCCCCCTACCCACGATATCCAAATGAACGTCTAATAGGCCTTCCACACAACCCAGGCACGATGGCGGGAGGGACCGAAGGAGATTCGACCTGCTTGGCATGGGGACGGAAAGCGCGTTTATTTTGTGAGGGCGCGAGGTCGCTGGCTTAGTGTCTTGGAGCCCTGTTGGTGTCAGGGCTTCGGTACGACATACAAAACTCTAGCAACCAACCTTGCGACAATACACTAATATTGCCTTTCCGGGCCTTCCTGGGGGTCCCTTGGGGCTCGTTTGTGCCTTCTCGGGGCGTCCCGAGATCCTCTTTGGCCGTCTTGGCGGGCTTGGGCCGTCTTGGGGCCCTCTGGGAGCCCTCCTGTGTCCCCTTGGGGACCTCCTGTGGCCATCCTGGGGCTCTTGGGAACCTTTTGGGACCCTCAGGGGTCTTTCTTGGGCCGTCTTGGGGCTCTCTTGGGCCGTCTTGACGCCCACTTGGGCCGTCTTGGTGGCCTGTGGGGCCGGCCTCCTGGGCCGTTCTGGACGCTGTGAAGACCAAAGAAGCTGAGATGCTAAACATGTAGGCCTTCTCAAGGGAATGGGACGATTGTTGCCTCTTGGGGGTTCCCTTTGGGGGCCTCTTGGGGGCCTCTTGGGTTGCCTGGAAACCATATTGAGCCCTCTTGGAGCGCTCTTGGGCCGTCTTCGGGCCCTCTTTGACCTCTCTAACTCCGTCTTGGAGGTATCTTGGGCGCTCTTGGGGCTGTCTTGGGCCGTCTTGGGGGCCTCTGAGGCGCTCTCGGGGCTGACTTGGGCCGTCTTGGGCCGAAAATTGCCGACATTAGGGCCATTGCTACCCCCCGCACTCCCGTGTTATCTCTCCCGGCTAACGGATCGCGACGCTACGCGCGCTTTCCGTAATCTGGGTGCGGGCTGCCTACCCACCCCCAAAAACCCCCTTGCGATTTCTCCCGGCAATCGGATCGCGACGCTGCGCGCGCTTTCCGTCATCTGACGCCCCGGCTGCCTACCCCCCCACCCCTCCCCTTGCTATTTTACCCAACTAACGGATCGCGACGCTACGCGCGCTCTCCGTCATCCGTATCCGCGCCCTCGCGGCCTGGATTCTGGGGCGCGATTCGGCGGTGAGCGAGGGGGGGATATGAGAAGGAGAAGGCCCTCTCAGAAGGCGGCGGGACTTCTCAGAGCCCCTCGCGCCTTCTGGGAAGTCGTTTGCGTCTTCGGGGGAACCTTAGAAAACTTATCGGCAGGCCAGGGGACTTCCGAGCCTTCTGGGAAGGCCTTCTTCTTCTCACTTCCCCCCTCACTCGCCACCGAACGATCCCGCGGATGCGTCACCCCAACACACTAACATTACGTGTGCCTCCCCCCCCCCAGGGGCGACGCGCGCACCGAGAAACCTGATGGTATAACTACAGCAGGTTCCCGCCGTGTCGACCCTGGCGTTGGTTCCTGACACCGCGCTGGTTCGTTCAACCTTGAACGATCGGCGGCTTTTCGATCGCCAGATCGTTCCATATTGGGCCGATTCTGGGCCACTGGCGGCATTCAACCTTGAACGCACGCGGCGGGGTCGCGGCGAGTCGACACGCCGCGAACATGCCGTATGCGTCGTGGCGGGCGCTTTCTGGCCACACCGCTGGGGAGACGATACAAAACAAATACACATACTACATGTTCGGGTCGGACGCGTGCCTCCATGGAAGGCATATAATATTAATATGTCTTGTGAGCAGGGACCGACCGTCCCTGCATTCCTCTAGGCCTACCACGACATGTTCTTAGAACCCAAAGATGTTCTAAGAACGGAAACCACGTTCTTAGTCCATAAGCCCGATGCGTTAAAACAAGACAGTCCCAACCAAAATGTTCTAAGAACGGAAACCATGTTCTTAGACCATAAACCCGATGTGTTAAAACACGACAGTCCAAGCCAGAAATGTTCTAAGACCATTCCGTGGCGACCACAAAAGGTTCTGAGAACATTGTTTGGTAGGCCTAAAGGCACGCCAGGACGCTTCGCCACTGCTTGAGTCTCTGTGCGTCCTGTGCCCGTGCTCCAGCGTGCCGGCAGCCTTCGAGTCCGAGCCCTCCCGGAGGGTCAGCCGCTTCGCTCGCCCCCCAACCCCGTTCTCCGTCCGGCTCTTCTCGGGTGGGGAGCGGCGGAGACCTGGTTGACCCCAAAGGGGTTCCGGCTGAAAGGGAGTGGTGCAATCGACCTGGGGCAATTGTATTGCAAGTGTCTGACGCCGAACGATTGTATTGCATTGTATTGCGGCTCATGTATTGCACGCGGAAACCAGGCAATACACATGCGCACTGGAATGTAATGCACGCCCCAAATCCATTGCAACCCCACCAATCTATTGTACCAAATCTATTGCACCACCCTCTTTTCGCTGGACCCCTTTCTGGGTCAGAGGGGTGAGACGAAACCAAGACGAATCTCTGAGATCTGACGGCTCTGGCGGATGTGCATACTCAGAGCGCTCCGGAACGCCCTGCGAGCGTTCCGGAACGCTCTGGAACGGGGTTGTCCTCGTCCTGGCCCCGCCCGATAGAGGGCCCGAAGAAGCGGCCGCAAATCCTGGCATCGTGAGGTCTTCGACCAAGCGGGCAACAACTTCTGGGGCCAGCTCGGGGTGCACCATGGAGGCGTCCAGCCTCGATATCTGGGATGCGTCCGAGCAGCCCGACGAGGATACGTTCCTGAGTTGCCTTTCCTTTCTGAGCGGCCCTTCGTTCCGAGGAGGGGCCGCCGCAAGCCAAGCTCGCTCTCAGGCGTGCGGAAATGTGGTGTGATTGATGGCGGATGTGTGCCTCTTGACACGAGAATAGCAGCAAACTCCAGCGAGGAAGAAAAGGAGACGGAAAGGCATGGATGGCAAGACGTCGTTAACACAGGCAAGGCCAGCACAGATGCGCCAGCGCGGCGAAAATAATGTCGAAACAAGAAGAGCAGCACGAGGGAAAGTGGAGACACGAGGACTATATGAACAAACGACATGACGAGCGTGCATGTGCAAGCCGCCAGACCAGAAGAACTTGTAGGCTTATTGAAAGAGCAACCCTCTCCGCTTAGTCGTCGGCTCACTACACAAGAAAAATGGCAGAATTAACATGCGTCCCTAGCCCTCCAAAATCTCGAACTACTGCCGTGCCAACTGTGAGCCTGGCATACGTCTCCCATTCAATTTATTTGTTCTTCGCCCACTGACCGCATGCAGGAGAACTGAAGACAGCCGGTCCTCCAGGCGATTCCAGATGAGCCTTCTGCGTGCTCGAGTCCGTGATCAACACGTTCGAATGATTTCTTCTCGCGGCCTTCTACGCACGAAACACATTACAACGATGCGTTGACATATAGTACCGCACATCAATACACGACGACGCAAGAAGACGATGCACGGTACTGGATGCAATACATGTAGCCATGTGTAAGCATATGCCATCATGAAGCAACGCAGTACATGTTATGAGCGTTCCCCAAAAGCTGTGTTCAATGGCAGGCAAGCGCGAATAATTCCAGGAACGTTAAGCAGTATACAAAAACTTGGCATGGAAGGCATGGGATGCATAGAGTTGGCCCTAGGAGGATTTGACAACGACTATTTTCCCCCATGCGGTGGTTCATTCAATCCCACGTATCCCTTGGAGGAACAGCGAAATTAATTCAGATGGAACGAACCTGAATATATGTATTGTTGGTTCTCCTTTCGGTTTTTATTATTATTAAACTGATTTTTACTTGCGCCGACATGCCCAACTATCATGAATAAACGACAACACGCAAACAATACATAGTGTATGGCCGCGCTTCCGCAAGGTCGCCTGCAACATGATTGTGACCACGACTGCTCGTGGATGAAGCACATCGGGCAACTGCGAACAACACTGGCTACGACACACTGTGTGATCCGCACAACATAAATCAGCTGGCGGCGCAATCGAATGCAACCACACACGTCAGAATCCACGATGGGCCTGTCTGGCAAACACTGTCCGACATTCTGATTCGACAGCGCGGACCTCGATGAGTGCGTGATAGAACTGTGCAAACGTCTCATTTGTCATTATAAACGGTGTCAACTACGAGGTGCGAGCGATGTGGTGCAACTAACGGAATGTAAGGTGGCCCAGACGACGTTCTGCAATCCAACGTGGTGCAAGTCACGAGATGGAATATCCGCGGTGCAACGTCTGTGGTAAGGCATGTGTGGTGCAAACTGCGTGGCGCAACCTATGCGCTGCAATACGTGTGACGCCATCTATATGGTGCAGCCTATGTAGCGCGAGCTACGTGATGTCATCCCCGACGCGCGAATCATGCCGCGCTGTGTTTTTGGAAGTGCCGGTGTGTGGAATATGTGTGTACGTTTGTTTGTATGCAGATATATATATATTTATATATATATATATATAAAAACATGTGCATATGAAAAAAATCTGAATACTTGTATACTAGAACCACGCGCGCGCGCTTCGCGCGCGCTTGAGATCTAGTAACGGCTGCGCCACGTGTCGCTGCTCTCGTTTTCGCTCGTGTGATCATCGACGACGACGACGACAAGGGCGGCGACGAATGACGACGAAGGCGGCGACAACGATGACGACGACGACGATCACGACGACGACGACGACCGCCGCCACCACAACGACGACGACGTCGACGACGACGTCCACACAGTGACTCGGTCTGGAGCTATCCTCCTCCTCCTCCTCCTCCTCCTCCTCCTCCTCGTCCTCATCTTCTTCCCTCCTCTGTCCCTCCTCTGCGCCTCCACCTCCTCCTCCACCTCCGCCTCTCCATCCTCCTCCCCTTTGTCCTTGTCTTGCTCCCGCCCCCGCACGGGCCGAGTCAGGGCAGGATGTGGCCGCGGTCCCCGCCTGGGGTCCCGACGCACCGACGCCGACGACGCCGACGCCGACCTCCGCGGTCACACATAGACATCTGCTCCGGATGCGTCCCTCCTTCTCGCCCTCCTCCTCGCCCTCCTCCTCCTCCTCCTCCACCTCCTCCTCGTCATCATCATCATCATCTTCCTCCTCCTCCCCTTCCTCGCCCTCCTTCTCCTCCTCCTCCTCCTGCCCCTGCTCCTGCTCCTCCTCCTTCTCTCTCTTTCCCGGAACCTCTGGAGATCATGGGGCCAGGGACGGCCCCTGGAGGCTGAGAGCAATCAACAAGCTCCTTGAGCCCCGATCCTCGATGGATTGGTTCGCGACGGCGACGGCGACAACGGCTGCGACGACGTCGACGATGACGTCGACGACGGCGACGACGACAGTGACGACGACCGCGACGACGACGATGATGACAGCGACAACAACGACGACGACGACGACGGCGACGTCGGCGGGCACGGCGATGACGTCGGCGGCCACGACGACGACGAAAACGGAAGCCGGAAACGGCCGAGAACCTCCCGTCGTGTTTTTCTCACGACGAGAGAGTTCTGGGGGGAGTTGAAACAAGGAGGGAGGGAGAGATGCCCGATCACCCGACGTCGTTTTTTTTGCTACGTCGGCTCCCGGAGGTCGGGACGCCTTCCCCCTGGGGCCGGCTGAGGGCCACCGGTGGCCGCAAACGGCCGCAATCCTCCCGTCGTGATCCTTTGATGACGCGAGGGGGTCTGAGGGGAGGGGTGACAGGAGTAAAGTGCCCCGTCTTCGGGCGCCGTGTTTTTTTCGCTATACGTCGGCTCCTGGAAATCTGGCCCCTTCCACGGGACTGGCTTGTCATCCTGACCAAGAGTTCCGATATCGTGATGTTTTCAATGCTGGGTCCCTGGAGTGGCCCCGAGGTCCGGACAACTACCATAGGCCCAGCATTTCGTCCAAAATGTTTGACGGTCCTGGGGCCCGTTGGGGGCGTCAGGATGCCGAGAGTTGTCCGGAAGCGTCGGGATCGCCCAGAGTACCTCAGGGCGTCTGGGGAGAGGGCTCTCGGAAGCCTTTTGGGGCTTCTTGGCGGCCCCTTGGGGCCCGCTTGGTTTTTTTTTCCGGGGGCTCGGGGAGGTTTCTTGGGGTCTCCAGGGCGCTTTTTGGCGAGGAAGGCTCGAAATGTCGGGTGGGGTACCCCTCGGGGCTGTGTGGGGAAGCTGTCCCAGGGCCCTCTGGGCCTGTCTTGGGGGCCCCCTGGACAGTCGAGGGCTCCTCTTGAGCCGTCTTGGAGGCCTCTTGGAACTCTCGTTGGCCGTCTTGGGGCGATCTCCTGGGGCCGTCTTCGACGCGGTCGACGCCGAAGCGGTGAACATCGTAAAACGTATTCCGAAAGGAATGGGGCCATTTTTGCTTCTGGAGGCGCTCTTGGGAGTCTTCTTGAGGGACTCTTGGGCCGTCGTGGGGGCTTCCGGAGGCCGTCTTGGAGCCATCTTCGGCATCTTGGAGCGACATTTCGGGGATTCTGGGTCCTCTTGGACGTTTGGGGACCTCCTGGGACTCTCGGGTGGCGTTTCGGGGCTGTCTGGGGCTGTCTCGGGGGGGACTCAGAGGCCCCCCTGGGCCCTCTGGGACCGTCTTGGGGGCTTCCTGGAAAGTCGAGGGCTCCTCTGGAGCTGTCTTAGAGGCCTCTTGGAATTCTCTTTGGTCGCCTTGGGGCGACGTTGTGGGCTCCTGGGGCCGTCTTCGACGCGGTCGACGCCGAAGCGGTGAACATCGTAAAAAGTACGGTTTCCGAAAGGAACGGAGCCATTTTTGCTTCTGGAGTCGCTCTTGTGACTCCTCTTGGGGGACTCTTGGGCCTTCTTGGGGGCTTCCGGAGGCCGTCTTGGAGCCATCTTCGGCATCTTGGAGCGACATTTCGAGGATTCTGGGTCCTCTTGGACGTTTGGGGACCTCCTGGGACCCTCGGGTGGCGTTTCGGGGCTGTCAAGGGCTGTCTCGGGGGGGCCCCAGAAGCCCCGGTCCCCCCATGCGCCGTCGAGGTCGCCGCCCCGGGCGCCCCGGCCTCGTGCACGGGGATACACACACACACACACATATATATATATATATATATATATATATATGTACATAGACACGTCTACATACATACATATGTATATATACAATTATACCTATATATTTAGGTTATAGTATATATCATTACATTATAATATACATGATTGAATTATATAATACCTCAGTATATGTATTATATTATTATCATACAACAGTATACTATATTATACTATGTTATATTTTTATTACGTGGTATCATATCATACCATATCATGTCATATTATAATATAATGTATGGCATTGTATTATATCATATTATATGATTTATATCATATTATATTGTTTTACAGTATACTATTTCATATGATATTGTATTATACTATTTTACATTAGCTTGTATCATATTGTGATATATTATAAGAAATATCAAATTTTCATTGTATGACACCATATAAATTATATTGTATTATATTGGGTTTTATTATATTATATGATGTGACATTATGTATTATCTTTTATGTGTGTGCTTTGCAAACTCCGTGGTGGGATTCGCAATATGAGAAATTACACGAGAGAAACAGCTCAGTCAGTGGATGGTTTGGAGATTGGTGATATGAATGTTGAGATCGACTGTAAGATCGAAGGTGAGATCGAGTGGAATCAATAGTGAGAACGATTGTATGGTCGCTCGTGGGACCGATCATGAAGTCGATTCAATGAGATCGATAGTGGGATCGATCGTTAGATCTCTCGTGCGATGTATAGTGAGATCGATACTGGGATCGATAGTGAGATGGAAAATAAGATCGATAAACAAATGGGTACTGAGATAGATGATGAGACTGCTAGATCAAGAGATCGACCAGGAACCCGGGAACCCGGGAACACCGCCGCCCACCGAAATCAGTCCCGAACCAGTAACTGAGAACTGGGGAACCCAAAACCTGGAACCTGGGAACCTGGCCGCCTACCGAAATCGGCCCAGAACGTTCGCCAAAGCCTTCAATCTCCGCTAAGACCCCTTCAATACAAGCACTGCTCGCGCTAGCGTTCCGCCCACCCACCCGCAACGTAATTGGCAAAACCAATTCGGCCGACTGGGGCGTTTCAGCGCATCTCGACGGCGCGCTTGCGCGCGCGCGGTCAAGCTCAAATCGATCAGCTGGTTTGGCACCACTGGTGCAACCGCGATGGCACTTGCCGTCGGGAACTTCCAAACGCGTCTCCCAAGGCAAGTATCATGATGACGTCGACAACGGCTGCAGCCGTGATGATAAATACAAAGACTATGGTGGTGGCGATGATGACGAAGACGACGGCAAGATCAATGACGACGCCAATGCTGGAGACGACAATGATGACGACGATGATGATGCTGATGCTGATGCTGATGACGATGCTGATGATGATGAAGATGATGCTGATGCTGATGCTGATGATGATCATGATGATGACTGTGATGGTGATGATGATGATGCTGATGCTGATGATGATGATGATGATGATGATGATGATGATGTCCATGAGTCGGCTGTGGATGTGATTGTGCTAGCGATGGCGCCAATTCTGGTGTTTGACGATGACGATAAGGGCAGTGATGCAATGGCGCTGGTGAGGGCGATGAGGAAGTGCGCGGGCAGGCATTCCAAACACATGGCAGATGTGTTGTTGGATATCTCTTGATGTTGTCTTGTAGTGTGCCTTTGAAGAACAATATATAGAAAAGCTGCGAAGACATCGAGTGTTGTAGGATCTCGGCAAGCGAGCATGTGTCCCGCAAGGTATTATTCGATACGGATTCGTGCACCTGGCGCATGCTAGATCCACGCGGATACGACGCGCTGTGGTATTAGAATGCGGACCCTGGACCACATTGATATAGCCTTGGTTTGGTTTCCCAACGAGTTCAGCAAGTGCTAGCAGGCCGAACATAAGGAATCTGGTTGATGGAGAACTCATTGGTTGATAATGTTTCCATGAATGGTGATTGGTATGAATTCGACATCGGCGCGCGCGTGGACTCTGTGGACGCTTTGCAAGGAGTTCTTACACGATGGTCTCCTCAGACAAACAAATGTGCGCGCATGGTTTCAAAATGATGAAGGGGGTCAATGCCAACTGGGCTGGCATGGCATCAACCGTTACTTAGGAAGAACGGTGGTGCGAACAGCATTTGGGGAGATACAAAGATACCCTAGGGGGATCGCTGTGTCGATGCCCGAGGCAGTGGTTGGGTCCACGGTTTATTTATTTTACAAGAGAAACTTTGAAATACAAAGCATGGTGCCGTTCACGTGGAGCTAGCTGTCTACGGGGTAACAGCCAGGACGGCGCAAGAGGAGCCCTGGACGGCCCAAGACGGCTCAAGAGAACCCCAGGCTGTCCCAAGAAAGCCTCTGGCCTCCTCCTCATCCTCCTCCTCCTCCTCCTCCTCCTCCTCCTCCTCCCCTTCTGCTCCCCCTACTCCTGCTTTCCTCTGCCTCATTCTCCTCCTCATGCTTCTCCTCCACATCCTTCTCCCCCCTCCTCCTCCCTCATCCACCTCCCCCACCCTTCCTCCACCTCCCACTCATCCTCCTCCCCCTCCTCCTCCCCCTGCCCCCCCCCCCCCCTCGTTTCCATCTTCGTCGTTCTCAGGGTCGGCGGCGCTGGCCGCAAGGCCTTCGCAATACAAAGGATGGTGCCGTTCACGTGGAGCTAGCTGCGTACGGGGTAACAGCTAGAATGCCGCATGTGCAGACGAATGCACATCTAGTGCGCAAGCGACGTAGCGCGAGATATGCAGTGCAATACCAGGTGGCACAGGGCGGGGCAACCCGTGTGATGCAATCCATGTGGTGCAAACAGTGCAGTGCGAACTACATAATGGCGCGGGTATATACACACCCATATATAAATACATGTAGTGCAAGTTCCGTGGTGCAATCGATGGCGCGCACGCTACACAGGGTATCGGGAGACCAAAAGGCACCGATACCGCTACTCCCCGGACCTCTCCTGGGGTGCGTTCTGACCAGGAATTCGATTCGAATCCAGCGGTGGCGACGAGGGCCGGCCGCCCAGGAGGCCCAAGAAGGGGACACCGAGGGAAGTCTAGAGGTGTGGGTACCTCTTCATCCTCTGAAGGTACTGTAGGTGGGGCACCCTGCGTGGCAGCAGCAGCGAAAAAGCAATCTGCGCACGAGGCGCGAGCCCCGCCGGCGAAAACGGTGCTCGCACGAGGCGCCCACGGGCGGCGACCGGGCGAAGACCCATCCCAGACACAACCGCCGCGTGAGGTTTTTTTTTTGTCCGGCGCGCGCTGACCGAGCGTGACGCAGCAGGAAGCCGCGCCCACAGCACCGAGGCGCCGTGCCCAGGACGCCTTCCAAGAGAAGCCCAGCCCCGAGACCCCATGACGCCCATTGATGTTTGGTGTGGGAACGACACGCTTTCCATACAGTCGGCCTTGATTGGACAGGACACGCGAGAGGACACAAGACCCTTCCGAGGGCCACATCGCCATAGGAGTGTAAGAAGGCACGTGTCGCGAGGCACAGGACACAAGGGTACCCTTGAGCTGGCAGGGTCGATCTACCAATCCGGGCCGACTGTAGCAAAACCATCGAAACCCAAGAAGCCCAGGGCACCCTGGAGGCAGGCTGGGTGTCTTTTGGCATGGGCCCCTGCTGTACGGCCAGCGCACGGGGCGCACGCGAGACGCCCGTGGGCGGCCACCGGGCGAACACCCCCACGCGAAGGAACCTCTCCAGCGCACGGGGCGTGCACGAGACTGAAGGGGCCCTGGGACACACAAGTGAAGACACACAAGTAACAGGATGCCCCATCTGTTCGTATATTTTCGGGGTTTTCGTCTCCCCCCCACTTCCCACATGTTTCCACAGTGTCAAGGAAATCGAGGATTAATTGTGTCTGTGTCTTTCTTTCCCTCCTGAGAGGCGCCCCCCGGCGGACACCAGGCCAAAAACACCCCTAGACCCCGATTGCTCTGGGCGCCCACGAGGCACCCACGGGCGGCAACCAGGCGACACCCCTTCTGCGCGGACACGCCAAATTTCTTCAACAACGCCATACGACGCCCTGGCCCCCTGGCACGTGGAGACGTGCTAGATGCAAGTGCTGGCTGGCATGGTTTCTGAAGTCTTCTAAGAATCCCCCCCATCTCGTCAGCTCCCCGTCACAATCCCTCTTAACATACTGCCTGTTCGCGCTCAAGAGACCAGGGTGCATCCCAGACGGCCCAAGATGGCTTCAAGACTGCCTAAATACCTTGGCCTGACGACGGCCCAAAATGGCCTCAAGACGGCCCACAAGACTTTCGAACCGGCACCAGAAAACCTCAAGAACCGTCCCAAGAAAGCCATGAGAAGCAAATATCTGTGATTGTCGTTGGGTTGTTCAATGTGTTTGTCGTTCCCACCCTTTCCAGCTTCCGGTGCTCCAAGATGACCCAGGAAGCCTACAAGGCCGCCCCCAGACGGCCCCAGAAGCCCCCAAGATGGCTCCAAGACGGCCCAGGAGCACTCCTCCTCATCTCACCATCGTCATCGTCATCAACACCATCATCATCATCATCATCATCATCAGCATCATCATCATAATCATCATCAGCATCATCATCATCAGCATCATCATCACCATCATCACAATCACCATCAACACCATCAGTATCACAATCAGCATCATCATTTTCATGGCCACCCACATCATCAACATCATCCTGACCACCATCATCAACACCATCATCATCATCATCATCATCATCATCATCATCATCATCGTCATCATCAAGTTAATCATCATCATCGTCATCATAATCGATACTAACATTCCCATCACCATCCTCGTCCTGATCATCACCAGCACCGTCACGAAAATCATCAGCACCATCATCCTCGACATCAGCATTGTCGTCATCTGTATCATCACCACCGTCGCCCCTGACGAGCTCACAGACTTCGAAGTCTCACACAAATCTGAGACAGCCGAGGTGTCGCGCGTGACGGCGTCAAGCCCCTTCCTCCCATAATCCCCCACGTCGGTCCTACGAACAACGGGCCACGTGTTGAGGACCCGAAGAACGGAGATCAAAGATGTCACACGGTAGGACCTCCGTGCTCCCTCGCGCACAGACCACCGAGAAAACTGGACTGGCATGGAAGCGGGATTTGCCGCAGGCAGCTGCTGGGTAAGCATTCCCAAAGGCAAGCAGTTTGAGACTATCCGAGAATACTAGCCGCACAGGCAATAACATGACGGGAGCACCACGTGCAATACATAAATTACGCGACTCTATGCACGCAACCAAGAATATCCACGTACCATTCCGCCAAAACGCAACACGAAACAAAATAAACCAACAGCAAATACCCGTGAACCCTCCAAACAAGTGCCAACGCTAAACGATAATGCGGGATCGGAACATAACGATGGAGCAACATCAATAACGCGTACAACATTGCACATCGTTCACTTCGAATCATCCGCAAACCAATTGGTGACCGTCGTGAGATGTCTTTCCTTCTCTCTCACATGTTATCTCTCTCTCTCTCTCTTTCTGTCGCTCTTCCTCCCTCAATCGTCGTTTATATACTGATGTGTGTATCTATGTATACGTATATGTATGTGCATGTGCAGCTATACGCGCACATGTATACATATGTCTGCGTGTGTCTGTTTATGTCCATATAAATGAATCGCGCGCGCGCTCGATCATTATCATTCTCTCCCATGGCCTGGAAATCTCGGGAGATCGCCAGAGATCTTCTGATGTGTCCCGGGGAGGCCCAAAGGTCTTCGGAACCCCCCTGGAATGTAGTGGGGAAGAAGAGGCCAGCCTTGCCGTCGTACTTGTGCGCCTTCTTCCACTCCTCCAAATGTGCCTCGGGGATCTGCTGACCCGGGTCAATGCAAATCCGGGCCAGTCGGGCTGATCCTGCAGGATCCTGCGCGCTGGCCCAGGTCAGTGCAGCCCTGGCCTTGCAGAATCCTGCAAGTTCTGGCGCTCTGGCTGGCCCCCGTTCGCATATATACCCCCGTCTCAAGTTCGATGCCCGCTCTGGAGACCTTCCTGGAGCCACTGGCTCCACTCCACTGGAGAAGTCGAAGCTGCGCGTCGAACGCCCATCGCCTTGAGTCGAACTTGAGCCGACCCTGAGTCGAACCTGGATCGAATGGGGGTCGCACCGGAGCCGAACAGCTGGGCCCAGAAGGTACCCGAAACGAGCATCTGGCTCAAACACCCCGAGTGTGGAGAAACCAGAAGGTACCAATACCGCTACCCCTTGGACCTTTCCCGAGGTGCGTTAAGACCAGGACTTCGAGGCGAATTCAGCGGTGGCGACGAGAGCCTCCCAGGAGGCCAAAAAAAGGCAAAACGGGCGAGGTGGCAGAGGCATGGGTACCTTCTCCTTCCCTGAGAGTGCCTCTGCCAGGCTCCTCACCGGGAACAGCGACGCGCCATCGGCTTCCATGCCTCGCGCGCGCTCCCTCCTCCCTCCTCCTCCCTCCTCCTCCTCCTCCTCCTCCTCTTCCTCATCCTCCCCCTCCTCCTCCTCCTCCTCCTCCTCCTCCTCCTCCTCCCTCCTCGTCGTCCCGCTCCCTCCTCACTCCTCT